>CM040245.1:162248452-162648452 GCA_022545495.1 Chrysanthemum lavandulifolium | reverse complement strand
ACATCGGAATCACAACCAAAGCCTCACAAGTCATACCCATGGGTAATGGTAATCACAAACTCATTCACGATCCTATGTTCAAACAAGGCGATCTTTGATGCACACGTGGGAAACATCATTAATCAACTAGCTCTTACGATTAGTCAAAACATGAATTCTCTCCCACAAACCAACAACAACCTCGAGCGACATCTAACCCACACAATCAAGCTCTTGTTAGAGATGGGAGGATCGTGGTGCAACCAGTTCGGAAAGGCAGTATGATCGGGGAAGAGGTGGGGTGGTAGAGGTTATGTTGGTAATCGAATCGAGGAAGGAATGGTAATCAAGGTCAAGCTAAGCCGATCAAATGTTATAAGCGTGGTGGTGAGGACACATTGCAAGGCGCACATCTCCAAAACGTCCCAGAATCTTGATTACTTGAGAGATAAGATCTTGCTTGTACAAGCTCGGGATAATGGTCTTGCTTTGGATGAAGAGGAGTTGTTGTTTCTTCTTGAGGGCAATGCCAAGACCTATGATGCGAGATGTGGATGAGCGACCAATTCGGAGATAGGTCACAATCATCGAATGCCTTTCAAGTCGGCGATTGTGATGCATCGACTCGATGTGGATGATGGACCTCTGCACACACAATTTTATGGCTAGCATTTCTCCAATGGTTTCTCCCAAGGTCTCATCTTCACCACAAGGTGGCCCATCCAAAGACAAACTCATCTCGGAGGTATTAAAACTATCGATGATCTTGATGTGCAAAGATGCATGACAAAGTACAATCAAGCTGAAACTATTGAATCAAATATTGAAAATATGGATAGTATCAATGTTGTCCCATATGATCAATATGTGAAACAAAGTGAAAGTGAAGTTGTACCAAGTGATGCATCTTCTGCGATCAATAATGATTATGTTTTGATGAATTCACTTGCATGTGCCTCGATGATTACGTAGTTTACGAACTAAATGCCTATAAAGAGCGTGTTGCTATTTATGAACAACGTGCAAAATTTGAGTTGACCACTCGTGAGCGGGAAATGGATGACCAAGTGCGTACAATCATTAGAAAAAGTAATTTTAGAAGAAGTATTAAAACAAGAGTTAAATTCCTTGCAAGAAAAGCTTTCTAAAGCGCTAAACAAAAACAAGAACTTCAAGAAAATGTGAAAATGCTTAAGCAAGAATTTAATGCAAAGGAATCAAAACTCTTGAAAGATTTTCTAATCGAAAACTTTGAAAAACAAACTTGAAAACAAGTTGTACATACAAGGAACACCATTTGATTGCTCACATGATCACTAAGCATAGAGTTCTAGCGATAAGCATAGTGTTCCCATTATAGATAAACCCAACCACGAGTGCGGGAAGATAGCAAAAGCGACTCAAAGTGTGATCTATGATGGCAATGAGATTCTTAAACCTAGACAAAAACCTAGTTGCTTTGAGTGCGAGAGGAAGATAAGAAATTAGATGAAATCACTAGGGAGAAGATGAATAAGAAACTAAAGGATCCTAAATGCAAAGAGAAGAAAGTAATTATCACTCCCCATGACTACAAAAGGAGAATTGGATCTCCTTGAACATGTTTAAGCCTCAAACATTGTTGACTCCCGAACAAGTGTTACGGAAAATGGACTTAGATAAGCGAAAGCGGAAAATATTGTTGAAACAAACCCTCCCTTAGGAAAATGCCTAAAGCAGCTGTGTATCCTCCCAATACACCAATGCATCTAGTTCCTAGAACTATTGCCACTAAAAGCAAGACCTTAATCGGTCAATCGTTATCTTTCAACTATTTGTTGATTTTGAGAAAACTTGCAAGAAAAGAATCACACCCAATGGAATTCTTGAAGGGAAAGGGTTTTGAACAAACGAAAGAATGTTATCTAAGCGAAGTCATGCCTTTCTTTAAACAACTAAAAGACCATTTTGAAAGTCTTAAAAGGGAATGAATTTAGACATTAAAGAAATGGAAAAGGAATTTGATGCAATGATAGTTGAGGTTAGTGATTATGGCGTGCACTAAAATATAATGAGATTGAGAGGAAGAACTTGCATACATTGAATGAGACTCTTATTCTTGAATGTGTTGCTCAAGATATGTTTTCTTTGCTACAAATTGTTCCATTAACGCTTCTCAATTTCATGAATTATCTGTTGCCACGAAAGTCTCCATGATCGTGTCATTGAGCTTGAAAAGACTAATTTCAAACTAAATGAGAAAATTGAGCTGGATGATCACGACAATTTGATTAAACATTTTTCTAAACTAGAGGTGAGCATTTTAATTTACAACTAAAATATCAACATCTTAAAGAAAATGTCAAAACTTCAAATATCACGACATCCTCGGATGCTCGAGTTTGATGCGGTTTTCAAATTAACAAGCGTGATGAGCAGATTCAAGCTCATTGCAACACGATCGAGAAAGTTGAAAGCCCAAATCTCTCAATTAAAGGGTCAAGCGAACAATATGCGGGTTCCCAAATGCCTCCTCCTCTAGATTCTCGAGAATTCTCAAGCGTTTCATCTTCAAAACCTAGTAAATGCATTACAAAAGGAAAGCGAAAGTTTTCTAGAAGAAAATGAAAAGGTTAAACGTCATTTCAATGAGTTATTTGAATCAATAAAGGTCACTCGTAACAAAAATAACGAACAAATAGCTTCATTGCAAAAGGAAATTGAGAATCGAAGAGTCGGGTAAAAGGAAAATGCCAATGACCAATGGGAGAATGGTGTATCAAAGGTTCACTCTTGTAATAAATATGCTTTATGCGTGAAATATGTCCTCCTCATCTCGGGAACAACAAACTTGCTATTCAAACATACTTCTCATCCCTTAAGGATTGCCTAGAATGTCTGCGTGAGATTGTTGAAGAGGATAAGTTAGAGAAACCTCATGATAATGCAATTGGACATGCATGCTTATATGCCAAACGATCTCAAGAAATCCTAGAATGCTTGATCACAATATGTCCTAAGTCATTAGGTGAGAGAGTTAATCCTTTGATTCCATGTGCTATGCCTAGTGCCAAGTATGCTATTCATTCGATGCCCAATGTATTGAATGTGAACCTTAGTGTGCCTTCAAGTAGTTGATTCCAAATCTTTGAATGCTAAGAAAGCAAACACTAGTGTGGACTCTAGAAGTTCAAATCCGGTAACTCTAGTGATAAGAAAGTGAACCTTAGTGTGCTGCATGTAGTTCGGATCGGCACATCTAAGCAGGTGAAGCAAAGAGTAGTAAAACCAACTAATGTTCCCATTCCTCTGAGGAGTGTCGGTGACATTAAAGGGAGCGGTCAAAGTCTCAAGACAATACAAGGAATGATAGGACCTCATGCAAGCTAAGAATGTGCCTTTGGAAAAGTAGAAGAACAATCTAGGAACTTTAAGTTTGAGCGAATAAAGCGAATCGTGTTGATTCTAGTATTAGCCATAGGCGTCTTGTAATTAATTGAATTCGATACTATTTGCAAACCTTGTATTGATGTCTGCTTGAATTACATTTCTAATCATGAATGTGGTGTTAATGTTTTGCCTAATGATGTTAATTGTCCGATTAATATTGTTAATGCTAAAAATCATGCTAAGAAGGCTAAAAGGCAAAAGCGAAAGAAAGTTAGAAAAGCGGTGGAAACCCGGGAAGAACATTTAGTAAGATAGGCTATCATTGGATTCTGTTGGTCATAAGACTAATCGAGACAATGCCCACTAGAAAATGGATGCCTCTTGGTAGAACTATTCCTTAAGAAGTGAACACACTTTGAATAGGGCTATCTGAGACACTAATCTTGCATCTATTCATAATGATTCCATTGCCTTAATTTACGATATGAATGCTTCTATTTACGATGTGGGTGTTCCAACCATTGTTACTAACCAAATGGAACCCATTCTTGCATGGGGATCCCAATTATCGATTATCCATTCTTATGCGTGTTCAGCTGCGGATCGTTCAAATCGTTACGTGGTACACGGACTCATTTGTTCCAAGCATATATTTGGCGACGGTCGCGGCTCATGAACCGTGAGCAAATTCATCGGGACGATTAGATTCGGGAATGATCATTTCGGTGCTATTATGGGTTATGGAGATTATGTTGTTGGCAAAGTGTTATCTCGGGGTTTACTATGTAGAAGGTCTTGGTCATAACTTGTTCTCTGTTGGTCGATTCTGCGATTACGATCTAGAAGTAGCCTTGAGAAAACATACACCTTCGTTAGAGAACTTGATGGTAAGGAACTTTTAAGAGGTTCACGTGGTTCAAATCTATACACCATCTCTATCGAAGATATGATGAAGTCTTCTCCAATTTGCTTCTTTGTCAAAGGCTTCTAAAACAAAGTCATGGTTATGGCATCGTCGTCTCAATCACACGAACTTGGCACCATCAATGATCTCTCGAGAAAGGACTTAGTTGTAGGTTTACCTAGACTCAAGTATGAAAAGGATCATCTTTGTTCGACATGTCAATTGGGAAAAAGCAAAGTATGCCCATAAACCCAAACCCACTAACTCATCACGAAGTTCTTCATACAATTCATATGGATTTATGTGGACCAATGAGAGTGCGAGAATATCTTTGGGAAGAAATATGTGTTAGTTGTGGTTGATGATTACTCTAGATTCACAGGTCAAGTTCTTAAGGACAAAGGATGAAACTCGATATCATCATCAAACTCATCAAGCATTGCGAGTTCGACTTAACAAAACCGTCGAATTATCGAGCAGACAATGGGCGGGTTTGTTAACAAACAACTTAGTGAATTTTATGAAAACATTGGAATCGACCATCAAAGAAGTGTTCCACGAACTCCTCAACGAGCGGTGTAGTTGAAAGGCGAAATCGAACTCTTGTAGAAGCCGCTAGAACAATCTTGATTTACTCAAAGGTTCCAATGTTTCTCGGGTGAAGCTATTGCTGCTGCATGCTACACACAAAATCGTTCCACGATTCACCTTGTTCATGGAAAAACTCCATATGAACTTGTCCACAGAAAACCTAATCTCTCTTTCCTTCGTGTGTTTGGTGCATTGTGTTATCCAACTAATGAGGACAAGACTTAGGCAAACTTAGAGCTAAAGCGAGACATTGGAGTATTTGTTGGGTATGCATCTAACAAAAGGGATACGAATCTACAACAAAAGAACCCGAAATATCATGGAAACAATTCACGTTACGTTTGATGGTGACCGGTCAAATGGCTCTGGACAATTCGATTCGGGACCCGCACTTCAAAACAGTCCCATTGGTTCATCCCTTGTTCCAAACTCTTCTCAAGAAACTCCATATGTACCTCCATCGAAGATGATTTAAAGAAATTGTTTGATCCTATGTTTGATGAACTTTATGATCCAAGTACTAATGAGGTGTCGATTCCTACAACGAGTTGCTCATATTCACGTGAATGAAGTCAATCCTCGGTCTCAATATCTTTAAGTCAAGAAGCACTGCTGCTTGATCCTTGATCTCATCAACAAATCATCATTCTTCAAATGTACATCATGGGCCATTTACGGCATCAATGATGAAGTTAATCCCTTTGCTACTCACGAAGATGCTCCATTTGAAAACATATTTGCTCTGAATCTTCATCGAACCATCTTCTTGAGGAGACATCGACTCTGCTACTTGGTCCCTCAACAACTACCACATGAACACCTCGGAAAATGGACTCACGATCATCCATTAGACAACATCATTGGAAATCCTTCTCGTCCGGTATCCACACGGAAAGCGACACTCCGATGCCTTATGGTGCTTCTTTAACTCTGTACTCTCAAAGATCGAACCTAAAGATGTTAAAAGCGCTATGAATGAAGGCAATTTGGTTCAATGCCATGCAAGATGAAATTCATGAGTTTGATCGATTAGATGTATGGGAATTAGTACCGACTCAGTTGTGCTATGATCATTGCTCTTAAGTGGATCTTCAAAGTAAAGCTTGATGAGCATGGTGATGTTTTGAAAAATAAGGCTAGGTTAGTGGCTAAAGGTTATCGTCAAGAAGAAGGTATAGACTTTGAAGAATCTTTTGCTCCAGTTGCTCGAATCGAGGCGATCGAGAATCTTCTTGGCTAATCTTGCTAGTAAGAACATGGTTGTTTATCGGATGGACGTGAAAACCGCATTTCTTAATGGAGATCTTAAAGAAGTGGTTTCGTCGACCAACGAGAGGATTTGTGAATTGAGCATCCTACTCATGTTTATCGTTTGAAAAAGGCCCTATATGGTTTGAAGCAAGCTCCTAGAGCATGGTATGATCTGTTGTCAAAGTTTCTTCTATCTCTTGGATTGACAAAGGGCGATTGATCCTACTTTGTTCACCGAAAGTCGAGCAAACACTTAATTCACGTTCAAATTTATGTTGATGATATTATTTTGCCTCGACCGACCCAATGGAATGTGATCGTTTTCAAATGAAATGAGTTCAAAATTTCAAATGTCAATGATGGGACAAATGTCATTTTCTTGGGATTACAAATTTCACAAAGTCCGGAGGCATTTTCATAAATCAATCTAAATATGCAAATGAGATCTTAAAGAAATTTGGATTTGATTCAAGTGACCTGTTGACACTCCATGATTGATCGAACCAAACTAGATGAGGACCACTCGGGGATCATGATTGACCAAACAAAATATCGTAGTATGATTGGATCACGATGTACCTCACGGCTAGTAGACGAGACATCTTGTTCATTTGTTTGCATGTGTGCTAGATACCGGCTAAGCCTACTAAAAAGCACCTTGAAGCGGTTAAGCGGGTCTTCGGTATCTCAAGGAACCATCAATATGGGTCTTTGGTACCGAAGGACACCGGTATGTCACTAACGGCCTATGAGATCTTGATCATGCGAGTTGTCAAGATACTCGTCGAAATACATCGGAGGTGCTCGGTTTTGGGTGATAAGCTTGTGGTGGTCTTCAAAAAAGCAAATGAGTACTTCTATTTCCTCTACAGAGGTGAATACATAGCCATGTCATCTTGTTGTGCTCAAATCTTATGGATGAGATCTCAATTATCGACTATGGCTTTGAATTCAACAAAATCCTCTGTCTTGTGATAATAAAAGTGCTATTGCTCTCTCATGCAACAACGTTCAACACTCAAGAGCAAAGCATATCGACATTCGACATCATTTCATCGGGAACAAGTGGAAAAAGGTGTGGTGGAACTCTATTTTGTGAGGTGCGAATACCGGTTAGCGAGACATCTTCACCAAAGCTCTTCCAAGAGAGCGTTTTGAGTTCATACTTCCACGACTAGGCTTGAAAAGCCTTCAACGAAACACTCAAGCGTCTTGAGGAGGAAGGCGAGGAGTAAAGGTCTATGCTCATCTATCTCTTGTAAATATCTTTCGAAAAGCAAAATACAAAATTACAAAACCTTCAAAAAGAAAATAGAAAAATATAAAACTTTCAAAAATCCATTAAAAAATTGAAAAATCTTGAAAAATTCCAAAAATATTGTCTTTTCCTCGATTCGATAATATCTACGGTCTTTGTGATGTCATTCAAAGAATGACACGGGACTTTAGATGTTGTTCGAAATTAAAAAAAAAAAAAAAAAAAAAAAAAAAAAAAAAAATTATTTTTGAGAGAAAGTAAAACAATGGTTTATTGTCATCTCGAGCGATAACCGCTTTTTAAAGAAAAACGAGCCATACTTTATCATGTTTTCAAAATTCCATGCTCGATTCTATAAACATTTATCGATGAAAACTAATTGTTTTGAAAAATAACTCGGACTCTATTTTTGATAATCATCGGACTTATTTGTCAAAATATCAATCTCTCAATCAACAACCTATGTCATTGATTGAGGGAGAATGATTTCAATTAAATTAAAAAGTTATTTGGCATTAAATTGTTTTCAAAAGATATACATGCATGTTTTATCAATGGAGTTTAAAGTCTTAAAATCCGATCCTTATCGATTAAAACGCTTTCATAATCAAGTCACAATTCTCCTTAAAAGCTTTCAAAATCAATTTAAATCTATAAGAGATCACAAATCTCAAATGATTTGATAATTGTGATCGGGGAGAATGTGTGATTTAAATTGGTTTAAGCGATAATTCGGTAAATGGTTTTATAAGGATGTACATGCTATCCTTCCACATGTGACAAACGATTTCAAATTTTCCATGCACATGTTGAGGGAGCATCTATCTTAAACCTATGATTTGAAGCGTGATCACTTATCTCAATGTGCGGGTTCCTCTAGTATGTGCAAAACTCTTTTCAAATCTCGAGGCACATATTGAGGGGAGCAAAATTATGAAAATCTCATCCTTCCCAAAATGCTTTATCTACTTGTCTTGATTAGGGAAGTGATGTTGATATCTTTAGAAAATGGTAATCAAAAAGTTAATTCTTCCTCTTGCCTCCGTGTGCAAAAGCGATTTCAAACATTTGATGCACATGTTGAGGGAGCACTTGTTCTAAAAATATCAAAAACAATTCGGTACAAAATGTTTTGATAATATATCACAAGTATCGGATTGATTTTCAAATGGTTTTCAATTGGTTCAAATGGCGGATGAACAATACCAAATAGACCGACCAACTTTACTTTATATGCGGTGATATAAGGATGATAAGGTTAGGTATGTGTTCCCATGATCCGCGAGCCGGAAGGATCTACCGAGGACTATCCACTAGTTAGTGTAGAGTTCTTAGGTATGATGATAAAAGGAGAAAAATGAGATATGGGAAGAGTGCGGATGAGGCGAGCTAGTCTTGGAATAAACCCAACAAGGTTCTAGCTATGAAGTCTCGGTAAGCTTGAAGGGTTGAAGAATTAAAAGAATTGAATGAGAAAGGGTGAAAACAAATAGCCCTCCATATATTCAACCTTAGGGCGAAACCGGGTTCAATTCATATACTCTTGATGGTAACATCGGTATTGAAGACAAGGCGTCATGGACCCGGTGGGCTGCTGCACTTCAACTTTCCAAACCACTCAAGTTCCTCTTAAAAGGACTTGTTTCATTCTCACGGGAACCGACATTATCTATCGACTTTCTCTTAGAGATTGTTGATATTGAAGAAGGAGACCCTCTCCCTAGTCTCGACACGGGATCCAAATATGCACAAATTGAGTCTAGAGCCACGAGATCATCAATAAATCTCATTAGGACACTTTCAATGAAGACTCTGTTTCACACAATGTGGAAAGAGATTATATCTTGAGTCCTCGCATTATCCTTGTGGTATTGCGGAACATCGAGTGATGTGTATACATATTCACAATGAAGATGGAAAGCCTTCGGAGCCAACATCAAACAAGCTCACGGTGGGTGGCATGTGAGATCTATTCAATAGATCAACCATGTGACAAGCTGAGCAGAAACAATGGGCGATTCAATCTTTTGAATCAATCTGGTTCGAGTTATGGATTGCGGATACCTTTGAAAAACCGGTCATTGTGCTTAAAAACTCTTTTCTTTAGCACATCGACCGTGTACGAATATTTCAAATCAAAAGGTGTTTTATGATTGATAATTGATTTTCATTAAAACCTTCGTTGTATTGCAAAAACAATTTCTATTGAGCAATACGATTGTTTTCAAATCTCTTTTCATCAATCGGTGAATTTCTATTATTTGGTTCACTCACTCCGTGTTGTCTTCTTTGAGATGTTCGGTTTGAGAACGACTAAGCATTGCGAAACCTGTCAAGGAAATTCTTGAATTATACGATCACGAGGCGGTACTTGTCTTGATCAGCGAGGAACCGTGGGCGTGTACCTCAATTCAACGAAAGTGATCAAAGACACTTTCGTGTGCTTTATTGCTAAGCTGTTTTATGCGGTACACCCGGCGTTTGCGGTGATCGAATGAAGCGGTCAATCCATAGCCGCATGCTCACACAACACATTCATCTCAAAAGAAATCATGATTAGTGCATCAATGACTCGATATTTTCACTCCATGCTTACGCTTTCTGCTGCGCCAATATCATGAATCAGCGAAAGCTTCCGTTACTCGATGAGAAGATATCATGATCCGAATGTGAGCATGTCGGTCCGAAAGTCACAACATCACATAATACCAACACCACAATGGATGTCTCGAGATTTTTGTTGGTGATGATCTCAAAAGGCGGCTCAAAATTATTATCACGTGGATCGGTAAAGACCTCCACTTGGATTAACCAAACATGCAATGAGAAGAATCAATGACTACGAGCTTGAGCAAAGTACTACATCAAGAATGCAAGAACAATTGTTAATGTAATATCTATTTGTATTCAATGTAATTTTAGTACATGATTGAGGTGACCTCCTTAGGGAGATTGTTAGGAATTAGAAATTCCGGTATTAAAAGTCGGTCACCTCAAGTATATGTAATCGTAAGAAAGCTCGTAGTCGTAGTTATTTCAAGCTAAGTAGTATTTAGTTAAGTAACACCGTGGAGGACAGACGGGTCTTTACCAGCTGTATGCACGATCCATGACCCGTTGTGTGGCGTTTATGTAAGACTATAAATACTCTCTACCTCCCAAGGTAGAGTTGGAGCTCATAATAATATCTTTCACTTTCTCTCACTAAGTTCCCTAAACCTCTAACTTTCTCTCTAGAATTCACTTATCGCCCACTTTGTGTTATGGTTTGATGTGTATGTGAAATCCAATATCTTACATCAAAGGGTTCAAATTAAGTCAAAAGTGTTCAAATTAAGTCAAAAAGTTCAAATTAAGTCAAAGAGTTCAAATTATATCAAATGATTCAAAAAATTAAACTTAAAGGTCCCAAAATGTATCATAAGTCCAACTTTAGTCATTTTTAGTTTCTTTAGTTTATGAGAGGATTCACGGGTTTATATCCGATAGTGAGTCCTACCACTTCAGTTTTTGTGTAAAATAGGTCAAGTAGTGTTAATTGACAAGTTTCCAATAGTCCAAGGATCAATTTTCATAAGTTAATAACTTTTTACAAATTTTAAGTCCATTGCTGTTAGAAATTGTATAACAATGTCCATGTTCAAAGATTCATTACTCGCAACCCGTAAGTCGAAAGATTATGATCTTTACATCCCTGGAATGGTATGAATCTCTACTTTTAAAAAAATGTAGATATCACTTTCCCGTAAACTTTATAACCAAGACCACATGACTATTTCACCCCTGAGTCCCAATACAGAAAGTTTCCAGGTTACTTTTGTCTCACCAAAAAGACTAGAACTTTTGATCTATAAACTCTATTGACCTCAAACCAACGGAAAAAGTTTTATTTTGGTCTTGAGTACATTTCATTCAAAAGGGCCAAGTGGTGGAAATCATATCAATGAGTTTTTCTCCTTAGAAGACAGACATGCAAATCTGGACACCTTTTAGCTAAACGTTTCTTGAAAAATCATCGGGATGTTTTAAGACGCGGGGCTTTCGAAAAAATGACTATGAGACATAGGGCTATATCCTTATATTTTTAGTTTAGGTCCAAAGTCCATTGATAAATTTATTAAATTACATTTTTACCCCTGATTCAGAAATATGTTTTGCATGTCAAGTCCTCTAATGATTTCTAGTGATTTAAAGCATGTACCAAGTATAACCAAGCATAATAACTATATGAAACATATAAATACATAAAAATAAGCTAATCACAGAAGTAAATGAAAAATATGAGTATCATATCCTTACAATCGATGATGAATAAGAAAGATTTAGAACCAATGGACACTAAACCTAGATTACCCAACAATACTTGCACCTTTTCTTTTACCCAAATCAACCAAATATTTGATCACCATAACCCTTTAAACCTTGCAAGAATACTGTATAAACCCTTTGAAAAACCTTGTAATCACAACCTCTAAACCAAAGAAAAATTGATGTTGATGATGATGATGTTTGATGGTGATTATGAAGAAACAAACCTAAGGACCAGCTAGGAACTACAACACCTTCAATATAAGACCAATATACTTGGTAAAAATTGAAATAAAATGGTGTTTGGAGTTGCTCTTGGTCATTCATATAGAGAGGGGGAGGAGAAATGTGAAGCTTTTGTGACAAAAACAAGAATGAGATGAATGGTATTAAGATAGGTGATTTAAGGTTTAGTGGGGAGCATCAATAGAAAATATTGAACACATGTCCAAGTTTTGAAAAAGGGGAGAGTGTAACTGTTGGGTTCAATAAATACCCAAACCCCTTATATCAAGGATTTGAATAGAAAATACCCTAAGTGTTTATGCCGTTAAACACTAACAGTCATTGAGTGCAGCTCTCGGTGAGCCATCATCGAGATACTCGAAGAGGCGAAGAAGAAGTCTCTCCACCCAAGAAGGCGGAACTTAAGGGGTGAAGGCGGAGTCAAGAAGAAGATGGTGGATTCAGTGAGTGATGACAATAACTCATCAATCCCTAAACTCCTCACCAACTACTTTCATCAAGACAAGCTCAAGTAGAAGATTGAAGGCATTGAAGGCGAAGAATGAGCGGGATAAGGCGGGATAAGTTTGAATCGAGATAAGACGAAGTCCTTATCAACCAAAGTCAACTTTCCTGAATGGCTAACTATGAGGCTCAAGTGTCATCACCGACTTGTGGAAAGAAGCCTTGTCTCTTACTTGATATAGTCTTTGTAAACAAAGACAAAATACATCGATATTTTGTCTTACGTAAAATGTCGGTTTGTCACTTAGGATAGAGTTAAAACTCACACTTGTATAAATATCATAAGAGATGGAGTTAAATATCTAAGCTTGTGAATTGTAAAACACACACACACAAGCCATCTTTCACTCCTCCAATACAACTCGTCACGAGATAGCTCGGTGGTTCCTTGTAGTTATGCTCGGACTTAGCTTTGAGCTTCGTGAGGAGTTACAACACTTTGTCATTTCAATCCCAAGTATTGTTCATAAGTACTTGGGTAATGTATTCTTTGATTGATTTCTAATAAAGAATATTAAGTTGAAAATTTATCAATGTGTTTTACTTATGTCATTTGGTCATTGATTCACTATTAGTCTATTTTAAATACTTAACTGTTTTTATACGATAGTGAATAGGGAACAACAAGTGGTATCGAGCAAGGTGATTATAAAACCTTTAAAAGTTGCTCTAAAACGTTTTAAATCGGGATCCTAATGGTGAAATTGATGTACCCCAACTAGTCGACAAAAGGGTGGAGCTTATTCATTTTTGCCCTCGACTTGAAGTTGGTAAATTTGACAAATGGAAAAAGCGTATGCTTTGCTATTTGATTGGGATGTAACCTTATTATATCAAGTGTATTAATGAAAGTCCATTTATCCCAAGGCCTGCTGAAGGTTTAGCTAAACCTGAAGCTCAGTGGACCTAGGATGAGAGAAGAGTGGTCAACCAGGACCAAAGACTCAAAAGTATCATCATATCATGTCTTCTTGATGATATTATGGAGTCAGTGATAAGCTGTAGTACAGCTAAAAAAACATGGGATGACCTGGTCCATAGTCATGAAGGCCCATCTGATACCAAGGAAAACAGGATAATGGACCTGAAACTTGAGTATAACACCTTCAGGGCTAAGGACTCTGAAACTTTGTCTCAAACTTACACCTGATACAAAACTCTTTTAAATGAACTGTCTAATGATGGTGTAAAGTTGTCCAAACATGAAATCAATGTTGGTTTTGTCAATAGTCTCTCTGAGAAGTGGCTGAATTTCTCTCAGGGACTTAGGAATGCCAATCATATCCAGAATCTTGAACTTCCTGAAATATATGGGAGATTTTTCTATGAGGAAAACCTCATCAACAGATGATACCCTGACTTAAAGAAGTCTCAAGAAGTCAAGAAGTCCCTGACCACCACTTCAACACCAATATCTCGCTTTTATTCTAACGGTGTGGTTCAAGATTTTCGGGATAATTCGATGATGAGCGATGAGAGATCAAGTGAGGAGTACCTAAATGACCGAACATCGAATTTCAGGAAAGGGCACTCCTTGCTAACTCTCGGAGGTTTATAAAAGAAACAAAGGTTTTCAAATGCTAAAGCAAATGAGGACCTTTGAATGCTTTAAGTGTCACAAAAGAGGTCATTTTGCAAAGACATTTTCAAAACAATTTAAGAACCTCTTATAAACCATCGTGGTCAAATCGGTCCTCGTGTTTTAGCAAATTTTAACCAAAAATTTATCGGTCTCATCAAAATTTTCAAAATAAATCTGATTAAAACAAAGCTGCAGATTTTGAAGCTAAGTACAAGAAAGTCAAAGCTAAGCTAGCACTGCTTGAGGCCACTCCCTCAGAAACAACAAACACTGTTAAATCTATGCAGGTTAAAAATAATGTTAGGATTTAGTAAATCCAGTTATTAAAGAGTCAATCACCTCAGTATATGTAATCGTTAAGCTCGTAGTCGTAGATTAGTTAATGTTTAGTAGTATTTAGTTAAGTAACACCGTGGAGGACCAGACGGGTCTTTACCCAATGTATGCACGATCCACAACCCGTAGGTGGCGATTTATGTAAGAACTATAAATACTCTCTACCTCAGAAGGTAGAGAGTTGGAGCTCATAATAAGATTTTTCTTTCTCACTAAAGTTCCCAACCTCTAAATTTCTCTCTAAAACCATAGTATCGCCTCTTTGATCTTTGGTTTAGTGTGTTTGTGAAATCCAATATGTTACAAATGGTATCAAGAGCCATTGTTTGATCATCTCTCTTACATATACTTGGATTTCTAGTGGTTTTAGATGGTTTTGAGTTTGAAAAAGTTTAGTGGTTTTGCATCATTTGGATCATTTCTTGTGTTAAAGTTTGAATTTTGGGTGTACTTTTGTGTTAAGAATCATTGTAAGTGCTTGGGTTTTGATTTGGTAAGCTTGAATCACCGTGGTTGAGCTTGTTTTGGATTGAAAAGTGTGTTTTGAAGTTTTTCTTGCTAGCGACTTGGTTCTCGTAGTATTTTTCATCATAGCGACTTGCTTGAGAAAAGTTAGCGAGTTACGATGTTAGTTGTTAGCGACTTGAGCCTAACAACTTGTCTATTGAGACAAGCGAAAAATAGTACAAGTTAGTGGATTCTCCACTACGACTAGCGACTTAGTGAGGTTAGCGACTTGCTTGTAAATTGTTAGCGAGTTGTAGTGTAAATTCTTAGCGACTTGGTGTTAGCGACTTGGACCTTAGCGAGTTGCTCTTTAGCGACTTGACCGTGTAGCGACTTGGTGCTTTAGCGACTTGTGTCCAGCGACTTGGGTCTTAGCGACTTGGTCTTAGCGACTTGGTTCACGTGAAATTGAGATCTTAGCGAGTTGCTACTTAGCGACTTGGTGCTTAGCGACTTGGTTCAAGAATTCTTAGCGACTTGTTGACTTTTCCGACAAAACTTCAAGCGGCCATAACTTTTGAACCGTAACTCCGTTTTGTTCTACCCATCAAAGCGACCATGAGCGAGGATAATGGCACGAATGAACTAAGGGTCAACCTCGAGGCCTAAATCCGCTCCGAACATAAGTTATTGAGGTTTTTAAGTTTTAGACCTAAAAGTCTCTGTAAAAACGTGCATCAACCAAACAACATTTCAACATTTCCTACGAACAACCTAAAGTCATCAGTCATCTTAACACACTCATTGGTCATTGCTTAACGGTTTCTTCTTGATTTTGTAAAATCCGTGAAAGATTCTATTTCTCGGTTTAAATCATAGATTTGTAAAATTCCGCAACGTCAACAACATGCCTAAAGTTTCGGATTGGTTGTATCTAAGATACTCGGTTTATCTGACGTGACCAATGAGCGAAGATACCCAACAATGTACTATGACTATCGTGTTTGAGTCGGATAATGCTAAAATGGAATCTTCGTGCTCAAATTCACAAGAGAAAAAGGTGCACCAGCCACGACTGTGTAAGTTAATGCAAAGGAACGCTCCATGGAAGCTTCAGATTTACCCAAGATAGAGGTACACCACCACAACTGTGCGTTAATGCGGAGGAAAGGCGCATGGAAGTTTCTGGTATACCTAATCGTGCATCTTCTACTCAAAATGATGATTATGAGTTGCATGAGTACTCGCATTTATCCCCGAGGACCCCTCACCACCGAGCTTAACATATATAAGGATCAAGTTGCCATCTATGAGCAGTGCTAAATTTGAGTGACCACACGTGAGCGGAAATGGATTGCCAAATGCATACATTAATCGGAAAAAGTAACTTAATGGAAGAAACATTAAAACAAGAGTTAAATTCCTTACAAGAGAAACTTAATAAAGCGCTAAGTAAAACAAGAACTTCAAGAAAATGTAAAAGTGCTTAGCGGGAGTTCAAACAAAAGGAATCAAAACTTTTAAATGATTTTCCAACCTTAAAACTTTAAAGAACAAACTTGAAAACAAGTTGTATGTACAAGGCAACACCATTGATTGCTCACATGATCACTAAGCATAGAGTATTAGCGATAAGCATAATCTTGGCCTTGTAGAAGAACCCAATCCGAGTATGGTAAGAAAGCAAAATGCTCAAAAGTGATCTATGATGGTAATGAAATCACGAAGCCTAGACAAATGCCTACTTGTTTAGAATGCTTTGAAGAAGATAGAGAGTTAGAAGATGCCTCTAGAGAGAAAATGGAAAAGAAACTAAATGATCCTTGGTGTATAGATCATAATATAACGTTCAAAACTCCAAATTACACTAAGGATAATTGGATTGCCTTCAACAAGTTTAGACCTCAAACTCAGTTAACTCCTCAACAAGTGTTCTGGAAATTAGATATGGAAAAGAAAAAGGCAGATGAACTTGTTCAAAATAATCCTCCCCTTAGGAAATTTCCTCCAGCCACTGTGTATCCTCCAAATACACCAATGCATTTAGTTCCTAGAACTATTGCCACTAATAGAAAAACCTTAATCAGCCTATATGTTGTTTATCAACTATTCGTTGATTTTGAGAAAACATGTAAGAAGAGAATCACACCTCTGGGGATAATCGAAGGGAAAGGGTTTGAGAAAACTAAAGAATGTTATTTAGCGAGGTCATGCCTTTCTTTAAACAATTAAAAGGTCAATTTGAAAGTCTTGAAAAGGGATAAACTCGGATATTAAAGAAATGGAAAAGGAATTTGATGCAATGATTGTTGAAGTCAATGATTATGAGCGGAACTCAAATATAATGAAATTGAAAGGAAGAATCGCATATCTTAAATGAGAACTTAGTATTGAGTTGTGTAGCTCAAGATGTGTTTTATCTTCGTTACTAAGCTTTCTATTCGCTTCTCAATTTCATGAAATGTCATTGCATTGAAAGTATCCCAGGATCGTGTCATTGAGCTTGAGACAAAAATTCAAAATTGAATGATAAAATCGAGAATGATGATCATGATAACTTGGTCAAACATTATTCTAAATTAGAAGTTGAATATCTTGGTTTACAATTAAAATATCAACATCGAAAGAAAATGTTAAAACTTCAAATATCAAGACATCTTGAATGCTCCCGAGTTTGATGCGAGTTTTGAAATCAACAAACGTGATGAACATATTCGAGCTCATTACCACACGATCAAAAGATTGAAATTCAGATTTCACAATTGAAAGATGAAAGGAATGAAGTGGTGGCTCCGAATACCTCCACCTTTAGATTCTCATAATTTTCAACTTCAAAACATTATTGATAAATTGCAAAGGAAAATGAATGTTTTAAAGTTGAAATTTCAAAGATTAATGATCAAAACAAAGAGTTATGTGATTCATTCAAAGTTAATCATGATAAACACATTGAAAAGGTAACTTCTTTGCTTAACGATATTGAGAATCAAGCGTGAGGTGAAAGAAAAATTGCCAATCCCTAATTGCAAATATTACATTCCAAAGGTTCACGCTTGTGATAAGTATCCTATTGATATGTTATATATTCCTCCCCTCTTAGGAATAATGAGCGGCACATAAAACATATCTAACACAACTTAAGGATAGTTTAAAGGGCCTCAGTGAGATAGTAGAGGATGATAGATTAGAAAAGCCTTTTGATAGTGCAATCACTTATGCCTGCATGGATGCCAAACGATCTCGGGAACTCTTAGAGTATGTAATTGTCACAAGTCCGAAAGCGAGTAATAAGCGAGATAGAATAGTTGCACCAGTTCTATGCCTAAGGATAAGAATGTGACTCTTAATGTGCCTCTGAAAGCCTCGGAACCCAAAGACTTCTAGACCATAAAATCAAATGGCGATAAAACAAACTAAGGCTCCCGTCATCACTTCTATTGATGTTAATATTGACACTAAAGTTAGCGGGTCAAAACCTTGTAGCAATACAAAGAAGGACATAATTTCGTGACTAAAAGTGATCATGAGAAGAAAGTGAAAAGAACACCATAGGAAAATAAGTTTGACTTGAACAAAAGAAGCGTGTTGGTTCTAGTATTAGCTCTAAGCTTCTTGAAATTAATTTGAAGTCTTATCTTGTCTGCAAAAACAGTAAAGAATGTCTATCTTACGGTAATCATGATAAATGTGTTGTGTTATTTTTGAGATCTAAGAATCATACCCAGTTAAGAAAGTTTGGAAAGCGAAGCAGTTAAGCAATCACGGAAACCTACAGGAAGGTTTTTACCAATGTAGGATTTTAGTGGAAGCCAACATTCGAATATTCACGAATGGCAAACCTTGCCCTTAACTAGATCCACTATGCCTAGAGTAGTGCTGTTAAAGTTTGGAAGCAAGCGGTAGAATAATCCCATTAAGCACAAAATGTCCCTCGACTAAGTCGATGCTTTACTAGTTCGGCTCCTAGTGACAATGGCATTGCACCTAGGGTTTCTGCGATTCAAAGATTGTTTGTGCTAACCAAAAGGACCCCATGAGCACGTGGGGATCCAATGTTTCCAATTCTCATCTTCGTCTATTGTCCAAGCAGAGTCGTACAAATCGTCCCTTGGTATTTGGATTCGGGCGGCTCTAAACATATACTGGGCTCTAAACAATGGCGATACTGTTCACATCGATTCGGGGCCTCGTACTTCAACATTATGGCGTCTGCAGATAACACTTGAGGCCCGTTCCTCAAATAAAAGAAAGGTGTGCGCTTTAGTGCGCTTTATCTTCAAAGAAGAAATCTTCATGTGTAAGACCATTCTCATCGACATTCTTCATCAACAAGCTTCATGTTTTCCACGCTCTTTCAACTCTCAAGTGGATCTCGTTCATTGGTGTATATTCTTATTCACTTGTTCAAATCAAAAATGACAACCGGATGCAATTTTGAGGGGATAAAGTGCATATACTACATGTTGATGGATGCTTGAATTATGGTCGTGTGACTCTCCTTCAATGCCTAATGCTTCACCTACTAAGGATAGCGGGATTCATTGTTTCAAGATATGTTTGATGAGTACTTCCAACCTCCAACGAATGTTGATCATCTAGTTTCAAGCTTATGCTCGGTTCCCTCTTGACTCATTTGGTTCACCATCTAAGAAGTACTTCTCGAATTCTCAAGAAACCTTATCTCTAGTTACTTCAAAAGGCATTGATAATGACTATCATTATAGTTGCACTCATGAATAATGATCCGCTCTTTGGTATTCCTTTGCCAAATCTTCACGGATTATTGTGCGCTATAAATCAACCACATGAACATTATGGAAAATGACTACCTCATCCGCTCGAAGACATTATTGGTGAATCTTTCAGATCAGTCTCTACATGTATACCTTTAGGAAGAAAGCATTGATGTTGAGGAATCATTTGTTGCGGTTCATTCAGTGGGTCAATGTACATCCGATTGTATGTTGTTTTCACGTGTTGGGCATTTGACACAAGTTGATGACTTTAGAGTTAATCATTTATCACTTATTTGAGATTGAAGTTGACTTTCAACAATGGCGTGTTCTTATTTGATAACTTGCTCGGGCTTAAGATTTTGATTTGAAGACTTGGTTTATCTAGTTACCAGTAGTCGGGGTGGTTGGTTGAAGACCTGGTTAACTATCACTATTAGGAGTTACGTTGTTTTACTCAGTGACACATGCAGATGACGATGTGGATAATCTCAAGAGTAGGAATGGCAATGGGGCGGGTTTGGGGCGGGGCGGCTATCCCCATCCCCAAACCCGATTACAAAAAGTCATCCCCAAACCCGCCCCAATCCCCATTGGGGATCTTATCGGGGCGAGATGCTCCCCCAAACCCGCCCCATTCCCCATTGGGGTCTTATCGGGTTGTCTTTATTGAGCATGATGCTCCATCATACTTGTTTTGTTCCCCGTTTACCCTTATTTTTACACTATTAACAATATAATTTTATAAAATAACTTGAAGAATCGAGATTCTATTATTAATAAATTGAGTATTGGAATATTATGATACAAAACAAGCTTCTATCATCACAATTTGAAATATTACAAAGATAAAAGCTAACAAAATATTGAGAATTACATTTTTAGTACGCAAATACTAACACAATATTTTATGTATATACACATATTTATATGTATATATATATATATATCGGGCGGGCGGGCGGGATGGTGTGCCCCGTCCCCGCCTCAAACCCGATAAGAATCCTCATTAAGGCCTCGAAACCCGCCCCAAAACGCGATAAGCACGCCCCGCCCCGCCCCAAAAAGTTCGGGTTTCGGGTTTCCCCGTCGGGTTCGGGTTTTTTTGCCATCCCTACTCAAGAGGTGTTAATGTCTCATACTTTGTTTGAGTAGTGAGTACTTAGAGATTTTCTTGAAGCATAGATTCTCGACACCGTTCTTCCATCATTAAGTGCAAGCTTAAGATACAATTGCGGGGAATTTGACTTCAGTTTCAAGTTTGGTATATCGGGTTTTCTTCAACAGTGGTCACTTCAAATTGTCTACATATGGGTTGATAAAGATAGTTAGAGAGTTTACATGTGAGTTGATTCTCACATGATTCATTTGGGCTATTTGAGTTCTTCTCACAAGATTTCAAGTTTATGGGTATATTATGTTTCTTTGATTACGAGGTATCAAAACCGACAGGGGAAGGAGACATATATCTAAAAGCACAACGAGTACACTTGATGAACTTAACACTTCTACGATTGAAGTTATCCGGAAAGACAATGGTCATAACCATAGAAACTCGGTGTTTAACTCGTAGCCTTTGGTGTATCATTCCAACTATTTGGGGAAGGATATATTATTCCAACTATTTGGGGGAAGGATATATTATTCCAACTATTTGGGGGAAGGATGTATTATTCCAATTATTTGGGGGAAAAGGTCTCTGGAGACTTTTAGTATGTGTTACTTCAGCGTTCAGTTGGAAGAATTGTGAGAAGAATATGTAGTACGTGAGATGATATTGCTTATCGACATCTTCTATATGATTTATGATAAAGTGCTTCCGATTAGTGCTTCATGTACACAATGTAATGATGATTCCAATGAGATCGTAACCATCAGGGGAGGGATATGTGTACATCAAGGTCGCACAACATATTCACATGATCGAGCTTAATCTTCTATATGATTTATGATCGAGCTTAATCTTCTATATATTCACATGATCGAGCTTAATCTGTTATTCCGGAGTTGACATCCGAGAGGAGATCGGTGAGTCAACCGATTCTTGTGATGTCGTTGTGTCTACTACGGTTGGGTATGTGTGTACATTATGGGTGATTGGCTTTATGGGAGATATCTGGAATGCACTTGGTAAAATGAAGATGTTGATGTATTGTTCCTGAATAGACAAGCGGTCAATCTCGAAGAGTAATGTGTACATCGGGGACGCTAGCGGGTTCATGTGATCGGACTTCATCAGTTATTCCGGATTTGATAATCACTGAGACGATCAATGCTTCAACTTGTTTCTTCGGTGTTCTCGTGTTCTTCGGGGTGCTAAGCTTCATTCAATGAGACCGTCTTCATTCATTTCTACTTCTTGAGGAAATGGTCTTTATTCTTAGTTTGTCGGTTTGGGGGGAAGCTACCAAAGTCTCACTTTCAGAAGGCTCAAGTCATGTTCAGACGATTTTCTTAGAAGCCTCGAATGCTTTGGTGGCGAAAGTTTAAGAGATGATGATTCCTTTCTTCTACAACGTGCTGAATGATATCCTTATCTCGGTACTCATTTCATCATCCTCTTAAACTAATCTATCTCTTGTAAATAGTTATTCGAAAAACAAAATACAAAATTACAAAACCTTCAAAAAGCAAATAGAAAAATATAAAACTTTCAAAAATCCATAAAAATTTGAAAATCTTGAAAATTCCAAAAATATTGTCTTTTTTCATGTTTTCCTCGATTCGATAATATCTACGGTCTTTGTCTTGTCATTCAAAGAATGACACGAGGACTTTAGATGTTGTTCGAATGTTTTTATAAAAAAAAAAAAAAATCAAAAAATATTTTTGGGAGAAAGTGAAACAATGGTTTATTGTCATTTCAGGCAATAACCCGCTTTACAAAGAAAGAACAGAGCCATGCTTTATCTTGTTTTTCAAAACTCATGCTCTGATTCTATAAACAATTACTTGCTATCTAATGAAAACTAATTGCTTTGAAAAATAACTCGGACTCTATTTTTGAAAATCATCTGGACTCAACGTTTGTAAAAAATATCTATCTCTCAATCAACAACTTATGTCATTGATTGAGGGGGAGAATGATTTCAATTAAATCAAAAGGTTATTTGTCATACAATTGTTTTCAAAAGATAATCATGCATGTTTAATCAATGGAGTTTAAAGTCTCAAAATCCGATCCTTATCAGTTAAAATGTTTTCATAATCAAGTCACAATTCTCCTTAAAAGCTTTCAAAATTAATTTAAATCTACAGAGATCACAAATCTCAAATGATTTGATAATTGTGATCGGGGAGAATTTGTGATTTAAATTGGTTTAAAGCGATAATTCGGTAAATGGTTTTATAAGGATGTACAAGCTCTCCTTCCGCATGTGCCAAACGATTTCAAATTTTCCATGCACATGTTGAGGGAGCATCTATCTTAAACCACAAAGATTTGAAGCGTGATCAATTTATCTCAATGTGCGGTCTTTTCCTAATATGTGCAAAACATCTTCAAATATCTATGCACATATTGAGGAGGACAACTATTTTGAAAACCACATTCTTTATATAACTACTCTTAGATGCAAGCCAACCCTCAAAGATGAAAATTATTTCTATTACAAAATGATGCTTGATGCATGTTGAGGGGAGCTCTTGTTCTAAAAATATCAAAACAATTCGGTACAAAATGCTTTGATAATATATCACAAGTATCGGATTGATTTTCAAATGGTTTTCAATTGGTTCCAATGGCGGATGAACAATACCAAATAGACCGACCAATTTTACTTTATGTATGGTGATATAAAACGATAAGGTTAGGTATTTGTTCCCATGATCCATGAACCGGAGGGATCTACCGAGGACAATCCACTAGATAGTGTAGAAGTCCTTAGGTATATTGAAAAAGGAGAAAAATGAGATATGGGAAGAGTGCGAGACTAAGGTGAGCTAGTCTGGAATAAACCCAACAAGGTTCTAGTTATGAAGTCTCGGTGAAATCTTGAAAGGGTTGAAGAATGAAAAAGAATTGAATGAGAAAAGGGTGAAAATAAATACCCTCGATTATTCAACCTTAGAGGCGAGATCGGGTTCAATTCATATACTCTTGGTGGTTACCAAGGTAACATCGGTATTGAAGACAAGGCGTCATGGACCCGATGGCACCTTGCACTTCAACTTCCCAAACCACTCAAGTTCCTCTTAAAAGGACTTGTTTCATTCTCATGGGAACCGACATAATCTATCGACTTTCTCTTGAGATTGTTGATATTGAAGAAGAGACCCTCTCCTAGTCTCAAATCTGATCCAAAATATGCACAATTGAGTCTAGAGCCACGAGATCATCAATAAATCTCATTAGGACACTTTCAATGAAGACTCTCATTTCACACAATGTGGAAAAGAGATTATATCTTATGAGTCCTCGCATTATCCTTGTGGTATTGCGGAACATCGAGTGATATGCAAACATATTTACAATGAAGATGGAAAGCCTTGGAGCCAACATCAAACAAGCTCTGGTGGGTGGCATGTGAGATCTATTCAATAGATCAACCGTGTGACAACCGAGCAGAAACAATGGGGCGATTCAATCTTTTGAATCAATCACGGTTCGAGTTATGGATTGACGGATACCTTTGAAAAACCGGTCGTTGTGCTTAAAACTCTTTTCTTTAGTACATCATCGTGTACAAATATTTCAAAATAAAGGTGTTTATGATTGATAATTGATTTCAATTAAAACCTTCGTTGTATTGCAAAAACAATTTTTATTGAGCGATCACGATTATTTTTCAAATCTCTTCTTATCAATCGGTGAATCTCAATTATTTGGTTCACTCACTCCGTGTTGTCTTCTTTGAGGCGTTCGGTTTGAGAACAACTAGAACATTGCGAAACCACATCAAGGAAATTCTTGATTATACTTGATCCGCAGGCGATACTTGTCTTGATCAGCGGGGCAAGTGGGCGTGTACCTCGATTCAACGAAAGTGATCAAAGACACTTTAAATGCGCTTTATTGCTAGCTTGTTGTATCTTTGATGCGCCCGACATTTCGGTGATCGGAATGAAGTGGTCAATCCATAGCCGCATGCTCACACAACACATTCATTCTAAAGAAATTATGATTAGTGCATCAATGACTCGATATTTTCACTCCATGCTTACCTTGCTTCTGCGCCAATATCATGAATCAACGAAAGCTTCCGCTACTCGATGAGAATATATCATGATCAAGAATGTGAGCATGTCGGTCCAAATGTCACAACATCACATAATACCAACACCACAATGGAAGAGTCGAGATTTATGTTTGCGATGATTGATGAGTGTGTAAATACTCATCGTTTTGTACCATTTAAAGCTGCAAAACATCCGAAAATACTGAAATGCATCAAAATGATAAAAATATCACAAATAAGTGTTTTATGTGTTTTAAATGCAAAAATATCAAAATCGGTGAAAAGCGTATCAAGTTTGCATAATTGGCGTTTAGTCCCCAGTTTCAAAGTTGTCAAAAACAGTCCACAGTAAATCAAAATAAAGAAAAATATCATTTTAAGTCCCTAAAGTTCTTAAGTTGTCAAAATTGGTCCTTGAGATAAAAATTGCAAAATTACAACTTTAGTCCCTCGAGTTTTGAAATTGTCACAAATAGTCCTTGGAAAATTGAAAATGTCAAAAGCGGTCCTTATACTATTGGAACTTGTCGGTTTTGGTCCTTGTGACAACTTTGGAGAAATTACAGGGTTTGGTCCTACAGTTTGGCGAATTACAAGAAAGGTCCTTATCGTTAATAAACAAACCAACCCTTGTCAAATCTATTTTGGACCCACGCCACTATACACATTTGGCCCTGTCATTACCCTTTTTGAACCCTTGGTCAAACACCGGTCAAACCAGCTTTCCTCCCGCTTATCCTGTATATCTTCCCGACACTGCAAAATTCGGGCCGCCTCCTATCACCTTTTCTCCTCAAACCTCCCTCATCATCACAACCCACCACAATTAATGCCACCCCTACTTGCTAGTTCGAGCCCACAGGTCAAAAAGCAGTTTCCATAAAATGATCCAATGGCCAAGCGAGCTCAAGTCATCCAGCGGTTCTAAAAACAAGTGGGAATCATTCGGAGGTGAGAAAGCTTTTGATGTATAAAAAGAAGAGGCAAAGAAGAAGGAGGTAGCTAGTTTTTAGTTTCAATGTATGTCGTTTTCCATTTCAATGTTTTAGTTTAATCTAAAAGCTTTAATTTTCTGTTTCCATGTACTCGACTTAAGTTAATTTATCAATATAATCCATATTCAGTATCAATTCAAAGAGAACAACATTTCAAGTTTTAAAGTTCTTTGTTTCAAAATTTAGTTTCAAACTCTCACCTTCAAGCTTCAAATAGCTTAATTTTAAGTCCAAACAAGTTTATTTAAGCTTAATATAGCTTTTGGTAAGCTTCTAAATCGGTTTCAAGCAAAATACCAAGTTGATCAACAAAAGTCATTTGTGAAGAAACATTAGTTCAATCGGTTGTGGAAATGGAATGGGGTGATCAGAGTGGATTTGGGTTGGTTTTGGAATAGAATAATAGTATTGGGTTCATTTAAGCTGCCAAATAATTTGGGATACTTGTGAGCTTTTATCTTCTTTCCATCTCTAATTGATTCACTTGATGCATACTGTTTGAATCATGTTTTATTGTTAAGTTAGCTTTAATTTTGTTAACATTAGTATATTTTGGCTTAATATAACTAGTATAATTCTTTGTTTTCATTTATGTACTGTTTTAAGTCACAACTGCATATCTGTCATGATAAGCAGTTGAGTTTTGATGTTTAGGCGATTATTTGTCTTGATATAGGTCTAATTTGGTTATCTTAATCTAGTTTAATGATAAGTTTGGCTTGGTTTTGAGTTTATCTTAGCAAAACAGTGAAACAGTTTCTAAAAACAATGTTTGGATCAGTTGTCTATATTGAGCTTGAGCTCTTGTTTGCACTTGACAAATGCATAGTCAGTCTCAAATAGAATCATTTGAACCATATCTGTCATCAAATTGTGTCTGCACACCTTAAAAGTCAAAATCACCAAGATCATGTCTTAATTACTTATCTGTTGGAATTTTCAAAAAGCCTAAGCTTGATTCATGTTTAGAATTCATAGAGGTGTCTTAATATAGCTTTATTTTATCTTAATACATCATAATAAGTCCATAAATTAAGCTCAAAACTCATAAAAGTCAAAGCTTTCATAAGCTGTCAAAAGTCAAAAGTGAAAATCTAGTTTTTACCCACCTTGGGTGATTTTCATTGACTCGGTTTGGGTCAATTCAAGTGGGACTTTGGTTTTAAAACTTCAGTTGGTTAAGTTACTTATTATGATTTTATTAAATTTTAGTAATTTTCTAAAAGCTTCAAAGAGCTTATCAAGCAGGGCTTATTTGCCTGATTCACAACTTCGATGAATCTTGAGTTTTATCGATATCTTCTTGAGCTTGTAAAAAGCTCATAAGAGCTTATCTTGGTCTCAATTTTGGTTTACAAGCACATAGCCATGTCTACTTTAGATTCATACTTTTGGTTTTGAGTTTGGACTTATTTGAGTGCTTATTGTCCAGCTACAAGTAGCCCATCAAAACTGTTTAAGCACTTGAGTGTTCAATTCATCAAATCTGTGTAATTGGTACTCCAGAGGTTAAAGCTTGTTGTAATAAGTTGTTTTAGAGTACTTTTAGCTTATTAGAGCTTCTGTGACAGTTTGGTACTCATTTGGTGCCTTGTGCTTATTCCAAGTGCTTATTACATAAGCACTTGCATTCTGATCTCATTTTCTTACACACAAGCACATGTTTTATAATTTTCCTAGAATTAGAATATTATTTTAGAGTTTTCCTGAATTTTTCATATTTTTCTAGCCTTTGTTTACTATTTTCCTTAATTAAAGCAGTTTTTAAGTCATTTTAATTAGCTTTTAATACAATTAAATCGGAAAAGTTCAAAAATAATTTTCATTTTTCTTAGGATAAGATAAATATAAAAGTCAAAAATTATTTTTCAGATTTTTCTTAGTTTAATTTGTAATTTTAGCAATTTAATTAGTTAAAAATAGTTTTTAATTCATAGAAAATAGAAAAATAATCGAAAAATATAAAAATAGTTTTGAAAATTCTTTTAGTTATTTTAGATTTTCTAAGTCATAATTTCATTTTCTAGCTTTATTTCATATTTTCTTGTATTTTAGGTTATTATTTAATAAGTAAAAATAGTTTTTAATTAATAATAATTAGATAAATAGTTTTAAAAATAATTTTCTTTTTCTAATAATTTTCTCTTATCATTAGGTTTGTAAAATGTCATTTCATATTTTTAGGATTAATATTGCTTCAGTTTCACATTTTCTTTTATGCGTCGCGTAGTTTTTAATTTAAGTTTTATAAAGAAAAATCAAAACATCATTTTAAAATAGTGATAGCATTTATTTAATATATTTTATCTTTTAATTTTCTTTAATTTGCATTTAAGCCCTGTAATTTGTATACTTTTTACGTAGTTATAATAAATCAAAACTCTTTTCCGTTCAAATCCTCTCGATCATTTATCGTTTGACTATTCTACGACTCGTTGGGACTTAACGACCGGGAAACACTATACTCTCTGGACTTCATTACATTTTGTGTTTAAAGCATTTTAAGTTTCTTACGGTTAGCCATTCACAAGTGGCTAGCTTGTGTGAGATAACTTGCGGTTTATACGAATCAAAATTTTGGCTATTCTTGGAGTTGTGCTAATTATCTTCACGCTTAGCAGTTAGTGATTTGAATATTCACTCCTTGTTCATACCATCTATCTATATATATATATATTTTCTTATAAAAATCCAAAACCCAAAACATCCAAAAGCGTATAAAACACAAAAATATTTTTCTTTTGTTTCTATATATGTATCAAAGATAAAAATACAAAAGATTTGTCATTTTCTTTGTTTAATAATAACAACATAAAGATTACCACCGCAAACCAAGGCGGTGTACTACCTAGCTGGGGAATGCGACCATAATAAGTTCCCGAACCAAAGATTAAAACTTGCATTTGTGTCCTTGTGATTGGTGTACCTTTTCAAAGAAGCCACTCATCTTGTGATTATTGGTTTAAGTTCAACATTGTTTTGCCTCGATATTGTTTTAATTGGATTTGTTGTTATATCTACTTGTCGAACCGAAAACCCAAAAAGATTCTTCTTACCCCATTTCACCATTTTCATAATTCCTTTCCTTAACTACGAGATCTCTTAGAGTTAACTCTAGTCATCGCACTCGTTCTTCTAGATCATTGAGTCCTTTTCGTGATCTAGCGAAATTCCTAGACGGCGTTCTCGTGAGCGTCTTTGCCCAAATAGTCGAACCGAGATTCGTACTATTCCAAGCAACAATATGGCGAGACGAGCGAACTATGGCGAAATGCTCAAGCACCCACGGGGTTATGGAGATGCCATCATTTTACCGATAATCAATTACGATCACTTTGAATTGAAGACACATTTGATCAACTTGTGTCTACAAATCAATTCCACAGGTTTGACCGAGAAGACCCGTATGCACACATCCGTTGGTTTAACAAGTTGACTTCAACTATCAATTTCAAGGATGTGCAAAAAGTAATCAAGTTGATGCTATTTCCATTCTCACTGAGGGACGACCGGTTTGGTGGAAAAAGAACCCCTCGATCCATGAAACTTGGGAGGATCTTGTTCAAAAGTTTGTCAATTATTTCTTTCCTCCATCAAAGGCGACTAATCTTAAAATGAAATTTACGGATTTCGTCAAAATTTCGATGAAAAATTTGGAGAGGCATGGGAGAGATTCAAAGATCTCCTCGGAAATGCCCCATCATGAATTCAGACTTCAACAAGTTAATATCTTTTATAATGGGTTGAGCAGTAGCGATCAAGATTCTTTGAATGCGACCCGCGGTGGCAATATCTTGAATCGTAAGCCTAAAGATGTGATTGAGATTTGCGAGCAAAATCAAAGTTCCTATTTCTGTAACAAAGTCAATACTCCAAACACTCCTGCTTCTTCATCCGGTAACTCTTACAGGTTAGCGCTCGATAGCCGCTCTAGCGGACGTCATCCGTTGTATGATGAAAGATGTAAAGGAAATCAAAAGCGAAATTCATAAGCGGAACCAATCAAAGCGTAAACAAGGTGTGTGAAACTTGTAGTGGTCCACATGCGTATTATGATTGTCAAGCAACCGATGCTTCTTTTACCAAGCTCCGTAGCTTCAGTAAACCACAATCAATACCGACCACAAGGTGATCCTCACCACGTGCACCTAGCGGTATGACACCACTGGTTTTCCTCTGTGCAAAACCGTGGCAATCAAAATCGCTTTGTTCCGAATCAAGGACAAAACTTCAATAACTCTCAAAATTTCAATCAAAGCGGAACAATTTCAACCAACCATATCAAGCTCCAAATCGGCAAAGTTATCAACAACCTTCTCATGCTCCCCACCAAATGACTTCATGAAAATTCTTGAGTCAAGCATCGTTCAATGCAAACTCGGATCAATAACATGAGGTTGAGCTAAAAAGGAAATTGATACCACAATGTCTCGGCGAGACAAATGAGTTGAAGAATATGATGGCGGTTTCATGAACATGAATATGAACCAAGCTTCGTCATCTTACGGAGGACTCCCAAACAATACAATTCCTAATCCCAATGCCGAGTTGAAAGCCGTCACCACTCATAGTGGTAAGGCGCACAATGGACCTTCGACTCCAATGCCTCCTCCACGGGGAGCAATGAGTCAAGTTACCAAGGATACAATGGACAAGGTGCAATTCTCAAGCCACGAAGTACCGCACGTCCCACCTTGGTAGTCAAGCTTTAAGCCCGAACCCGAAGTTCGAAGACAAATTCGAGCCGAAAACACTTCCGTCCGCCTCAAAGTCTAGTCGACTTCCTTACCCATCAAGAATGAATGATGAGAAGCTCAAAGACAAAACAAAGAGCAAATGGAAAAAATTTTCCGGATCTTCAATGAACTACACTTTGACATAATCTTCGTTGATGCTCTCGTTCTAATGCCTAAATTTGCATCCACGCTTAAAGGCTTCTTGACCAACAAAGATAAGTTATACGAGATGGCTAAAACCCTCTCAATGAGCAATGCTCGGTCCTTCTCAAGAAGCTTCCTAAAAAGCTTGAAGACCCAGCGATTTTTAATCCGTGTGATTTCTTGGGGATGGTTCAAGGCTCGCCTTGGCGATCTTGGCGCTAGCATTAACCTCATGCCACTCTCGGTATGGAAGAAAGCATCTCTTCCTAAACTTTCATCCACTTATATGACACTCGAGCTAGCGGACCGTTCCATAAGCGTCCACTTGGGATAGCCGGGATGTCGTGATGAAAGTAGGAAAGTTTCACTTTCCCACCGACTTTGTTGTAGTAGACTTTGATGCTGATCCTAGAGTTCCCTCATCTTGGGAGAGCTTTCTTGAGAGCAGTCGTGCTCGATTGATGTATTCTTTGAAGAGTTGACCATACGGGTTGACAACGAAGAACTCACGTTGAATATCAGCAAAACTCAAACCTCTATCCAAGCAGTGTTGCCACAATTGATCAAAAATCGAAAGATTCAATGCAACACTCTCAAATTTCACGAGTTAAGAGGAGTATCCAAAAGCGTCTTTGAGTTAAAAGCTTTGAAAATCAATCTGGTTCAAACAAATGGTTTGAAAGTTGTACCGAGGAAGTCAAGAGTGTACTTGATGATGATGATCTTGAATCGGAGACTTTATCGGAAGTGGTGGAAATTGCTAGCTCTAAGAGCACACCACTTGTCCCACCTCCGGAATCAGTTTATCGTATCGAGTTTGTTAACTCTGCGGATGAAACCAAACTCTCCTCAGTTTCATCTAAATTGGATGATGATGTTTGTGATCCAATGGGAGACATTCTTCCCATTGAAGAATTGCTCAAAAATGATCCATCATATCCTAGTCTTATTATTCCCGACTCTTCCATCCTTCTCTCACTCACGATGAGGAAGATGACAACTTTTGGAATGAAGTCGATGCCTTTCTTAGTGATGAGTCAATTCCAACAGAATTGATAATACTACTTTGATTCGGAGGGGACATCCTTTTCTAGAAAATCATTGATTGAAGAACCGTTTCCACCCTCCTCCGGACATCTTATTGACAATCACCATATAAGCTTCAAGTTTAAGCTTAAAAATGTCAAAATGGTGATTTGCTTCTTCGATGAGGAATGGACATGCATTCTCATGCATCTTCATTCCATTCTTCACGAGATGGTGTGGTTGCTCTTTCCCTTTTCTCTTTCGGAATGAGGACACCATCTTTGCCCAGTATCATCCTTTATAATTTCTACTATTAACAATACGCGGTTGTATCTCGTCGGTGTGGAACTTTCGATGTTCATATGTTTATTAACATTGTGAGCGAAAGTCCGATCGAGATTGGTTTTCACGTTACTTTCCCCATGAACAAATGAATTCGGGTCGAGTCAAGCTAGCGACTCGGTAATCAAAAACACGATAGCTAAACATGGGTTTCACCCGTGTGTACCACCACAGTGTGGGGAGTTGCCCCATTGTTGTATATAAGAGTTTAAAAAAAAAAAAAAATCTTGCTAAATAATGGCGTAGTATTTCCCTTTTACGTTCTATGTTTCGGCATAACCGCGGTGCTTTGAATATTGAGGGCAATATTCGGTTCTAGTGTGGGGGAATTCTCACGAATTTTATCATGTAATTATACCGCCTAATTCCCCATTTTGGCCAAATTTTTTTTTGAGTAAGTGTTCTTCACTTACTCGATTCTGATTATCGATCCGCCATGTCTAATAAGCAAAAGGATTGGCTAATCCAGAGCAAAGCGGCTCTTGGTAAAGATATCTCAAATCCGTTGACGACTTACAATTTGCCCAAAATTGTATGGTATTATTCACCATATCCTTAAAAGTGAAGAGTTGGCTAGCCCGCAAGTTTATGGCTTGTGGTAAAGGCGGTTGGAAAACCATAATTGGTAATCGACTCACCAAAGATATATTATCTAAGAGTTGGCTAGTCCGAAGCAAGCGGCTTACGGTAAAGACAAATCAAATCCGTTGAAGGCGGTGATTTGCTCAAAATCATTTGGTTATCGATGTACCAAGGTTCTTACTTGAAGCTGAAACATTTGGCTACTCCAAAAGTAATGGCTTTTGGTAAAGAGATGAAATCCATTAATTTTTCTCAAAACATTGCTAGGGACTAGCAATATCTTAGTGTGGGGATTGATGAGTGTGTAAATACTCATCATTTTGTACCATTTAAGCCGCAAAACATCGAAAACACTTTAAATGCATCAAAATGATAAAATATCACAAATAAGTGTTTTATGTGTTTTAAATGCAAAATATCAAAATCGGTGAAAAGCGTATCAAGTTTGCATAATTGGCGGTTTAGTCCCCAAGTTTCAAAAGTTGTCAAAAGCAGTCCACAGTAAATCAAAATAAAGAAAAATATCATTTTAAGTCCCTAGGGTTCTTAAGTTGTCAAAATTGGTCCTTGAGATAAAAATTGCAAAATTACAACTTTAGCCCTCAAGTTTTGAAATTGTCACAAATAGTCCTTGGGAAATTGAAAATGTCAAAGCGGTCCTTATACTATTGGAACTTGTCGGTTTGGTCCTTGTGACAACTTTGGAGAAATTACAGGTTTGGTCCCTCTAGTTTGGCGGAATTACAAGAAGGTCCTTATCGTTAATAAACAAACCAACCCTTGTCAAATCTATTTTGGACCCACGCCACTATACACATTTGGCCCTGTCATTACCCTTTTGAACCCTTGGTCAAACACAGTCAAACCAGCTTTCCTCCCGCTTATCTCATATATCTTCCACTGCACTGCAAAATTGAGGCCGCCCTCTCATCGCCTTTTCTCCTCAAACATCCCCCTCATCATCACAACCCACCACAATTAATGCCACCCCTACTTGCTAGTTCGAGCCAACATGTCAAAAGCAGATTTCCTTAAAATGATCCAATGGCCAAGCGAGGCTCAAGTCATCCAACGGTTCTAAAAACAAGTGGGAATCATTCAGAGGAGTGAGAGAAAGCTTTTTGATGTATAAAAAGAGAAGAGAGGCAAGAGAAGAAGGATGTAGCTAGTTTTTAGTTTCAATGTATGTCGTTTTCCATTTCAATGTTTTAGTTTAATCTAAAAGCTTTAATTTTCTGTTTCCATGTACTCAACTTAAGTTAATTTATCAATATAATCCATATTCAAGTATCAATTGAAGGCAGAACAACATTTCAAGTTTTAAAGTTTACTGTTTCAAAATTTGGTTTCAAACTCTCACCTTCAAGCTTCAAATAGCTTAATTTTAAGTCCAAACAAGTTTATTTAAGCTTAATATAGCTTTTGGTAAGCTTCAAAATCAGTTTCAAGCAAAATACCAAGTTGGTCAACAAAAGTCAATTGTGAAGAAACATTGGTTCAATCGGTTGTGGAAATGGAATGGGGCGATGGAGTGGATTGGGTTGGTTTTGGAATAGAATAATAGTATTGGGTTCGATTTAAGGCTGCCAAATAAGTGGGATACTTGTGAGCTTTTATCTTCTTTCCATCTCTAATTGATTCACTTGATGTCGCTTACATTTGAATCGCGTTTTATTGTTAAGTTAGCTTTAATTTTGTTAACATTAGTATATTTTGGCTTAATATAACTAGTATAATTCTTTGTTTTCATTTATGTACTGTTTTTAAGTCACAAGCGCATATCTGTCATGATAAGCGGTTGAGTTTTGATGTTTAAGAACTGATTAGCTGTCTTGATATAGGTCTAATTTGGTTATCTTAATCTAGTTTAATGATAAGTTTGGCTTGGTTATGAGTTTATCTTAGCAAAACAGTGAAACAGTTTCTAAAAACAGTGTTTGGATCAGTTGTCTATATTGAGCTTGAGCTCTTGTTTGCACTTGACAAATGCATAGTCAGTCTCAAATAGAATCATTTGAACCATATCTATCATCAAATTGTGTCTGCACACCTTAAAAGTCAAAATCACCAAGATCATGTCTTAATTACTTATACATTGGAATTTTCAAAAGCCTAAGCTTGATTCATGTTTAGAATTCATAGAGGTGTCTTAATATAGCTTTATTTTATCTTAATACATCATAATAAGTCCATAAATTAAGCTCAAAACTCATAAAAGTCAAAGCTTTCATAACTGTCAAAAAGTCAAAAAGTGAAAATCTAGTTTTCAGCCCACCTTGGGTGATTTTTCATTGACTCAGTTTTGGGTCAATTCAAGTGGGACTTTTGGTTTTTAAAACTTCAGTTGGTTAAGTTACTTATTATGATTTTTATTAAATTTTAGTAATTTTCTAAAAGCTTCAAAAGAGCTTATCAAACAGGCTTATTTGCCTGTTCACAACTCGATGAATCTTGAGTTTTATCGATATCTTGCGAGCTTGTAAAAAGCTCATAAGAGCTTATCTTGGTCTCAATTTTGGTTTACAAGCACATAGCCATGTCTACTTTAGATTCATACTTTTGGTTTTGAGTTTGGACTTATTTGAGTGCTTATTGTCCATTCAAGTAGCCCATCAAAACTGTTTAAGCACTTGAGTGTTCAATTCATCAAATCTGTGTAATTGGTACTCCAGAGGTTAAAGCTTGTTGTAATAAGTTGTTTTAGAGTACTTTTAGCTTATTAGAGCTTCTGTGACAGTTTGGTACTCATTTGGTGCCTTGTGCTTATTCCAAGTGCTTATTACATAAGCACTTGCATTGCAGTCTCATTTTCTTACACACAAGCACATGTTTTTATAATTTTCCTAGAATTAGAATATTATTTTAGAGTTTTCCTGAATTTTTCATATTTTTCTAGCACTGTTTACTATTTTTCCTTAATTAAAACAGTTTTAAGTCATTTTAATTAGCTTTTAATACAATTAAATCGAAAAAGTTCAAAAAATAATTTTTCATTTTCTTAGGATAAGATAAATATAAAAGTCAAAAATTATTTTTCAGTTTTTCTTAGTTTAATTTGTAATTTTAGCAATTTAATTAGTTTAAAATAGTTTTTAATTCATAGAAAATAGAAAAATAATCAGAAAAATATAAAAATAGTTTTGAAAATTCTTTTTAGTTATTTTAGATTTTCTAAGTCATAATTTCATTTTCTAGCTTTATTTCATATTTTCTTGTATTTTAGGTTATTATTTAATAAGTAAAATAGTTTTTAATTAATAATAATTAGATAAATAGTTTTAAAAATAATTTTCTTTTCTAATAATTTTCTCTTATCATTAGGTTTGTAAAATGTCATTTCATATTTTTAGGATTAATATTGCTTGAGTTTCACATTTTCTTTTGTCGTCACGTAGTTTTTAATTTAAGTTTTATAAAGAAAATCAAAACATCATTTAAAATAGTGATAGCATTTATTTAATATATTTTATCTTTTAATTTTCTTTAATTTGCATTTAAGCCCCTGTAATTTGTATACTTTTACGTAGTTATAATAAATCAAAACTCTTTCCGTTCAAATCCTCTCGATCACTATCGTTTGACTATTCTCGCATTTCGTTGGGACTTAACGACAGGAAACACTATACTCTCTGGACTTCATTACATTTTGTGTTTAAACATTTTAAGTTTCTTACGGTTAGCCATTCACAAGTGGCTAGCTTGTGTGAGATAACAGCAGTTTATACGAATCAAAATTTTGGCGGCACTTGCTATGGATGTTGTGCTAATTATCTTACGCTTAGCATTAGTGATTTGAATATTCACTCCTTGTTCATACCATCTATCTATATATATATTTTTCTTATAAAAATCCAAAACCCAAAACATCCAAAAGCGTATAAAACACAAAAATATTTTCTTTTGTTTCTATATATGTATCAAAGATAAAAATACAAAAGATTTGTGTGCGGTGGCATGATTACCAATGTGTTGACTTTTACCAAGCCCAATGATTGGATTGAGCAGGTTAACCACGAGTAAGCTTCAAATTTCGATTACGGAAGAATACTATAGCACGAAAGCCAAGCTCTAAAGAGCATTCTTGGACTCCACGATGTGCCCGGTGGTCTTGAACACATCTCTCGAGTCTGAGCGAGAATCTCAAGCACCGCTTCCACCCTGAAACCTCTTGAGGTCTTGTACCTAGCTCGAGCTTACTCCATTACAATTCAATCCTCACTCACCAAAAGAATGGTGCGGACTTGGTAGAACCATCACGAAAAGACCAACAAAACCAATCCAACAAGAGTCTACTCCCACCGAGACTTCACATCCTCTGTCCTCAATGAAGTGACCAAATTCGACAACGATCGAACTTGTGAGGAAGCTAGCGAAAAGATGAAATCCATTGAAAGGTTCTGAATCAATCAAGGAAACAAAGTCGACCTCCTCTAGTTCCTCAAAGTCAAAGTCTATCACCAAACCCAGCGAAGTGTGATATGTGCCACTATACAGTCATACCAGCGACAAGCGCTATAGAATCCTTTTTGTATGATCGCAAAAGTATGATCACGAAATTTCGATCACTTACAATATGTAAGTTCACTCGATAAAGCAAACTATACCAAGTTGGTCATCGGTATGCTTCAACCTCTAAACACGCTCAAAAGCATCTGACAAAACCCTTTCCTCCTTGTCCACTTTGTGGCTTTAATGATCATCATCATGATGATTGTCTCATGAACTCATGCTGTGATATATGCGGAAATCCATCTCATGAGACATCCCAGCATGACAGTGTGATCCAAGCAAAGAGAAGTTCCAAGAAACCCAAAATCACTGAGTCATCCTCAGTCTCTAAATGTAAAACCTGTGGTAGCACAATGCACTCAACCACTGACCATGAGTCAATTGCCAAATTCAAGCAGACCATTAGACCCAAGCCCACTAGTATGTGGGTCAGTAAGAGAAACTAATCCACTTTACTACTTGTGCAGAGACACGCCAGAGAGCCTATTTGGCATCTAGATAGTGGATACTCAAGAAGCATGACTGGCGTTAATGAGTATCTGCACAAGTATGTAAAGGAACCAAGACCCAAGGTAGTATTTGGTGGCAACTCATCATGTCCCACTGAAGGTTATGGTTCTGTATACTGCAATGGAATAGTTTTCTCTAGAATTGCTTATGTCAATGGTCTAAAATACAATCTCATCAATGTTAGTCAGTTATGTGATGCTAAGTACATTGTGCAATTCAATGACAAACAAGGCACCATTTTCAATGCCAACAAAGAAGTTGTTTTGATAGCTCCTAGAAGAGATGATGTTTATGTCTTAGACATGTCAACACTCTCTCAAAATGGAACTTGTCTCTTTGCCAAAGCCACTGAAAGTGTCAACTGGCTGTGGCACAAGAGACTCTCACACTTAAACTTCAAAAACATCAACAACTTGGCAAAAAAACAAGGTCCTTGGCGTATATCACCGGTTTTGCAAAGATAAACCATGCTCGACTGTGAAAAGGCAAACACCAGCGAGCATCTTTCAAAACTAAACAAAATTTCTCCATCAAAAGGCGTCTTCACCTCCGCACATGGATCTCTTTGGACCGTTAGTCCTAGATCAATCGAAGATGAAGTATACACTTGTTATTGTTGATGAATTCTCAAGATACACTTGGGTATACTTTCTTTCCAAAAAAGTCGAGGCGGTGATACAATAATGTCATTCATCGGGAACATTGAAAACCGAATGACATTCTTGTTAAACAAATCGAGGCGACAATGGTACCGAGTTCGAAATCAAGAGCTTGAGAATTTACGTGATGAAAGGAATATCCCAAAAATTTTATCTCCTTACACCCCGAACAAAATAGGGTGGTGAAAGGAAAAATAGAACTCTCATTGAAATTGCCAGAACAATGTTAAATGGCTCGACTCTCTCAAAGCATTTACGGGTGAAAGCGGTCAAAGCAATCTGTTACACTCAAACAGGTCAATCATTATCAAAAGACGTAATAAAACCACATATGAGATATTCAAAGGTAGACTTCACGATATCGACTACTTTAAATGCATTTGGGTGTCTGTGTTCATTCACAATCACAAGGATCACCTAGGCAAGTTTGATGCAAAAGGCGATGATGGATATTTTCTAGGTTACACATCGATCTCTAAAGCCTTGAGTGTTTAACACCGAAGACAACAAGTTGAGGAAACCTTTCATGTCACCTTTGATGAAAGTTCTAAAACATCATTTACCAATACCTCGATGGAGGAAATAGGAATTAAAAACTCATCAAGATATCCTCACGATGAGTTCAACTTGAAATCAATTCCTCATACCAAGGCGATGCGACATCTCATATTATGTCTTACACCACAACCTTCCCATGCAACCATCGGTGAATTCATTGATAATCAATCGGTCCCTATTTGGGATAGGTAATCTTGAACAAAATGTCCGAGAACCGTGATTCATGATACCCAACTCGAACAAAACATCTGCGGATGACCTTAATGATTATGTGGCTCCACACACGAACTCACTTTGAGTTTCGGTGACCTCTTGACTCGGATCCTAGACCACAATGTAAGTGGACAAAATCTCGGGATATTGAACTTGTAAACATCATTGGTGAACCAGCGAAGGCATGCTCACTAGAAGCATGGTCGCTAATTAACTGACTTTAGCCAATGAATGTCTATATCTTGATTTTCTATCATAAATAGAACCCAAAAGTGTCATGAGGCTCTTAAACATCCAAGATGGGTTCGAGGCTATGCAAAAGAACTGTGACAGCTTTGATAAAACAAGGTCATGACCTTGATCAAATGTCCTCGGGATGTCGTTGTCATAGGAATGAAGTGGGTTTCGTGAACAAAGCTGATGAAAGCAGCCTCATCATTAAAAACAAAGCGGACTTGTAGCCAAAGGTTCTGATCAACAAGAAAGCGTTGACTATGATGAGACATTTGCTCTGTTGCAAGAATGGAAGCCATCGGGATCTTACTTACATTTGCTATCTACATGAACTTCAAAGTTTACCAAATGGATGTAAAAGTGCATTCTGAATGGTGACCTCAAGGAAGATGTATATGTTCGACAACCTCCGGCTTTGAGAGTAGTGAATTCACGACTATGTCTGCAAGCTTGATAAAGCCCTTTATGGTGAAACAAGCTCCTATGGCATGGTATGAAACTCTCGACCATCCTAATTCAAACCAAGTTTGTCGGAGGAAAGATAGACAACACATTGTTTATCTATAGGACAAAACAAGATATGATACTAGTCCCCAGTATATGTTGATGACGTCATCTTTGGCTCAACAAACTACACTCTTTGCAAGCAGTTTGAAAAGCGATGACAAAGAAGTTTGAAATGAGCATGATGGGTGAACTCGCATACTTCCTTGGACTACAAATCGAACAAGCGATAAAGGAATCACCATCGGTCAAGAGAAGTACACTAGAAATCTCTTGAAGAAATATGAGATATCTGGCGTGCCTCGGTGAAGACACCAATGGTCCCTCTAACAACCTTGGACCGATCTCACTGGCAAATCGATCAATCAAACTCATTTCGGAGGGATTGTTGGCTCAGCGATGTATCTAGCGCTTCGAGACCGGACATACAATTCTCGATCTGTCTAATAGCAAGATATCGGTCAATCCCAAAGAATCCCACCTCACTGCTGACCAAAGAATACTCGGATACAGAAGGAACTCCAAGCCTTGGACTCTACTATCCAAAGTGCTCGGGGTTTGATCTCGAAGGATATTACGACTACGATTATCTTGGTTGCGACATGGACGAAAAAGTACCTCGGGGTCCTATCAATTTCTTGGAGGAAAAGCGGTTTGTTGGAGTGCTAAAAGCAACAATCGGTAGCTATGTCTTCGTTGAGTCGAGTATGTGGCTCTGCGGTGTTGTTCCAATGTGTTATGGATGAAAAGTCAACTCGGTGACTCGACATCCATTACAAATGGTACCCATCTTGCGTGACAACACCGGTGCTATAACAATCTCCAACAACCACATCCTCCACCAAAGAACCAAACACATTGATATCGGATATCATTTCATCAAGGACCACATAATGAAAGGAGACATAGAGCTTCATTTCATCCCCTCGAATATCAACTTGCGATATCTTCACCAAACCATAGATGAACCTACCTTGAGGAGATCGAAATTTGAATTGGGAATGCTAGACATTGAAAGTCGACTGAAAACCAAACCTAATCTCGATGAAGTTTTCTCTTAAAGGTTCATCCTCCCTGAACAATACCCTAAACAATCCTCTCACTGAATGAGTAAGACTCATTCAGGGACCCTGAATTTAGATATTGAACATTGAATGAGTAACTAAATGCACCAAGTATTAGTTACTTAAATGTCCTAGGTTGGTAAACACTCCAATTTAATATAGGAATATATGTCTCTCTATCTTACTGTTAGGGGTCCCTCATACTTACCTCATCCCACTGGGCATTAAATGACTACTCTCACATAAAATATCTTGTGGATATTTTATTACCGCATAATGCACTTTTACATGCCTTTGTAGCTGTTCCTTGAAAACCGGATTTCTTTGCGGGTAGTGGAGTGGTGGCATTAAATGAGGAGATTCAAAACGTTTTCAAAAACTGACTTTACAAATCCTCGTTTATACAAGATTTACCCCTCTCACCACTCTATAAATACCCACTTCTAAACCTCATAAACACGCACAAATTAATTTCTGAAGCAAAACTCTGTCAAAATATTTCTCAAACCCAGAAATCTTTGTGTGTACTTAAATCCTCAAAACAAGTTTTCACTAAAATCTTCTCTGTAAACATTTACAAAAGGTTTTTCACTTCAAACTTAAGAGATTCAAACTCTTTGATTGTTCTTGTCAAGATATTTTTTTCAAAACCCTAAAACTTTTTAATGGAAATGGCAAGAACACCATCTCTTTAGTTTGCACCACAGTGGGTAGGGGATCTCAGTAAAGTTGAATTTAAAACAAACAATGTTATAGGCAATTTTGAATACCCCAAATGTCCCGACCTATAAGGACATAATGAAGTTTTTATTCAACCGCTTGCGAAAGCGGCCTTTACTCGGTCTCCATCAATTGCGTACCAAAACCTCCTCAAGGAGTTTTGGACTATGATGGCCTATGACCCGACACCCTCAACTAATGAGACCGACCTCGACCACTCGGGAATATCTCATTAAATTGGTCTTTTAAATGGGAACGATCGATTCGCCACGGATTATAAAACATTTTGTACTTTGTGAGGTTAGACTATAATTCAGGAGTCTATGTCGCCCATCTTGAACCCACCACAGTTAAGGATGGGTTAAAACAAATTGTTTTGGATCCAAAATTTTTGTACAGAACCCCAGTCACCAAGAACTTATTTCCTGCGGCTTGGAAGATCATGTTCACATTTGTGATTCAGGTTCTCGGCGGGAACCACTCATCCACTGAACAAGTTAATTCTATTCAGTTGATGATGGCATACTGCTTGATAAATGGGGTCAATGTCGACATTGGGGAGATCATTTATAGTGATCTCGTAACCAAACTCTTGAGCAAAACTAGGGCGAAATACATTTGTACCCTAGGTTTGTCTCATGTGATTTTCAAGTATTCTTGGGTTGCAATTACCCTCGGAATTTAAATACTTTGCTTTACACGGTGTCTTGAGTCAATAAAATTTTCAAAGGACCCATCCCAAGTAAGCGATATTGAATTGTGGCCCATATGGTTCTTGTAAACAACCAAAGGGACTCGATGTCTCAAACCTGCTCCTAAAAGAAAGGAAAGTCTCAGTGGGACTAAGACCAAACCCAAGTCTCGGGGCCACGAGGCTTCGGAGCACAACCTAAAAGGCAAAAAAAGCCCCAGGCGACCGCCACCCACGGTGACCAAACAACATCCACCCGATGACAACGAAGGACAACGATACATCACGATCGGCGCCTTGGTCCCAACTACTACTCCCAAGATCCGAGGAAACATACAACCCGTTGGTAGGGGCGCCTTCCACTTGCCCAAGGATGACATTAGCAAATCACGACTTTTGTGCGAGGCCAATGAATGATCCCAAAGACTCGGAGGCCCGAACAACCCGATAGGGATCTCACCGCCATTGCTTCTAAGGATAGCAGGAAACACCCATCGATTGCTTGAAGAACAGCAGGGGATAAAGACTCGAGGATTAATACCACCGATATGAAACCCATCACCACCTTTGGTTTCTTGACGATTCTTTGAGGTTAACGAAATTTTATTCTCGATGAAGAAAACCTAAAAGTGAAGATGCAATTTTATCGGTGGGGGATGAAGTGGACGCCGATATTCAAGCGAACAAGAACATCGGCTGATCCACAAGAGCCTAAAGAGTCACCTTTCCGGCTGAAGATAATGACTCGACTCTTCTTCTTCATCCTACCGAAGAATTCGAAAGTTTGATAATACTCTTCCAGCGCTGGAGAGGCAACTAGTTATGTGGATCACCAAAGCTTCAAGGAAGCTTTATTCTAGGAATTCTTGAAACATTATGGGAACAACACTTTGAAGTTCTTTGCCATTATGCGATCGAAATCCGAGGTACATGCCTTTGATGCAAACACCGATGAACACAGGGATCTCATGTACCAACATCTTCATAGACCGGATGAAAATGGGTTAAATTTCTCAAGCATCTTGAGGACTTGTGGTGTTACAATAAGCGAAATCGAGGATCTTTGTCAAAGAAGACCCAGCACTCAACACTAAAGTGTTGGAGGCTACTGAGGCTTACATGAAGAATTCCTCCAGCCTCACTGAACTAATCGACATGCTCAAATCTGCAAATGTTCAGGGTATTCAGTCTTCTGTTCAGTCTCTTCAGACTACACTAGGTTCTTTGGACGCTCAAGTGACTACATTGGCTAAGGCATCATCTTCCATGGCTTGGAATCTTGGGCCTAGGATGACTGCCTTGGAACTCTCTCAGGCTAATTTGGCGGATAAAGTCACTGGTTTTCAAAAAGATACAACTGACATCAAGGCTATGGTCACTAAGATCTATCAAGCCTTCAAAGGTCAAGCCACTCCCACTCCCCCAGTGTCCGAAGCAACTATTGCACTCAATGACATTGCAACAACAGTTGAGGGAAGACCCTTGAAGAGACTCCCTTTCACCGAGGGGAGCCAAGGCACAACCAGCTCAAAGAACACCCATCTCATCAATCCCACCACCAACAACAACACCGACAATGACAACAACAACACCTATCATGACAACAACACCACCCTTGGTAGCAACATCTTTCTCGGGCCGGGATAAAGGAAAGGCCATAATGCAAACTCCGAGCACGAGAAGATTCCCTATATGATCGGCAACACTCAAGTACACTCACACCACAACGACACTACCTATCTTGCTAAGGAAGAAAGGAGAAAGAAACAAGTGAAGAAGAAAGAAAGAGCAAAGAAGCACTGGTACAAGTTGTTCTTGAGGAAGTCGAAAATATCGGCATTGATCTAAGAAGCTTCAAAAGGGTCAGCCGGATGAAGTTCAAGGATGCTCGGTGCTACTAAAATGGCTGAAATGAAAAAGAAATTGGAAGAAAAGAACAGAAAGTCTGCGGCCATCGAGCAGAAAGGATTGACCATTACAAGCGGACCATGACAAGTAGAAGGCTGCTGAGAAAATCACCGACGTAAAATTATCCCCAAATCCAAACCCGGCAATAAATGTCTACAGGGGGGATGACAAAAGATACTTTGAAGTTCATGATCCTTTAACGTTCACTGACTTTGGGATCACTGAACTAGATGAACTTGGTCCATTCATTGAAAAGAAGAGAATCGGTGGTCAAGGAGGCGATGAAATCCACGAGCAAAGGTATGAAAGGCGAGGAAGCACCAACACATCTTGGAATTCAGCCAACTCTTCTTGCATCACTGGATCTCAACCTCAATCATCACATGGCAAGCGAAAGAGGGTTGAGCACGAGCACGAGTTCAAAGTGCACGGACTTGAATGCAATAGGAGCTACGAAGGTGTAAAGTTTGTTAATTGTCTCGCATAGAAAAGCACGAAGATGACTTTTCTACATTGATGTCTATGGAAACCCATCATTCCAAAGGTGGAGTGACATTGATCGAGGCGGTGTGGCTACAATCTTTGAGCTACATACGGTGGCCTCTCGGATCAAACCCCAGCAAACATCGGGTTCTGCAATGACACGAATGCCAAGATAAGAGAGCATCGATAAAGAAACACTCCTCAAGAAGAAACCAAAACTTGAAGCTTTGGGATCCATCTTGGTGACATCATTATCATTTATCTTTTGTACTAGTGATAGGAACTTTGTAATTGATCAATAAACAATGTATGTTTTGTTAAAATATTCGATGTTACTTATTATATTCATTAGTACATTCGATTGTAAGAAGAAGCCATTTGCTCACTTACAGCGATCATACACTTAGGCTATTTGTATATCCAAATAGGGGAGCTGTTGGGTTCGATAAATACCCAAACCCTTATATCAAGGTTTGAATAGAAAATACCCTAAGTGTTTATGCCGTTAAACACTAACAGTCCTTTGAGTGCACAGTCTTCGGTGAGCCATCTTCGAGGATACTCGATGAGACTAAGAAGAAGTCTCTCACTCGATGAAGTCGGAACTTAAGGGTGAAGATTGAGTCAAGAAGAAGATGGTGGATTCGGTGGTGATGACAATAACTCACTGAATCCATAACTCCTCACCAACTACTTTCATCAAGACAAGCTGAAGTAGAAGATGGAAGAATGGCGGGATAAGGCGGGATAAGTTTGAATCGGATAAGGAAGTCCTTATCAACCAAAGTCAACTTTCGAATGGCTAACTATGAGGCTCGGTGTCATCAACGACTTGTGGAAAGAAGCCTTGTCTCTTACTTGATATAGTCTTTGTATGAGACAAAATACATCGATATTTTGTCTTCTATAAAATGTCGGTTTGTCACTTAGGATAGAGTTAAAACTCACACTTGTATAAATAGCATAAGAGATGGAGTGAAAGATCTAATCTTGTAATTGTAAACACACACACACAAGCCATCTTTCACTCCTCCAAATACAACTTTGTCCACGAGATAGCTCGGTGGTTCCTTGTAGTTGTGCTCGGACTTAGCCCCGAGCTTCGTGAGGAGTTACAACACTTTGTCATTTCAATCCCAATCTTGTTCATAAGTACTTGGGTAATGTATTCTTTGATTGATTTCAAATAAAGAATATTAAGTTGAAAATTTATCGGTGTGTTTTACTTATGTCATTTCGGTCATTGATTCACTATTAGTCTAGTCAAGTTTATCACACAAGCTAACCACTTGTGAATGGTCAACCGTAATAAACTTCAAGCAGCTCGAAACAATGCAATTAAGATCCGGAGAGTATAGTGTTTCCACAGTCGTTAAGTCCCACGGAGGATTAATGGTGTTTAAAACTTTCGGATGTCGAATGATCACTAAGGATAATGATCGGTGATATTGAATGGGAAAAGGTTTTGTGATTTTGGAATATTTATACCTAAAGAAAAAGTTTTGTAAATTACAGGGGCTTAAATGCAAATTAAAGAAAATTGAAAAGCTAAATTATATTAAATAAACGCTATCACTATTTTTAAAATTGGATTTTCTTGATTTATAAAACAAAATAACTTAAATAAACTATTTTAATTAAAGCGTAAACCTAAATTACCTAAAAGCGTGACCTAGAATGAAAGCGCGTTATATATAAAAATTACGCGAGTGCGTAAGTAAAAGCGTAAAATTTGTAAAATAAAAGTCCTATGAGTGTAAAACAATTTTCTTACTTACTATATGACAAAAGAAAATTTTAGAAAAAGATTTATATTTTTTGACTTTTATATTTTTATTATGAATTAAATACTATTTTAAACTAATTAAATGATTAAAAATACTAAAACTATTAAGAAAATTCGAAACTTTTTGTAAAATACTTTATACTAATACAAAGCTAAGAAAAATACAAAAGATGTAACAACTTATTTTAATAAGTCGTAAATAAGCTAAAGTTTACGTATAAGCTAAATAGACAAACAAAGGTTATATATTAAATGTTGCAAAGGATAACCGGTCAAAGACCCAAGGCGGATGGTAGTGTGTGTGTGTGGTGGTGGGTGGCGGGGTTCGAATCCTAGCAATTCCTTTTATTTTATTTTATTTTTGGATTTTTTCTTTTACAAACTAATTAAGTATAATGAAATAAGCAAATTTTATAACTAGAACTTTTATGAAAACAACTAATAAGCTCGATTTGAGCTTAAGATTTCAATGATGGTACAAGAATTTAGAATAAGCACAAGGTTAAGCTAAATGGCTTATAAGCTAATGAATAAGCAAAAGCTAATCGAAAATAAGCTAATAAGGCGATAATAAGCTAATATGGCAAGCGAAAAAGCAAAATAACTTAAGAAATAAGCACTTAAATAATATCAAATAAGCACAAGTTTAACTATTGCACAGGACACTATTTGGGTTTCTAAACACTTTCTAGCTAAATTTTAAGCACTTAGATAAGCTAAGAAATGAAAAAGAACACTGGAACTAACAAGTATACCAATTAAGCTTTCCAAAAGCTAAAACTCTCACCGTGGTGTTCACTAGAGAGCTTATAATGAGCTTATGAAAAGGGACTAAACACCGATTGACCTTTGTACTATATGAAATGGACAAAACTAAAAGCTACTAGCATGCTTATTAAATAAGCTAAAAAGTGAAAAATAAGCTTTGGAACCTTGAGGCGACTAGGTGAGCTTCTCAAAAGCTAAAGTGCACAAGCTAGACTTCACTAATGAGCTCTGAATGAGCTTGTGAAATAGCTAGCTAAGCGTGCACGAGCATGTTTTGGAAAAGGACTTAAAACAAGATTGAAAATAAGCGGTTTATAAGCTAAGTAGTTATAAACTAATATTTTTCTAATTAAGATGAAGCACTAAACTTTAATATCCCAAAAGATTATGAGCTAAATCTTAATGGTAAACATCACAATAAAATTACAAATTTTATTTAAAAGCTAAAATGAAATTTTTGACTTTTTAAATAAATGAACTAAGTTGACTATTATGAACTTTTAATTGATTCTACTTAATGATTATGATATATTAAGGTGTAATAAGGATAATTTAAGCTAGAGTAACAAGTTTTAAGCATGTATGATGAATTTGGCACACTCTAATTCTTAATGATTAACTAATTAATATGAGATTAAAGATGATTTTGACTTTTTACAAACAAGTCTTGGTTTTTATGGTTTGGTGAGCTATTAGGACCTATTGTGACCTACAATAAACAACAAACAACAACAGAACACTATCTAACCCAATTAACAAGGCAAATCCAAACGTCCTTTATGAAACTGTTTTAAAGCTTTTCAAACTATTCCACTTTTTAGACCAAGTAACCTATTTATTAACCTTATATTAACTATATTTAAATAGATTTAAGCTAAAATTAACTAGATTATAAGTACTTATACTTAAAAATGCAAATTTCAAAGAAATAGCTTACAAGTTGGAATTCACAAAAGTGAGAACGAGAACGAATAACACTCCTATAGCTTACCACTAAGCTCTAAACCAAGGCAATCCAATATCAACCTTGCTCCAGTCTTCTTGATCTATTTCCATGGATTTTTGATTTTTCACTAATTTTTTGGTATTTTTTTTGTATTTTTTTTTTTGCTTCTAAAGCGAGTTTTAAGAGTTTCTAAAAGCTTATAATAAGCTATCTAGGAGCTTATATGGGCTTATCGGTCCTTAATAACAACTACAAACAACATTAGATTACATTGAGAATTTGAACTTGAAAAATTGCACAAAGCGGAAATTGGTATTTAAACTTGAAATTGATACTTGAAAAGTTTAACAATACCTTTGAAATTGATTACAAGGTACTTGAAAGCTTGAACATACCTTTGGAAAATTTAAATTTTTAACTAAAACGACACAAGTAATTTAAAATTACACTAGATATATCTTCACATTGCTTCTCTTTTGCTTTATAAAGATCTTTTCAACTCTTGTCGACATCTCGAGACTATCCCACCTCATCTTGGCCATTGGATCCATCAAAATCATCATATTCGTCCATTTGTCAATTTGGCGCCAAAAAGTTTGAGCGGGTTTTGCATTTAATGTAATTTGGTGGATGTGGAGGTGGAAGGAGTGGTTATACAGTGGGGGGTGAGGTGGAAAGGTGGAAATGTCAAGTGGAAGAAACCACTCGGTTTACGGTTTAACAGCTTAGTGAGGAGGATGTACAGTGCTTACGGTATTTTTGGCGCGTTGACTTTATTTGACCGGGGTATTAATATGCGGGGTTCAAATGGGGTCAAGGATATTTGGGGGTCAAGTGGTTTTGGTTGGGCTCAATAATAAAAGGGGTCCGTTTGGTTTGGATTATAACAAGGACCATTCATGTAATTTTTGTTTTGAGGGTGAAACGCCAACAATCCAAAGTTATTACAAGGACCATTCCCGCCAATATGAATAGTACAAATTTTGATTATTTTCCATTTTAAATATCCAAGGACTATTTTTGACACTTTTCAAAGTTGAGGACTAAAGTTGCCATTTGCCCAAATTTTAAATTTCAAGGACCATTTTGACAACTTATGAATATTTAGGGACCTTAAATGATAATTTTCTTTATTTTGGATTACCGGGGACTAGATTTGACAACTTTTGAAACTTGGGGACTAAAGCGCCAATTATGCAAACTTGATATCGTTTTCATCCGATTTTGATATTTTGCATTTAAAACACATAAAACACTTATTTGTGATATTTTTATCATTTTGATGCATTTACGAGTGTTTCGGATGTTTTGCGGTTTAAATGGTACAAAATGATGAGTATTTAGACACTCATCAATCCCCACACTAAGATATTGCTAGTCCCTAGCAATGTTTTGAGAAAAATTAATGGATTTCATCTCTTTACCAAAAGCCATTACTACGGAGTAGCCAATTGTTTTAGTTCAAGTAAGAACCTTGGTACAATGATAACCAAATGATTTTGAGCAAATCATAAGCTTTCAACGGTTTGATTTGTCTTTACGAGCCGTTTATACGGACTAATAACTCTTAGATAAATTATCAATATTATCTTTGGTGAGTCGATTACCAATTATGGATTTCCAAGCGCCTTTACCACAAGCCATAAACTTGCGGGCTAGCCAACTTTTCACTAATTAAAGATATGGTGAGTTGAACACCATACAATTTTGGGCAAATTGCAAGCCATAAGCGGTTTGAGATATCTTTACCAAGAGCCGTTTGCTCTGGATTAGCCAATCCTTATGTGGGTTAGACATGGCGGATGATTACCATTTCTTTGAGTAAGTGAAAACACTTACTCCAAAAAAAAAAATTTTGGCCAAAAGCGGGAATTGGGTGGTATAATTACATGATAAAATTCGTGAGAATTCCCCCACACTAGAAATGAATATTGCCCTCAATATTCAAAGTACAAGTGCAGTTATGCGAAACATAGAACGTAAAAGGAAATACTACGGCCATTATTTTGATATTTTGATATATTTTTTTTTTTTTTTAGAGAGTACTTATATACAACAGTGAGGCAACTCCCCACACTAGGGTGGTGAAATACTCGAAATATGGGTGAAAACCCATATGGTGTGCTCTTGTTTTTGATTATCGAGTCGCTAGCTTGACTCGATCCCGCATTCATTGGTTCATGGGGAAAGTTTGTAGATCCGGGACAACCCGGGTGGAATGTCCTCTCCAAAATAATGCTTCAATCGATGACCATTCACTTTAAAATTTGGACCATCGGGTTGAGATAACTCAATAGTACCATAAGGATAAACCTTAGCAATAGTAAATGGACCGGACCAGCGGGACTTGAGCTTTCGAGAATATCTTCAATCTTGAATTGAAAAGAAGGACTCGATCACCAACGTTGAAAAGCGGTTCTTGATTTTAGAGTCATGAATCTTCTTTGTCTTTTGTTTGTAGATCAAAGAGTTCTCGTATGCTTGATCACGGAGTTCATTTAATTCATTCATTTGAACTTTTACGTGATCACCGGTATCTCGAATATCGAAGTTTGCATGTTTCAAGGCCCGGTATGCTTTGTGCTCAAGCTCAATCGGAAGATGACATGCCTTTCCGTACACTAGCTTGTATGGAGTACACCGATGGGTGTTTTATAAAAATTGTCACGGAAGGCCAGTCGTCATCTAGTTTATCCGACCGGGATGCACGGTTTTCGCCTCTTGTCCTTTCAAGAATTCTTTTAATACCACGGTTGGAAACTTCCACTTGCCCACTTGTTTGGGGTGGTATGCGATGAGGCGGTGGGTTACACCATACTTTTGCATGACACGATCAAATTGGTCATTGCGAAATCGTACCACGATCGCGATTATAGCTCGTGGAGTTCCAAACCTAGCAAAAAGAGATTTTAAGAATTTTACAACAACTCGGGCATCATTGGTAGGTAAAGCTTTCGCTTCAACCCATTTTGACAAATAGTCAACAGCCACAAGTATGTATTTGTTTCCTCGAGATGATGGAAATGGCCCCATAAAGTCAATGCCCCAGATGTCAAAAATCTCACATACTTGAATGGCGTTTTGCGGCATTTCATTTCTTTGAGAGATATTTCCGTGACGTTGACAAGCGTCACAAGTTTTGACAAATTCGTGGGCATCCTTGTAAATAGTGGGCCAATAAAACCCGGAATCAAACACCTTTTTGGCGGTGTAGTTTGGACTATGATGGCCCCGGTGGGTCCAGCATGGCAAGCTTTGAGAATGTCAATAGCTTCTTGTCCATAAACACACCGTCGGATGACTTGATCCGCACTGATTTTGAATAAGTAGGGTCGTCCCGAGTAATGTTTAACATCCTTGAAGAATTTGTTCTTTGTTGGGTCGACATTCCTTTCACTATGAAGTTACCCGCATGGTAATTTGCGAAGTCGACAAACCATGGGGTAGTAGAGTTTCCACGAAAAGAAACCGCATTGAGTGTCTCGAGAGGAAATGTTTCATTTATTTCCTTTTCTCGAAAACATCTTGGTGAGGTTTTCTAGGCGGGATAGATGATCGTGACGGGTTCTCGGCTCCTTTTTATCACGTATAATGATATCAAATTCTTAAAGGAGGAGAACCCAATGGAGCAATCTCGGCTTTGCATCTTGTTTTGCAAAGAGATATTTGAGGCCGAGTGATCCGTATACACCACGCATTTGGTCAAGATTAAGTATGGCGAAACTTCTCAAGCGCATACACCACGGCTAGTAGCTCTTTTACGTGGTGGTGTAATGGGTTTGAGCTTGATCATAGTCTTACTTGCGTAGTGGATAGGTGAAAATGCTTGGATCTCGTTGCCCTAGGATTGCACCGATAGCAAAATCACTTGCATCGCACATGAGCTCAAAAGGCAAGTCGATCGGGAACAACGAGAATGGGTGCTTGAAGAAGCTTTTCTTTAATGTTTCAAAAGCTTTGATGCACTCGGTGAGAAGATAAAAGGAGCATCTTTTCAAGAAGATGGGTCATAGGTAGGCGATTTTAGAAAAATCTTGTATGAATCTGCGATAAAACCGGCATGACCTAAAAACTCCTAATACCTTTGGCGGTAGTAGGATGAGGCAATTAGCAATAACATCGACTTTTGCTCTATCAACCTCAATCCGTTTTTGAAATCTTATGGCCAAGGACTATGCCTTCTTTGACCATAAAGTGGCTCTTCTCCCAATTTAGACAAAGATTGGTGTCTTCACACCGTTTGAGCATTTTATCTAAATGGGAGAGACATGTTTGAAATGAGTCCCCAATGACCGAGAAGTCATCCATAAACACCTCCATTGTTTCCCGATCATGTCGTGGAATATGGCCATCATACATCGTTGGAGCGTGCGGGAGCATTACATAGGCCAAAAGGCATCGTCTGTAGGCAAAAGTTCCGTATGGGCGGTGAATGTGGTCTTTCTTGATCACGTGGATCAATGGGGATCTGAAAATAACCCGAGAAACCATCAAGGAAACAATAGTATTCATTCCTGCTAATCTCTCAAGCATTTGGTCCATGAAGGGTAGAGGAAAATGGTCTTTTCGGGTGGCGTCATTCAACTTACGATAGTCAATGCAAACACGCCATCCGTAACCAATCGAGTTGGAATTAACTCGTTATCTTCATTGTGACAACGATTATGCCACCCTTTTAGGAACACAATGAATTGGGCTAACCCAAGGACTATCGAGATCGGGTAAATTAATCCTGCATCAAGAAGTTTGATAACCTCTGTTTGATAACATCATGGATTTTGGATTTACTCTTCTCGATGTTGAGCATTGGTTTGAAGTCATCCTCCATCAAGATTTTGTGAGTACAAAATTCGGGGTTGATACCTTAATGTCGGAGAGTTTCAAGCAATTGCTTGCTTGTGTGACTTCAAGACCTTTATGAGAGCGATCTTTTCATCTTTACTCAAATCTCGAGCAATAATGACGGGTAATTTATCATCACCCTCAAGAAATGCATACTCGAGATGAGGTGGTAAGTCCTTAAGTTCGACTTCGGAAATTCTTGATTTTCTCAAGCGACTTGACTTCCTTGTTATGAAGCTCGGCGGGAGGGCGATGATGGATCATCATTAAGCAACTTCTCAATGAGAAGTATGTCCCCTCGATGTCGATGGGGCGTGATCAATTTCCCATGGAACAGAATCACTAGACAAGTATGCTTCAATCTCTTCCAAGATGAAGTCACTTTCCTCAAATGGAGTGAGAGAAGGAGTAGAATTGGCAATGATGGGTTGAGATGAATGAGTGAGATTATCACTCGAAGAATTATGATCATAACCAAGAACTTCTTGAGAGTACTCTTGAAGCAACATCAATGATATCTATTCGGTTAACAGACTCGGAATCATAGTTTGCGGAGTACCTCGAAGTTTGATCAAGGTTAAAGGTGTGACTTCATTACCAACACGTAATGTGATTTCTTGCTCAAATACATCAATGAGAGCACGGCCCGTTCTCGGGAATCCTCGTCCAACAATGAGAGGAACCCGATGATCGGCATCGAAATCAACAACCACAAAGTCGGTGGAAAATGGAACTTTCCTACTTTCACAAATCGTCCTCGGCAATGCCAAGTGGACGGGATATTGTACGATCTGCAAGCTCGAGAGTCATGCATGTAGGAGTAAGGTCAGGAAGAAAGTTTCTTCCATCTTGAATAAGGCATCAGTTGATGCTTGCACCAAGATCGGCTAAGGCAAAGCATTCAACCATTCACGGAAATACACAAGGTAAGAGAAATTTTCCGGGATCTCCAAGCTTCTTGGGAAGCTTCTTCAAGATAAGCTGCAGCGGTTCTCGTTCGAAGGAGTTTTGCCATTTCAAACGACTTTTCCTTGTTGCTTAACATGTGTTTGAGAGTTGATGCAAACTTGGGCATCGACATGATAGCATCCATAAAGCTTATGTCAAAATGTAGTTCTTGGAAAATTTGAAAAAATTTGTCCATTTGATGGTAGCTTTTCGCGGAGCTTTGCTCATTCAAGCGTGATGGGTAAGGAATAGAAGATTTGGATTTGGGGTTTTCAGCGGGAGCTCTTGGAGGTTCAAAACAACTCTGGATTGGATTTGGGTTTCGGGACAACTTGAGGATGGACATCGTTGGTACCTCCGTTATTAGTAGGAAGTTCCTTGTCCTTTGTTGCCTCGGGTTCACTTTCCACTACCTTCGGGAGAGAAGAAGAAGAGGTAGTAGGAATAGCGGGTCCATTGTATGAAACACCACTTACGGTTGTGATCGCCTTTGCATCGCCCCTCGGGTTAGCGATCGTGTTGCTCGGAAGTTTTCACGAGCCCAGGGTTGATCATTTAAAGACTTCTTTAGATCGTGATCGGTGACCAACAACTGTTCATTTCATCTTGGGATTTCATGAATTGCTTCAATAACTCATCGGATGATGGTCTTGGAGGATGTGGAGGGAAATTTTGAGGTCGTATGTTTTGATTATGACCTTGTTGTTGAAAATTCCTTGGTTAGGATTCACATTTCCACGAAATTGATTCCTCGATTGAAATTGTTTTGATTAAGGTTTCCTTGATGTTGGAAACCTTGATTTGGTCGGGATAGAAATTACCTTGGTTTTGATAACCTTGGTTCATTCTAGGTTGGTTCGATTCGGTTTTGTATGTTAGGATTTTGGTTAAAACCGGGTGGTGCACGATAAGTATTAGCACGGTAGTTTGGTTCATTTGAGGACGGTATTGATTACCTCCACGATGTGAAGTACCGGCTATAGCATTGGCTTCAAGCGGACTACCATCGGTGGCGATCTGATTGTAGTATGCATGAGGGCCACCACAAGTAACATGACCTCGACTTTCTTCACTTCACCATGTGATGGTGTTGCGTGTGAAAGTGACTTTCTTTTGGTTAGCAAGAACCAAAGCTCGAACAATATCCGTGAGTTTGTCAATCTTAGCATCGGTGCTAGATGTACTCACGGAGATGAATAGAAGGTCTGCATTAGGCGAGGCGATATGTCTTTGTTCGGAAAAGGCGGACACAGGACTTGTTTTCAATGATTTGCAAGGCTTCTTTTGTGGTCTTGCTCAGAAATTACCTCCAGCGGAGGCATTTAAAGAGTCTTGGTCGACTTGTCTCGGACCATTGTAGAAAGTATCCATTTGCATTAACTCGGTAAAACCATGATGCGGACACTTTGGAGCAATTCTTTGTAACGATCCCATGCCTCCCGAATGATTCATCAAATCTTTGAGAAAATTTCATTATCTCATTCTTAAGACTTGTAGTTCGGGATGGAGGATAGAATTCGTTAACAAACTTAGTGACTAAATCCTCCCATGTCTCAATGGAGCGAGGGGTTGTTTCTCAAGCCAATTCGGGCTTGTCCTACAGAAGAATGGGAGCAGAAGAAGCTTAATTGCTTCATGTGGGACATTCTTGTATTTGATGGTAGATGCAATCTTGTTAAACCATCGAATATGTGCATGAGGATCATCCGCTCAAAACCATAAAATTGGCTTTGGGTTACAAGATTAAGCAACCGGTTTTGAGCTCGAAGGTATCGACCACGATGGTGGGACAATAATGGCATCTCCGTAACCCTCGATGGGTGCTTGAGAAGCTCATTCATCGGTTTGTCTTACGCCATTCTGACGGGGGTGGTGGTGCTAGGCGTTCCTCGATCACGGTGAAGGGCGAGCGTCCCTCGTCACGAGGAATATTTGCAAGCTCGGAAAGTGGACTTGTAGAGTTGGAAGAGCAGTGCGCATGCACTAAGTATAAAAATCGGTTTTCAAAACAAATGCGAGGCAAAGCGACAAGTGAACTTAAACCAATAATCACAAATGAAATGGCTTCTTTGAAAAAGGTACACCAAATCACAAGGACACAAAGGCAAGTTTTAAATCTTTTGTTGGGAACTTATTAATGTTCACACCCAGGTTGGTAGGTGTCTTGCCTTGATTTGCGGTGGTTGATTTTTATGTATTTAAGTACCACCGAAAAGGCGAAGGTATGGATTTGTGCTAAGGGTTTAAAACTTTTGGACAATATTTTTGGTATCGTCTCGTTTAACCAAATCGTATCACTTTAAGAATCACCTTAAAGAAAATACAAGATAGAAAGCGTTACGATTGTTTTGTTGTTTTATATTTTTTTTGGTGTTGTTAACACTTTAGGAAAAGTGTTAATGAACTTTTGATTTTGATAACTTTACAAAAAGCATTTACAAAAGGTGGTATATGTGCAAGAATGGATCGAAAATGCTTAGAACACGCTTCTGACCTCCCGTGGCGCCAAAATTTGATTGGTTCCAAGCAGTCAAGTTTATCACACAAGCTAACCACTTGTGAATGGTCAACCGTAATAAACTTCAAACATTTCGAAACAATGCAATTAAGATCAAGAGTATAGTGTTTCCATAGGTCGTTAAGTCCCACGGAGGATTAATGGTGTTTAAAACTTTCGGTCAAATGATCACTAAGGATAATGATCGGTGATATTGAATGGGAAAAGGATTTTGGAATATTTATACCTAAAGAAAAGTTTTGTAAATTACGAGGGCTTAAATGCAAATTAAAGAAAATTAAAAAGCTAAATTATATTAAATAAACGCTATCACTATTTTTAAAATGATGTTTTCTTGATTTATAAAACAAAATAACTTAAATAAACTATTTTAATTAAAGCGTAAACCTAAATTACCTAAAAGCGTGACCTAGAATGAAAAGCGCGTTATATATAAAAATTAGCGAGTGCGTAAGTAAAAGCGTAAAATTTGTAAAATAAAAGTCCTACGAGTGTAAAAACAATTTTCTTACTTACTATATGACAAAAGAAAATTTTAGAAAAAGATTTATATTTTTTGACTTTTATATTTTTATTATGAATTAAATACTATTTTAAACTAATTAAATGATTAAAAATACTAAAACTATTAAGAAAAATCTGAAACTTTTTTATAAAATACTTTATACTAATACAAAGCTAAGAAAAATACAAAAGATGTAAAATCTTATTTTAATAAGCTGCAAATAAGCTAAATAATACGTATAAGCTAAATGAACAAACAAAGGGTAAGTATTAAACGTTGCAAAGGATAACCAGTCAAAGACCCAAGGGCAGTTGGTAGTGTGTGTGTGTGGTGGTGGGTGGCGAGGTTCGAATCCCAACACTTCCTTTTGCATTTTTATTTTATTTTTGGATTTTTTCTTTACAAACTAATTAAGTATAATGAAATAAGCAAATTTTATAACTAGAACTTTTACAAAAACAACTAATAAGCTCAGATTTGAGCTTATTATTTCTTATGATGGACAAGAATTTAAAATAGCACAAGGTTAAGCTAAATGTCTTATAAGCTACTTAATAAGCAAAAGGTTAAGCGAGAACAAGCTAGATAAATGATAATAAGCTAGAATGGCAACCGAAAAAGCAAAATGACTAAGAAATAAGCACTTAAATAATATTTAAATAAGCACAAGTTAGACTATTGCACAGGACACTTTTTGGGTTTCTAGGTACTTTTAAGCTAATATTTAAGCACTAAGATAAGCTAAGAAATGAAAAAGAACACTGGAACTAACAAGTTTATCAATTAAGCTTTCCAAAAGCTAAAACTCTAACTTGTGGTGTTCACTAGAGAGCTTATAATGAGCTTATGAAAAGGGACTAAACACCGATGACCTTTGTACTATATGAAATGGACAAAACAAAAAGCTAATATAGAAGCCTATTAAATAAGCTAAAAATTGAAAAATAAGCTTGGAACCTTGAGGCACTAGGTAAGCTTCTCAAAAGCTAAAGTACACAAGCTAGTACTCACTAATGAGCTCGAATGAGCTTGAGCTCAACTGTGAGCATGTTTTTAAAAAGGACTTAAAACAAGATTGAAAATAAGCAGTTTATAAGCTAGGTAGAGATAAACTAATATTTTATAATTAAGTTAGCGACTATATTTTAATATCCCAAAAGATTATGAGCTAAATCTTAGTAATAAACACACACTAAAATTCTAAATTTTATTCAAAACCAGAAATGAGAAATTTGACTTTTAAATAAATGAACTAAGTTGACTATTATGAACTTTTAATTGATTCTAATGACTCGAACATGTTATTATAAGGTGAAATGAGATTATATATAGCTATGGTAACAACTTTTAAGCATGTAAAATGAATTTGGCAATCCAAATTCTTAACAGCTACCAAATAAGTTGAGATTAAAGATGAAATTGACGCTTTAGCAAACAAATCGTATTTTATGCTTTGATCGAGCTATTAGAGCCTATTGTGACTTAGAATAACAACAAACAACAAGTTAGGAATTAGAAATTCCGGTATTAAAGAGCTCAAGTATATGTAATCGAAAGTAGTCGTAGTTCTTTTAAGTTAAGTAGTAATTTAGTTAAGTAACACCGTGGAGGACGGACGGTCTTTACCCACCGTATGCCCGATCCACACCCAAAGTGTGGCGATTTATGTAAGACTATAAATACTCTACCTCCCAAGGTAGAGAGTTGGAGCTCATAATAATATCTTTCACTTTCTCTCACTAAGTTCCCTAAACCTCTAACTTTCTCTCTAGAATTCCATCTATATGCTACTTTGTGTTATGGTTTGATGTGTATGTGAAAAGTAATATCTAACAATTGGTATCAAGAGCCATGGTTAGATCATATCTTGCACATCTTTGGATTTATAGTGGTTTTAGGTGGTTTTGAGTTTGAAAAGTTTAGTGGTTTTGCATCATTTGGTTGATTTCTTGTGTTAAAGTTTGAATTTTGTTGGTACTTTTATGTTTAGAATCATCAAAAGTGTTTAGGTTTTCATTTGGTAAGCTTGAATCATCTTGGTTGGGTTGTTTTGGATTGAAAAGTGATGTTTATATGGTTTTTCAAGCTAGCGACTTAGTTCACGGAATAGTTTCTTGGTAGCGACTTGCTTCACATTTTGTAGCGACTTACGTTGTTGGTGCTAGCGAGTTAGAGCTAGCGAGTTAAAGTACAAGTAGTGGAATCTCCACCACGGTAGCGACTGTTGTAGCGACTTGGTCAAGAGTGAGTTGCTCTTTAGCGACTTGTGCTTCTAGCGACTTGTGTAGCTAATTGTCGCCAAAATTTGGTTAGCGACTTGGTCCAGAGCGAGTTACTACTTAGCGACTTGCTTTTCTCTAGCGACTTGGGATTTTAGCGACTTGGTTGTCTAGCGAATTAATTGGTAGCGATTTAGTGCATTTGTTTCTAGCGACTTAGTGCATTTGTTTCTAGCGACTTAGAGCTTTATCATCTAGCGACTTGAGTGATTGTTTACGGTTTTCTCTTGATTTAGTAAAATCCCGTGAAAGAATCTATTTCGGTTTAATCATAGAGTTATAAAATCCCGTATAACTGTTAACATGTCTACCAACGCCCCACCGCATCTCCATGTTGCCGAGGATGTTCAAGCAATGGCTCGATACTGGCCCACCCATGCTTGATGAATCGACTACGATTCTTGGGCTCAACGAATCGATTGTATTGCCTTGGAAAGGAAAATGGTGTCAACATTCTCAAATCCATTGATGAAGGACCATATCGGGTTGAGACGACTAGAGACATACTTGATACTAATGAAGATGGTACTCTGCTTACGGAATGGATGCACCTAAGATGTATGATGAGCTTGATGATAAGGAGAAAAGAGATTCGATGCGATATCGTGGCTTCAAACATTGTTCTTCAAGGTCTTCCTAAAGACATCTACAAGTCGATCAATCATAACACCGATGCAAAGGTCGTTTGGGATAACGTTAAGATGCTTCTCTCGTGTTCGTAATTAACTATGGAAGACAGAGAATCCCAACTCTATGACGAATTTGAGCACTTCAAGATGAAACCAGATGAGAGTGTCTATGAGTACTATGTGAGATTTCATAAGTTAGTGAATGACATGAGAAGCATCGAATGACTATGCCTAACATTCATTGAACTCAAAGTTTGTGAACAACATGAATCCCGAATGGCACAAATTTGTCACACCGTGAAGCTCACTAAAGGATTGAAGAATACAAACTATGAGCAACTCTATGCCTTCCTCCTTCGTAATGAGAGACATGCTATGTTTGAAAATTAATTCTCAATCGCTCAAAACCAACCAGGAGAGACAAGTTCGCCTAATGACTCAACAAATTTTCTACTCAAACATTGGAATCACAACCAAAGCATCACAAGTCATACCCTTGGGTAATGGTAATCACAAACTCATTCCCGATCCTATGTTCAAACAAGTCGATGCCGATGCACGCATGGTAACATCATTAATCAACTAGCTCTACTCATTAGTCAAAACATGAATTCTCTCCCACAAACCAACAACAACCTCGAATCGCATCTAACCCACATAATCAAGCCTTTGATAAAGATGGAAGGATCGTGGTGCAACCAGCTCAGAAAGACAAGATGATCGGGGAAGGGTGGTGCCGGTAGAGGATATGTGGGCAATCGTAATCGAGGAAGGAATGGTAACCAAGGTCAAGCTAAGCCGATCAAATGCTATAACCGTGGTGGTGAGGACACATTGCAAGGAACCGCACATCTCCAAAGCGCCCATGAACGCCGACATTTCAGAGATAAGATGTTGCCGCACAAGCTCGTGACAATGGTGCCGCGTTGGATGAAGAGGAATTATCGTTTCTTGCCGAGGGTAATGCCAAGACCTATGATGCGATGTGGATGAGCAACTTATTCGTGAGATAGGTCACAATCATCGAACGCCTTTCAAGTCGCCGACCGTGATGCATACGACTGATGTAGATGATGGACCCATCGCACACACAATCTTTATGGCTAGCATCTCTCCAATGGTTTCTCCCAAGATCTCTTCTTCACCACAAGTCGGCCCATCCAAGGACAAACTCATCTCGAGGTATTAAAGCTATACGATGATGTCGATGTGCAACAGATGCATGACAAAGTACAACCAACTAAAACTATTGAATCAAATGTTGAAAATATGGGTAATATCAATATTGTCCCATACGATCAATACGTGAAACAAAGTGAAAGTGAAGTTGTACCAAGTGATGCATCTTCTCGCATCAACAACGACTATGTCTTTGATGAATACACCGCATGTGCTCCCGATGATTCCATAATTTCGAACTAAATGCCTATAAGGAACGTGTTGCTATTTATGAACAACGTGCAAAATTTGAGTTGACCACTCGTGAGCAGTGAAATGGATGTCCAAGTGAGTACAAGAATTAGAAAAGTAAGTTTAGAGAAGAAGTATTGAAACAAGAATTAAATTCCTTGCAAGAAAAACTTTCTAAAACACGCTAAACAAAAACAAGAACTTCAAGAAAATGTGAAAATGCTTAAGCAAGAATTTAATGCAAAGGAATCAAAACTCTTGAGAGATTTTTCTAATCAAAACTTTGAAAACAAACTTGAAAACAAGTTGTACTTACAAGGAAACACCATTCGATCGCTCACATGGTCAACAAACATCGAGTCTTAAGCGATAAGCATAGCATTCCCTTGTTGAGGAACCAAATCCAGAGGTAATTAAAAGGCTAGAAATGCTCATAAGGTGCTTTATGATGGTAATGAAGTCCTTAAGCCTAGGCGTAAACCTAGTTGCGTTGAGTGCACCGAGGAAGATAAGAAATGATGAAGTCACTAGGAGAAAATGAATAAGAAGTTAGAAGATCCCGAGTGTAAAAAGAATAACATAACGATCAAACCCCATAATTACACTAAAGAAAATTGGATCTCCTTGAACAAGTTTAAGCCTCGACTTATTAACCCCGAACAAGTGTTCGAAAAAGGATATGGAAATGCAAAAGTCGAAAATCTTGTTGAAAAGAATTCCCTTGTAGGAAATCGCCTAAATCAACTGTGTATCCTCCTAATACACCAATGCACTTAGTTCCTAGATCTCTTGCCACTAAAAGCAAGACCTTAATCATGAATATGTTATCTTTCAACTATTTGTTGATTTTGAGAAAACTTGTAAGAAAAGGATCACACCCACCGGTATAATCAAGGGAAAGGGTTTTGAGCAAACTAAAGAATGCTATTTAACCGAGGTCATGCCTTTCTTTAAACAACTAAAAGATCAATTTGAGTGTCTTAAAAAGGGACGATTTCGATATTAAAGAAATGGAAAAGGTATTTGATGCAATGATTGTTGAGGTTAGTGACTATGAGAGAGAATTAAAATATAGTGAGATTGAAAGGAAGAACTTGCATACACCGAATGAGAATCGATTTCGAATGTATTGCTCAAGATGTGTTTTTCATCGCTACAAATTGTTCCATTAATGCTTCTCAATTTCATGAATTATCTGCTGCTCGAAAGTCTCCTATGATCGTGTCATTGAGCTTGAAACAACAAATTCAAAATTGCATGAGAAAATAGAACAGATGATCATGATAACTTGGTCAAACATTATTCTAAATTAGAAGTTGAACATCTTGCTTTGCAATTAAAACATCAACATCTCAAAGAAAATGTTAAAACCTCAAATATCAAGACATCCTCCGATGCTCCCGAGTTTGATGCGCTTTTGAAATTAGCAAACGTGATGAACAAATTCGAGCTCATTATAACACGATCAAAAGATTGAAAGCCCAAATTTCACAACCGAAAGGTGAAAAGAAGGATGTGATGGTTCCCATATGCCTACACCTTTAGATTCTCGAATTTCCAACTTCAAAACATAATTGATAACTTGCAAAAGGAAAATGATTGTTTTAAAGTCGAAATTTCAAAGGTTAATGATCAAAACAAAGAGTTATGTGATTCATTTAAAGTTAATCATGATAAACAAATTGAAAAGATAACTTCTTTACTTAACGATATTGAGAATCAAGCGTGAGGTGAAAGGAAAGTTGCCAATCCCAAATTGCAAATACTGCTCCTAAGGTTTCGCCAGATAAATATGCTATCGATATGTTATATATTCCCCGCCCATTAGGAATAATGAACTTGCACATAAAGCATATCTCTCATACCTTAAGGAAAGTTTGAAGGGTCTCCGTGAGATTGTTGAAGATGAAAGATTAGAAAACCTTTGATAGTACTATAGCCTATGCCCGCATGGATGCCAAACGATCTCGTGAACTCTTAGAGTATGTAATTGTCACAAGTCCGAAATCTAGCAATAGGCTAGATAGAATAGTTGTGCCTTGTTCTATGCCTAAAGCCAAGCATGTGACCCTTGATATGCCTTGTTCCATGTCAAAATTCAAGCAAGCAACCTTGATGTGCCTCCTAGAACTTCGATCCCAAAGACTTCTAGACAAGAAATGCGTAAAGTAGTGAAGCCATGTAATGTTCCCATCGTTATTTCTACAGATGTTAAGATTGACACTAAAGTTAGCGGATCAAACCTAGAAGCAATGCAAAGAAGGATAGGATTACGCAAACTAAAAGTGTTCATGATAAGGAAGTGAAAGAACACCATAGGGACAAGAAGTTTGATTTGAACAAAAGAATCGTGTTAGTTCTAGTATTAGCTCTAAGCTTATCAAATTAATTCGAGGCCTCATGTCGTCTCGCAAAACATGTAAAAATGTTTATTTTCCGTAATCATGATAAATGTGATGTGTTATTTCGAGATCTAAGAATCATACCCCGCTTAAGAAAGTTTGGAAAGCAAAACAGTTAAGCAATCCTCGAAACCTACAGGAAGGTTTTACCAATGTAGGATTTCGTGGAAGCCTACTGTGTCGAATGTTCACGAATGGCAAACCTTGCTCTTTAACTAGATCCACTATGCCGAGAATAGTGCCTATTAAGGTTTGAGGCCAACCGTAGAATAATCCCATTAAGCACAAAATGTCATTTGACTAAGTCCGATGCCTCTACTAGTTCAACTCCTAGGGATAATGACATTGCATCTAGGGTTTCACGATTCAAAGACCTGTTGTGCTAACCAAAAGGAACCCATCAAAGACATGGGGATCCAATGTTTCCAATTCTCTGTCTTCGTCTCATTGTCCAAAGCAGTCGCATAAATCGCCCTTGGCATTTGGATTCAAGGCGGCTCTAAACATATGACCGGGCTCTTAACTATGACGTCTGCTCAAACCGCCTCAGCCTCGTACTTCAACACTATGGCGCTCGCAGATAACACTTCAGCCCCTGCTCCTCAAAGAAAAGAAAGGTGTACGCTTCAAGGCGCTTTATCTTCTTAAGAAGAGAAATCTTCATGTTTATGACCATTCTCATCGACATTCTTCATCAACATGCTTCATGCTTTTTCCATGCGCTTCACCATCAAGTGAACCGACTACCGATAATTACTCTTATTCCTCTTGCTCAATATAATGAAGATGGCGACATCATGTGCTAATTTTATGGGGAGAAGTGTGAATATAATACATTTGGATGATAATCACTTGGTTAATCAAGAATGGCATCTCAGATGCAATTCTTGAGGGGAGAAGAAGCGTGAATTTTTGCATGGTTGATCGATATTTGAGAATATATGGTCAAACGGCTCCTAACCCATGTAAGAACCGAGATTCTTCTTATCGGATCATCTTCACATGTAGTTTCTTATAAGAGCCGTTGGTTGGCATCTTCACACGGGCCGATATGATTAAATGACAAAGTGCTTCTAGTTGTCGGGTTGATTTCTTTGATGAACATCTTTCGTTCTTGTTTGATTGGGGGATTTTAATTAAGGGATTTGCTATTTACAAGTTAACGGAATGCCTTTGGTGTGAAGAAGATGTTAACTGCTCATTTCCCATTCGGATAATCTTGAAGAAGGTCGAGTCTACAGCCTAATCTACATTTGAAAGCTACATGATTAGAAGACTAAAGACTAATTGCATTTGATGATCTAAAGACTTCTTCTTAATCCGGCCGAGAAGAACTCTTGAAAATCTTTGTCGGTTTAGGGAGAGCACTAATTGGGGAGATTGAAAAGCCAAAATTTAATCCCCAATTAGACTTGTTTCGATTCTTTAGCAATGATTCATTGCTTGATTTTTGATGACACCTCCAACGCCTAATGCTTCAATTGCTAAGGATAATTGGGATTCATTGTTTGGGATTCATTGTTTTTCAAAGATATGTTTGATGAGTACTTCCAACCTCTAATGAATGTTGATCATCCAAATCAAGCTCATGCTCGTTTCTATTGACTCAACTAGTTCACCATCTAAGAAGTACTTCTTGGAATTCTCAAGAAACCTTATCTCCGTTATTTCACAAGGCGTTGTTAATGACTATCATTGCAGCTTGCACTCATGAATAGTGATCCGCTCTTTGGTACTCCTTTGCCAAATCTTCACGGATCATTGTTTAATTGTTCTTCTCCAAATGTGCACTCAGAATCAACCACATGAACATTAAGGAAAATGACTTCCTCATCCGCTTAAAACATTATTGGTAAATCTTCTAGATCGTTTCTACATGTATACCGTAAGGAAGAATGCATTGATGTTGAGGAATCATTTGCTCCGGCTCACTGGGGTCAATGTACATCCGATTGTATGTTTATTCACGTGTTGGACATTTGACACAAGTTGATTACTCAAGTTACTCATTTATAACTTATTTGAGGTTGAAGTTGACGCTCACAAAGGCGTGTTCTTATTTGATAACTTGCTCGGCTTAAGTATTTGAGTTGAAGACTGGGTTATCTAGTTACCAGCAATGAGGTGGATGATTGAAGACGTGGTTAACTATCACTATTAGGAGTTACGTTGTTTTACAAGGTCACACGATATGACGGTGTGGATAATCGCAAGAGGTGTTAATGTCTCATACTTTGTTCGAGTAGTGAGTACTTTGAGATTTGCTTGAAGCATAGATTCTCGACATCGCTCTTCCATCTTTAAGTGCAAGCTTAAGACACAAATGCGGGAATTCGACTTCGCTTCAAGTTTGGTATATCGGGTTTTCTTCAACAAAATGGTCACTTCAAATTGTCTACATATGGGTTGATAAAGATAGTCGAGAGAGTTTATGTAGCAATTGATTCTCACAGATTCATTTGGGCTATTTGAATTCTTCTCACAAGATTTCAAGTTTATGGATATATTATGTTTTGTTGATTCCGAGGTATCAAAACTATTTGGGGAAGGATATATTATTCCAACTATTTGGGGAAGTGGTCTCGAGACCTTTGGTTTTGTTACTTCAATGTTCAACTGGGAGAAATGAGAAGAATATTTGGAACGTGAGATGATACCGCCTATCGACATTTTATATACGGTTTATGATAAAGTGCTTCCTGTTATATGCACAACATGTTCACTTGATCGAGCTAATTCGCTTATTTCGAGTTGACATCCACAGAGATGATTAGTGACTCAACATGTTACATGGATGTCATCGCTCTACTCTTGTTGGGTACATGTGTACATTATGTGCCGATTGGTTATATGTTATATAACCGGAATGCACTTGGTAAAATGAAGATGTTGATATATTGTTCCCTAACTAGACAACCGGTCAATCTCGAAGAGTAAGGTGTACATCGGGATGCACAACAGTTCATGTGATCGGTTGTAATCGCTAATCCGGATTTGATAACCACCGAGACGATCAATGTTTCAACTTGTTACTTCGGTGTTCTCGTGTTCTTCGTGGTGCCGAGCTTCAATCAATGAGACCGCTTTGTATTCAACTCTACTACTTAGGAAATGGTCTTTATTCGATGTTTGTCGGTTTGGGGAAGCTACCAAAGATTCAAATTGAGAAGGCTCATGTTCGACGATTTTCTTAGAAGCCTCGGATGCTTTGGTGGCTAAAGTTTAAGAGATGTTGGTTCCTTTCTTCTACAACGCGGTCGAACGATATCTTTATCTCGGTACTCATTTCATCATTCTCTTAAACTAATTTATCTCTTGTAAATATTTATTTGAAAACAAAATACAAAATTATAAAACCTTCAAAAATCAAATAGAATAATATAAAACTTTCAAAATCCATAAAATTTGAAAATTCAAAATCTTCAAAAATATTGTCATTTTGTCATGTTTCTCTCGATTCGATAATATCTACGGTCTTGATGTTGTCATTCAAAGAATGACACGGACTTTAGATGTTGTTCGAATTGTTATAAAAAAAAAAAAAAAAAAAAATCAAAAAAAAAAATTGGGAGAAAGAGAAACTATGGTTTATTGTCATTTCAGCAAGAACCCGGTTTTAAAGAAAGAACAGAGCCATGTTTTATCATGTTTTCAAATTCCATGCTCGATTCTAGAAACATTTATCTCACGAAAACCAAATGCTTTGAAAATAACTCGATCTCTATTTTTGAAAATCATCGACTTATTTGTCAAAATCTTATCTCTCAATCAACAACCTATGTCATTGATTGAGGGGAGAATGATTTCAATTAAATTAAAAAGTTATTTAGCATTAAATTGTTTTCAAAAGATGTACATGCATGTTTTATCAATGGAGTTTAAAGTCTTAAATCCGATCATTATTAGTTAAGAAGCTTTCATAATCAAGTCACATTTCTCCTTAAAGCTTTCAAAATCAATTTAAATCTATAAGAGATCACAAATCTCAAATTATTTGATAATTGTGATCGGGGAGAATGTTGATTTAAACCGATAATTCGGTAAATGGTTTTATAAGGATGTACATGTCGTCCTTCTCACATGTGTCAAACGATTTCAATTTTTCAATGCACATGTCGAGGGGAGCACCTATCTTAAAACCTATGATTTGAAACGTGATCATTTATCCCATGTGCAGTTCCTCTAGTATGTGCAAAACTCTTTTCTAACCTCGAGGCACATATTGAGGGGAGCGAATTTATGGAAACCTCATCCTTCCCGAAATGCTATTTCTACTTGATTTAATGTGGAAGTGATGTTGATATCTTTAGAAGATGGTAACCAAAGAAGGTAATTTTTCTCTTGCCTCCGTGTGCAAAACATTTTCAAATACTTGATGCACATGTTGAGGGGAGTTCTCGTTTAAAATATCAAAACAATTCAGTACAAAATGCTTTGATAATATATCACAAGTATCCGAATTGATTTTCAAATGGTTTTCAATTGATCCAATGGCGTATGAACAATACCAAATTGACCACCAACTTTACTTTATGTACGGTGATATAAGGATGATAAGGTTAGGTATTGGTTCCCATGATCCGCCGTAATCGAGGGATCTACCCAGGACAATCCACTAGTTAGTGTAGAAGTCCTTAGGTATGATGATAAAAGGAGAAAATGAGATATGGGAAGAGTGCGGACTAAGACCGAGCTAGTAATCGAATAAACCCAACAAGGTTCTAGCTATGAAGTCTTGGTAAGCAATCAAGGGGTGAAGAATTAAAAGAATTGAATGAGAAAAGGGTGAAAACAAATAGCCTCCATTTATTCAACCTTAGGGCGTAAACCGGTTCACTTCATATACTATCGATGGTAACATCGGTATTGAAGACAAGACGTCATGGACCCAAAGGACGACCGCACTTCAACTTTCCAAACCACTCAAGTTCCTCTTAAAAGGACTTGTTTCATTCTCACGGGAACCGACATTATCTATCGACTTTCTTAGAGATGGTTGATATTGAAGAAGAGACCTCTCCTAGTCTCCGCTATAGGATCCAAATATGCACAAATTGAGTCTAGAGCCACGAGATCATCAATAAATCTCATTAGGACACTTTCTATGAAGACTCTCCGCTTCACACAATGTGGAAAGAGAGATTATATCTTGAGTCCCACGATTATCCTTGTGGTATTGCCGTAACATCCGAGTGATGTGTTTACATATTCACAATGAAGATGGAAAGCCCTCGAGTCAACATCAAACAAGCTCCCGGTAGGTGGCATGTGAGATCTATTGTATGGATCAACCATGTGACAACCGAATGAAACAATGGGGCGATTCAATCTCTTGAATCAATCCTCGGTTCAAAGTTATGGATCGACGGATACCTTTGAAAAACCGGTCTTTGTGCTTAAAAACTCTTTTCTTTAGCACATCGATCGTGTACTCATCTTTCAAACCAAAGGTATTTTTATGATTGATAATTGATTTTCAATAAAACCTTCGTTGTATTGCAAAAACAATTTCTATTAAGCAATACACGATTGTTTTTCAAATCTCTTTTCATCAATCGGTGGACTTAAAATTACCGTTCACTCACTCCGTGTTGTCTTTGAGATGTTCGGTTTGAGAACAACTAGAACAAACCGCGAAACCCCGTCAAGGAAATTCTTAGGAATTATACCGATCACAGCAAGATTTGTATCGATCAACGGGAACCATGGACCGTGTACTCAATTCAACGAAGTGATCAAAGACACTTTCGTGCGATTTGTTGTTAACTGTTGTATGCGTGTACGCCCGACGCTTGCAAATGATCGTAATGAAGCGGTCAATCCATAGCCGCATGCTCACTTAACGATTCAACTCAAAGAAATCATGATTAGTGCATCAATGACTCGATATTTTCACTCCATGCTTCGCTACGCCGCCAATATCATGAATCAACTAAAGCTTCCGCTACTCGACGAGAAGATATCATGATCCGTAATGCGAGCATGTCGGTCCCAAAGTCACAACATCACAAAATACCATCACCACAAAGGATGTCTCGAGATTGTTGATAGTCGATGATCTCCAAAGATGGCTCAAACTTATCATCACGTGGATCAAGAAAGACCTCCACTTGAATAACCAAACATGCAATGTGAAGAATCAATGACTACGAGCTTATGCAAAGAACTACATCAAGAATGCAAGATCAAGTGTTAATGTAATATCTATTTGTATTCTATGTAATTTTGGTACATGATTGAGGTGACCTCCTTGGGGAGATTGTTAGGAATTAGAAATTCCAGATTAAAGAGTCGGTCACCTCAAGTATATGTAATCGTTAGAAAGCTCGTAGTCGTAGTTCTTTATTTAGTTAAGTAACACCGTGGAGGACGGACGGTCTTTACCCATCAGATGCCCGATCCACACCCAAAGTGTGGCGCTTTATGTTAGACTATAAATACTCTACCTCCCAAGGTAGTAGAGTTGGAGCTCATAATAATATCTTTCACTTTCTCTCACTAAGTTCCCTAAACCTCTAACTTTCTCTCTAGAATTCCATCTATATGCTACTTTGTGTTATGGTTTGATGTGTATTTTATGCTTTGACTGAGCTATTAGAGCCTATTGTGACTTAGAATAACAACAAACAACAACACAACTGGTCTCTATCCCAATTAACTCAGCAAATCCAAATTGTCCTTTAAGAGGCTGTTTTGAAGTTTTGAGAACTAAAACAGATTTTTAGATCAAGTAACCTATTTATTAACTGATATTAATTATATTTAGACAGATTTAAGCTAAAATTAACTAGATTATAACACTTATACTTAAAATTGCAAATTTTGAAGAAATGACTTACAAGATGAGTTTATGCACAAAAGTGAGAACTGAGAACTAATAACCACTCCTATAGGCTTACCACTAAGCCTCTAAACCAGATCAATCCATAATACACATTGCTTCAGTCTCTGGCATCTTCTCCATGGATTTTTTATTTTCTAACTATTTTGTTTTTGGTATTTTTCTTGTTTTTCTGTTTTTGATACTAAACAAAGTGTTAAGATTTCTAAAAGCTTATAAGAGCTTCCTAGGAGCTTTTATGAACTTACTTAATCCAAAGCATCGACACAAACAACTTTAGATTAATATGAGAATTTAAGGTCGAAATTGCACAATCATAAAAACTTGGTAATTTATCAAACTCGAAATCGAAAATAGGTTTGAAATACATCAAATATGATTACAAGGTATTGAAAAGCTTGAACATACATCGGAAAACTTAGAATAATTAAACGAGACAAGTAAATTAAAATTACACTAGATATATCTTCACATTGCTTCAATCCTCCTTTATAAAGATCTTTTCAACTCTTGTCGACATCTTCGAACATATCCCACCTCATTCCAACCATTGGATTGGTCAAAATCATCATATTCGCCCATTTGTAGATTTGGCGCCAAAAAGTCAGCGAGGTGTTTTTAGCATTTAAAGAAGTTTGGGAGGTTGTGAGGTGGAAGGGAGTGGTTATACAAATTGGGAAGTGAGGTGGAAAGGGTGGAAATTTCAAGTGGAAGAAACCACTGCTTCGGGTTTAAACAAAAGTAGGAGGATGTATGTTGTTTCGTGTATCACGCATTGACTTTATTTGACCGAGGTATTAATATGAAGGGGGGTCACAATGAGGGGTCACAGGGATATTTGGCAGGGGGTCAAGTGTTTTGGCTGGGCTCAATAATAAAAGGGGGTCCGTTTGGTTTGTTTAATACACAAGGACCATTTATGTAATTTTCTATTTTTTAGGGGCTGAACCTGCCAACAATCCAAAGTTATTACAAGGACCATTCCTGCCAAATATGAATAGTACAAGGACTAATTTTGATTATTTTCCATTTTTAAATATCCAAGGACTATTTTTGACATTTTTCAAAGTTGAGGGACTAAAGTTGTCATTTTGCAATTTTAAATTTCAAAGATCAAATTTGACAACTCATGAACCCCTAGGGACTTTAAATAACATTTTTCTTTATTTTGAATTACTGTGGACTGCTTTTGACAACTTTGAAACTGGGGACTAAACCGCCAATTATGCAAACTTGATACGCTTTTCATCCGATTTTGATATTTTGCATTTAAAACACATAAAACGCTTATTTGTGATATTTTATCATTTTGATGCATTTTCGAGTGTTTTCGGATGTTTTGCAGCTTTAAATGGTACAAAAATGATGAGATTTAGACACTCATCATGGCACCACAAATAAATTAAATAATCGTAATACATATAAGCCAAGTCGAATTCTATAAGCAAGCGGAATCAACTAAATTGAATGTAAGCATAGCAATACACAATTCAGATAACCCACGCTTAATAAACAGATCAAGTATCATAACCAAATGAAATACTAATAAAGAAGACAAGCATGATAGTCACATGTATCGTAGGAATACCAAACGAACATCATAATTGAATGAATTAACTAAACAAGAACATATCATGGCAAACTAAACAAGTCAACTAGACATATAACATAAGTTGAACCATATTCCTTCATCAACCACTAGCATGAACAGAAGTGTAAATATGGCAGATCAACAAGTCAGGTAAACATCAATTACTAAGCCAAACCAATGTCGTAAGCAACGGAAAAATACCAACCAAAACTACAATAATGGTAGTCACAAATAGCAAATAGAAATACTAAATGATAATCATACCCCACAAAATAACTAAACAAGGTATAACATGGTAAACGGATGAGTCAAATAATTACATACTAGCATGGCAAACGGGAAAATCAATTAGTCACATAATAGCATGGTAACAAATAGTCACATATTAATCATATAATAGCAGGGTAAATAGGTAGTCACATAAATCATATAATAACAGGGTAAACGGATGAGGTGGTAATCTGAAGTATAAGCTTGGTAGTCAACCAAAATGGAATGAGAGTATGACAAATCAAATGAACTGGAGTATACTATGGTAGACGAAATGAATCACATAAGGATACTGAATGAATGAGTAATCAACGGAAAACTAAAGATGGGAAATACAGAATATGGTGCATTGTGGAATAACAGAAGGAACAATATAGGTGTATCAAAAGTGTAAAGGTTTTCATAAATCTACCATGAGCCCAAACAAATCAAATCATATCATTTCATAAGTAACCATGGAGTAGCTAGCTCCCAAAATGTGAAAGACGTGTATTGCACAAAGCATCAGTCACCAAATAAATCATATCATATCCAAATCAAATACAAATCAAATCTAGGATGCATCCATATGCCCCTGCAAAGTCATAATCGTAATGCGCATATATCTCATATATATAAAAAAGGGACGGGATGGTTCATCACTCGACCACCCTGGAGTCATGCCATTTGTGCATCAATGACATGGTCATGTGTTAGGAATTGGAAATTTCATAGTGAAGTGTCGGTCACCCCAAATATAATCTAGCATAAGTTAGCTCGTAGACATATCGTTATTTACGTTATTTAGTAGTTAATTAGTTAGTTATTAGCTTAGTTATTAGTTTAGAGTAACACCGTGGAGGAAGGACGGGTCTTTACCCACTGTATGCCTGATCCACAGTCCAACAAAAGGACGTATTAGTTGTAACTATAAATACACCTTCCATCCTTGGAAGGGATGGAGCTTCTAATCTAACCTTTCATTCTTTTTATTTTACTTTCTCTCTCAAGAACTCCCTCTCTACTCTTTCACTCTCTAACATGGCTTTCTTGATTTATCACCATCCTAGACCACCCGAATCATCAAACAACATAATATGTATGATCTTACAATTGGCATCAGAGCCCAGGTTGTGTTGTTTTTGATGACTCGTGTGGTTTTTTGACTTGTTTGTATATGCGGTTTGTATGGCTTGTTGTTTGATGCGGTTTGTGTGTGGTTTTTGATGTGGTTTGATATGGTATTCGTGATGATTGATGTGGTTTTATTGCTGATTGATGGCGTGATGTTTGTTTCAAACTGTTATTGATAAGTTTTTATGGTGCGGTTGGTATGAGTTTCGAAACTGTTTTTAACAAGTTGTTTCTTAAAACAGTTTTGAAGTGGTTTAAATCTCGTTTTATGTGAGTTTTAAAACAGTTTTTTCTGTTGGGCGTTCATGGTGTATGGTTTGCTGCTACTGTGCTCATCTATGCGGTTTGGTCAAGTTTCTTATATGCGGTGTGTGATTTTTTTAATGCGGTTTATGACCCGATTCTTGAATGCGGTTTGTCACATCTTGTCCAGATTAAATGAACCAGATGTAGTTTGTCTTACTCATGCGTTTTGACGTAAAGGAGTATGCGGTTTGATCAACTGGTTTGAAAAAGGTGCGGTTTGTCAAAAACTGTCCAGATTCGATGTATCTAGGAAGCAGTTTGTCACTTTTGATAACCAGAAGAGATTTGATAAATGATGCGGTTTGACCCAACATGCGTTTTGACCATGTTGAAGCGATTTGTTTAAAAAGCGTTTTGTTGTAATCTGGTATGCGGTTTGTCAAACTGAAGAAAGCGTTTTGAGGCCTTAAGGAGATTGCGGTTTGGTATTAAATCCAGTGTGCGTTTTGAAAGAAGGTGAAGATCTTATGCGGTTTATGGGATGTCACAAACATTAATCTTAATCTCATCTGGAATCAAAATCGTTTATCCACATACAACAGATTCATATCATCATCAATAATACAACCAATACAAACATCTTCACAACCAATCATATCATCTCAATATCACATTTCATAGATTTGCAAGAACAAAAGACAAGAAGATCTTGCTAAGGTGATGCAGGTTACTGACCAGGTTTTAATATTTATAAGTCTCGTTATACCTATGATCTACCCTAATGCACTAACGGGTAGTGTACCCGGTCATGTGTAGTGTAGTATTCGGTAAAACTGAGGTCGTCCCAAGAGCTATGTGAGTGGATTTATACTAAGTCTAGGTGTCACAGATTTTAATATGATTTCGATAAGGAATTAATTAATAAAAAAAATAAAGGCGAAAGATGTGATCAATAGAGGAGAGTGGTGCTAACCTAGTTACTCATCCTAACTAGTAGTGTTTACGCCTAATTACTTCCAATTACTTGTGGGGTCAAAGTCGCTAGGACATCATTTGGTCGGCCTGTCTAACCTATCGCCAAAGGGTCCCACTAGAGAAGTCGTGTCCCCTCATAAGTCCGGTTTCCCGGTCCTCTAAGCCAAGTCATAAAGTACCGCCACATGCTAGATTCATAATAGTGAGTGCCCGGCGCTAGCAACTTAAACACTAACCCCTTACTTTTTAAATTCATCCAAACGGTAGGTGATCACTGGTCAAATCGCACAAGTATAAAGGGTCGTCATTGGTCATATCTTACCCTTCCCGCCCCGATCACTCACTTAGGGTCAGTTGGTCATATCTCCTAAGCAACTAGCCTCTACCGCTATTCAAAACTACCAAACAAGGGTAGCTACCAATAAACTATGCATGCATACATTTAGAAATAATTAAACGGAAGCAATGTAAACGAAAACAAAACAATTAAGGAATCATAACTAGGCCAACACTAAGAGGTGCTTAGCCGCTCATATTAACCATAACAATCAATTCAATGTTTAATGTTACGAAATACATGAATTGAAAGTAAAGAAAAGATAAAAGATAATGCTTATCGTAGGGAGTGATTTCTCCTCGAGATAGCTCCGTATGCTCCTCTAGATCCGCCTTCGACTTATTCTCACATTCTCTCGATTGTTGTGTGAAATGGGATGATTTAAAATGTCGGAAATCGTGGGGTATTTATAGGTCAGATCCGTTACTGCAGAACTATTAAAAGAGTTACCGTAACATACAATTCTTCGTAATTTGCACTAATAATCTTTGGTTACGGCGTAACCTCTGAAGGAGTTACGCCGTATCTTCAATAAATCTTGTTACGCCGTAGTTGTTGCATAAGTTACGACGTAATTAGTAGCGCGCGGAACCTCATTTGACCTAATATGGTTACATCGTAATCTTGGATAGAGTTACGCCGAATCTTATGTTAAGTTGGTTTTCCGAGCCACGCTTTAGTTACGGCGAATGTGAGAGAGGAGTTACACCGTAACTTCTTCAAAGTGAGCATACTATGATAAATCTTCTATAAACTCTCCAAACCGAGTCTTTTAGCTCCAATGCTCGTAATTTACCCGAAGTGAAATATAATGGAAAACAAGCGTAAATTCATATAAATGATATAAATTACAAGCATTATCTGGGAAATTGATACTTAATATTCGTGATAATTTGATGTTATCAAATATCCCCACTGAACTCTACTTGCCCTCAAGTAGACCTTATTATATAGATTCCTTAAAAGATATCTCCCATTAATCTGGAAAATATAAGTTTACAAATCCCTTATGCTAGAATAAACAAAGCCGAACACCTCACTAAATGGGAACGAAACACTCAAATCTTAACTATTCTAAGTGCAATTTGGGTGATCACTCAATCGCACCGTCATAGCATGTATTCTATCATAAGCTTGGCGGTTACACAAATCTCCACCACTAGAGTTAAGGACAAAACAATTCTCAAGGCAATATGGGTAGACACGATAAAGGTTATGGTGATTTGTCATTACTAACATGTCACGGCGAATTGGACAAAATCAATGATACATGACCAAATCCATGGCCAAGACACCAAAGATTGCTCGCTGGATCACCTAGACAAGCTTCATGACTAAAGGGTAGGATAAGACATAGGATATATAAATGGTGTAAAATAAAAATCAAGCAAATAGTCTAAATCTATAACCAAGTCATCACCACTTACCGTCCACCCAAAGTTCAAGTTTCAAAGTTAAGAAACCGGATCATGATATACTAGGTAGATGTGTCATTAGAGGACGTCATGATGGGTACACTACCTTTTCTCCAACTGTTGGCGCAATTACCAACTCCACTCTTCAAACGTGACTGAGGTGGCCTCCTCGATACTAAATCTATATTAAGCTCATAACATAGTGCTTATAACATTGCACTTTACAATCAACTGAATAACAAATACATAACTTTTTTTTTGGAATCATAAATATAACAATAAACATAACATCCCCCCACTTGAGATGAACAATGGGAATTCGGGGGGTCTTCAATGATCTTTAAGAATATGTCATCGACGAAAGCGTGATTCCTAACCTTCCACTCAACCTTGAACTTAGGCAAATGATGACTCCCCAATTACAAATAAAGACTACGTGGTAGGCTAAGGTGTATAGGTGTAACTAAACAATATATTGGGTTAACAAAATGAAAGGAATGGATCGATAGGTGTATCTAGGGTATCTTGCACTAAAGGCGAGTGCAACAAAAGGGTTTCACATGGGGTCGAGAAGTCGAGGTGACTAATCGATAGACATACAATGGTAGGCTATTTGGGTGATAATCCTATAATACTGTCTTCTTAAACTGAAAAGTTCAAATACATCAAGCTAACTCAACATACCTTGTCTATGGTCTCAAAATGATGCAAAGGCCAAGTTCTAAAGTTTACAAGCTACCGGCACACTCATAATTTGGTGGATTTGGGGTAAAAATATGGAAACGGATAAGGCTAATCTCACCATATAATATCAAGGGTTGTATATGCTCGGCTAAGGTCTAATCTAGTTAGGTTAAGAAAAACATGTCAAAATTTTAAAAATGTCATAATTTTTCAAAATAAACTAGAAAAACGAGGGCAAAATAAAGTTTAAAAGACAATTATACTCCCGTCCCCCCACTTGAGTTGTACAAAGTCCCTTTTGTATTAAGCGTTAAATAAAGGTGAAGAGAAAAGTAGAATTAGAGCGAGAACTTCCCTGAAATTTGCTCCAAAGAGAAAGAAGGCCCACGAAAAAGAGTCGTGCCTTCGCATAAGCATCCACGAGCAAACTTCAATCCCTGAAATCACACTACCGACAAGCATAATTCTAAAAAGAAAAAATGAAAAATAAACCTAGCTCACTTTCGTAGGTATCACGGTTGCATTTAACGCATGCAACAAGTTTTAAACCACTTGGTGTCCCAAGTGGACGAGTGTAGTCTCGTGAGGGCTTATAGGAACATACCCACAAAGTTCATTTAAAAGACTAATACAAGGTTATTGTGTTTAAAATGATAGAAGTAATGTAGGATAGTTACGTCGAACTCCGCAAAGAGTTACGCCGTAACTAGGCAAAACCCGCATATGTCAGATAGTGTAGCTACTGGCGTAACCATCGAAATGGGATTACGCCGTAATTGGTAATGCTTCGAGGTTCACGCAAAAGGGCCTGTTACGGTGTAAGCTATATCACACAAGCTAGCCACTTGTGAATGGCTAACCGTAATAAACTTAAACCACCGTCGAAACCAATGCAATGAAGATCGGAGAATATAATGAATTCCGGGTCGTTAAGTCCCACGGAGACTCAATGGTGTATAAAAAACTTGATAAGATGATAGAATGATCACTAAGGATAGTGATGAGATAAAGATTTTGATTGAAATTACACTCACCGATTGATTGGAATGTATTTGGACACGTAATTGGAAAGCACAACAATCGATAAGACAAACCTAAACACGACGTTTAAAAACTACGTAAACGTACAAAATAAAAAGTGAAATCTAAGAAATAAAAGACCTAAAAATATGAAAATAACATTTTTGGAATCCTAAAAATAAAAGAAAATTATTAGAAAAAGAAAATTATTTTTACAACTATTTATTTAATTATTATTAATTAAAAACTATTTTAAACTATTTATTAATACTCTAAAATAAAAGAAAATATGAAATAAGGCTAGAAAAATAAAATTATGATTGAGAAAAATCTAAAATATTATAAAACTTATTTTAAAACTAAAAATATATTTTTACACTTTTTATCTATTTATTACTAATTAATTACTATTTAAAATACACTTAAATACTAGAAAATATAAAATAAACCGGAAAATGAAATTTTAACTTGGAAAAATCTAAAATATGATAAAACTAATTTTAAAACTGAAAAGATAATTTTTTATGCTTTTTAATTATTTATTACTAATTATTTAATACTTTTAACTATTTAAAATTCTAATAAATACTAAACAGATTATGAAAATTATGAAACTTTTTCTAAAAATAACTTAAGGTGACAGAAAACTAAGAAAAATATCAAAACAAGATTTGCTTAATAATAAGCTAAAAAGAAAAAATCAAAAAGCTAAAATCTATTAAATAAATGCTATCACTATATTTAAAATGATGTTTTTCTGGATTTTCTTTTTGAAAACTACTTAACTATTGATTATAAGCTACTTTTACAAAGACAAAAATTTTCAAACTTAAAAATAAGCCGTTTGACAAGCTTATGAGCTAACGATGGATGTTTTAGCTTATTTTGGAGAATTAAGCTCAAAGAAGCTCACAAACCGGAACCAAGGGTAGAATAAGATGCAACAAGCTAAAACTACTCAAATGAAGCTAAAAGACACAAACAAGCATACCGATAAGCTACTAAAAGATAATAAGCACTTATGATCAACACGAAATGGGACAAGGTTGAGGCTTATTGCGCCCTACCAAACAAGCTACAAAATGAAAACTTAAGCTTGGCACCTCTAGATGGCTTGGTTGGCTTTCCAAAGAACCAAGGATCACAAGTCGAGGCCAACTAATAAGCTATTTGTGAGCTTATCAAATTGGACCACTCATCGTGCATGTGGCACCATTTTCAAACAGTACTCAAAAGAAGTTGGACAAAAGCACTTAATAAGTCGATTAAAAGTAAACTAGTATTTTTCTAATTAAGTTTAGCAACTGAACTTTAATACCCCAAAAGATTTTAAGCTAAAACTCAATATTAAACTCACACTAAAATTATCTATTTTATTCAAAAACGACCAAAGGAAAATTTTGACTTTTATAAAAACTAGTTAAGTTGACTTTTATGAACTTTAAATCACTACTACTTCATCGATTATGTTATGATAAGCTATAATAAGGCTAATTTAAGCTAGGTTAATGATTTTAAGCTACTTTGATGAGATTTGACATTAAAATCCTAACATTTAATGATCTAAATGAGATAAAAGGTGATTTTGACTATTTCACTAAAACAAGGACCGGTTTTCTTGTTTTATGAGTTATTAAGAACAAATGTGACACAAAACAAACAAACAACACTATCTTGACAAACCTTTGGTACAGTTAAAACAAGCAAATCCAAACACCCTTTTAAATGACTGTATTGGTGATTTTCAAAGCAAAACTCAGATTAAAACCATGGAACCGATTTGAGACCTTATAATATCCAATAATTAGACTAATGAAGCATAAAACAACAATATAACAACATAAAACTAAGAAATGATGATTATGCTATTTTAACTGTCAAAATGAGATTTTTAACAACTACAAATTTAAAAGAACAAGCTATCTATTTTATTGGTTAATTTGACTTAACTAATCACTAATGAACAATAAAAACAGAGATTAAAGCTACTAATTAACTTAAACAGTTAAATGCCAAAATGATCAAAAAGGCTTACAAGATGGATTTGGCTAAAAACCAAGAACCAGGATCACAAGAACACTCCTATAGGCTTACCACTAAGCCACTAACCCAAGGCCATCCAAAATTCACCCTGCTCCAGCTGTGAACACCATTTCCATGGGATTTTTGATTTTTCAACTAATTATTTGGTATTTTTGGTGATTTTTCCTTTTTGATTCTAAACTGAATTTTAATGTATCTAATAGCTTTTAGAAGCTATCTAGGAGCTTATGTGTGCTATTTCAGTCCAAACAACAACTAAAAACAACATTAACACATATTGAGATTTTGAAATGAAAAGCGCATAAACCGAATTTGCAACTTAAAACTTGAAATTGAAACCGAAAATAGTTCACAAATACTTGAAATAACTTAAACAAAGTGCTAAGAAAGCTTAAATTACATCGAAAATTTGAGAATAATAAAACGACAATTAAAAACTAAAATTACACTAGATGATTTGATACAATGCTTCTCTCCTCCTCTTTATAGACTTTAGTGACCTCTTGTTGACCTCGAATGTATCCCATCTCATCTCGAGCCATTGGATTGGCCAAAATCATCATATCCATCCATTTGTAATTTTGGCGCCAAATTTTCTCAAGTTTGAGGTGTTTTTGATATTAATGGGTTTTGGAAGATGTGGAGGTGGAGGGGACAAGGTAAGGTGGGGGTGAGTGAGGACAAGTGGTGTGTTGAAAAGTGGAAAACCACTTTGGTTTTGGATTTTGCATGGTGAGAGGAGATGAACGATAACGGGTGGTATTTGGCGCGTGTTTGACTTTTTGACCGTATTAATATAACGGGGGGGTCAAGGTTCAAGGGTCATGGGGTTCAAGGGTCAAGGTCAAGGTTGGGCTAAGGGATGGGTGGATTGGATTGGACTTGGGTTGGATTTAATAATATAGGGTCCGTTTGGTTTAGTAGAGATAACACAAGGACCAAATTTGCAATTTCTCCAAACTTTGAGGATGAACTTGACACTTTTCCAAACTTATCACAAGGACCAAACTTGACAAACTTTGATAGTACAAGGATAAACTTTTGCATAAAATTCCATTTTAAAATATCCAAGGACTAATTTTGCAATTTTTCAAACTTTAGGGACCTTTTTCGCCATTTGACCAAAGAATCATTCAAGGACCAATTTTAACAACTTAGAATATTTCAGGGACCTTGAATGATAAAATTCCACATTTTGGATTCCGTGGACTAGATTTGACAACTTTTAAAACTTGGGGACTAAAGCGCCAATTTTGCAAACTTGATACATTTTTCATCTGATTTTGATCTTTTGCATTTAAAACACATAAAACACTGATTTGTGATATTTTCATAATTTTGATGCATTTTTGAGTGTTTTCAGATGATTTTGCAGTTTAGATTGTACAAAAATGATGAGTATTTAGACACTCATCAATTCCCCACACTAAGATATTGCTAGTCCCTAGCAATGTTTTAGAATTTTAATGGATTTTAAAAACTCTTTACCAAAAGCCATCACTTATGGAGTAGCCAATTGTTTTGGTTCAAGTAAGAACCTTGGTACAATGATAACCAAATAATTTTGAGCAAATCATAAGCTGTAAACGGATTTGATTTGTCTTTACCGAAGCCGTTTGCTCTGGACTAGCCAACTCTTAGATAAATTATCGAATTATCTTTGGTGAGTGATTACCAATTATGGCTTTTCCATCGCCTTTACCACAAGCCATAAACTTGCGGGCTAGCCAACTCTTCACTTTTTAGGATATGGTGAGTTGAATACCATACAATTTTGGGCAAATTGCAAGCCATAAACGGATTTGAGAAATCTTTACCAAGAGCCGTTTGCTCTGGATTAGCCAATCCTTTTGTTTTTTAGACATGGCGGATGATTACCATCTTTGAGTAAGTGAAAACACTTACTCAAAAAAAATTTTGGCCAAAACGGGAATTGGGTGGATAATATATGATAAAATTCGTGAGAATTTCCCCCACTTAGAAATGAATATTGCCCTCAATATTCAAAGTACCGCGGTTATGCGAAACAAAGAACGAAAAGGGAAATACTACGGCCATTATTTGAAAGAGATTTTTATTTTTTTTTTTTTTTTTTTTTTAGAAAAGATTTTATATACAAATGGGGAAACTCCCCACACTAGGGTGGTAGAACAGAGAAAGAAGATGTAAATATGGGTGAAAACCCATATGGTGTGTGCTATTGTTTTTGATTCCCGAGTCATTAGCTTGACTCGATCCCGCATTCATTGGTTCATGGGGAAAGTTTGTAGATCCGGACAACCATGGAGGAATGTCCTCTCCAAAGTAGTGCTTTAATCGATGACCATTCACTTTAAAATTTGGACCATCGGTGAGATAACTCAATGGTACCATAAGGATAAACCTTAGCGATAGTAAATGGACCGCACTAACGGGACTTGAGCTTTCCGAGAAAATCTTCAATCTTGAATTGAAAAGAAGGACTCGATCACCAACGTTGAAAACGCGGTTCTTGATTTTTGAGTCATGAATCTTCTTTGTCTTTTGTTTGTAGATCAAAGAGTTCTCGTATGCTTGATCACGAAGTTCATTTAATTCATTCATTTGAACTTTTCTCGTGATCACCACCGTGTCGAATATCGAAATTTGCATGCTTTAAGGCCCAAGATGCCTTGTGCTCTAACTCAATCGGAAGATGACATGCCTTCCGTACACTAGCTTGTATGGAGTACACCGATGGGTGTTTTGTAAGTCGCACGGAAGGCCCAGTCGTCATCCGTTTATCCGACCGGGATGCACGATTTTCGCCATCGTCCTTTCAAGAATTCTTTTAATACCACGGTTGGAAACTTCCACCGCCCACTTGTTTGGGGTGGTATGCGAGAGAGAGACGGTGGGTAACACCATACTTTTGCATGACACGATCAAATTGGTCATTGCGAAATGTGTACCACGATCACCGATTATAGCTCTCGGAGTTCCAAACCTAGCAAAAGAGATTTCAAAATTTCACAACAACTCGGGCATCATTGGTAGGTAAAGCTTTTGCTTCAACCCATTTTGACAAATAGTCAATGACCACGAGTATGTATTTGTTTCCTCGAGAAGATGGAAATGGCCCCATAAAGTCAATACCCCAGATGTCAAAGATCTCACAAACTTGAATGGCATTTTGCGGCATTTCATTTCTTTGAGAGATATTTCCGTGACGTTGACAAGCGTCACAAGTTTTGACAAAATCGTGGGCATCCTTATAGATTGTGGGCCAATAAAACCCGAATCAAACACCTTTTGGCGGTGTAGTTTGGACTATGATGGCCCCGGTGGGTCCAAAGATGGCAAGCTTTGAGAATGTCAAGAGCTTCTCGTCCATAAACACACCGTCGGATGACTTGATCCGCAGATTTTGAATAAGTAGGGTCGTCCCGAAGTAATGTTTAACATCCTTGAAGAATTTGTTCTTTCGTTGGGTCGACATCCCTTTCACTATGAAGTTACCCGCATGGTAATTTGCAAAGTCAAGAAACCATGGGGTAGTAGAATTTCCACGAAAAGAAACCGCATTGAGTGTCTCGAGAGGAAATGTTTCATTTATTTCCTTTTCTCGAAAACATCTTGGTGAGGGTTTTCTAATCAGACAGATGATCGCAGACTAGATTCTCGGCTCCTTTTTATCACGTATAATGATATCAAATTCTTGCGGAGGAGAATCCAACGAAGCAATCTCGGCTTTGCATCTTGTTTTGCAAAGAGATATTTGAGAGCCGAGTGATCCGTATACACCACGCATTTGGTCAAGATTAAGTATGGCGAAACTTCTCAAATGCATACACCACGGCTATAGCTCTTTTACGTGGTGGTGTAATGAGTTTGAGCTTCATCATAGTCTTACTCGCGTAGTGGATAGGTGAAAATGCTTAGCTTTACGTTGCCCTAGGACCGCACCGATAGCAAAATCACTTGCATCGCACATGAGCTCAAAAGGCAAGTCCCATCGGGAGCAACGAGAATGGGTGCTTCAGAAGCTTTTTCTTCAATGTTTCAAAAGCTTCAATGCACTCGGTGAGAAGATAAAAGGAGCATCTTTTCAAGAAGATGGGTCATAGGCCTGGCGATTTTAGAAAAATCTTGTATGAATCTACGATAGAAACCGGCATGACCTAAAAAACTCCTAATACCTTTGACGGTAGTAGGATGAGGCAATTTAGCAATAACATCTACTTTTGCTCTATCTACCTCAATCCCATTTTTGGAAATCTTATGGCCAAGGACTATGCCTTCTTTGACCATAAAGTGACTCTTCTCCCAATTTAGACAAAGATTGGTGTCTTCACACCTTTGAAGCATTTTTTCTAAATGGGAGAGACATGTTTGAAATGAATCCCCAATGACCGAGAAGTCATCCATAAACACCTCCATTGTTTCCCCGATCATGTCGTGGAAAATGGCCATCATACATCGTTGGAGCGTGCGGGAGCATTACATAAGCCAAAAGGCATACGTTTGTAGGCAAAAGTTCCGTATGGGCGGTGAATGTGGTTTCTCTTGATCCCGTGGATCAATGGGAATCTGAAAATAACCCGAGAAACCATCAAGGAAACAATAGTATTCATTTCTCGCTAATCTCTCAAGCATTTGGTCCATGAAGGGTAGAGGAAAATGGTCTTTTCGGTGGCGTCATTCAACTTACGATAGTCAATACACACACGCCATCCCGTCACCAATCGAGTTGGAATTAACTCGTTATCTTCATTGTGACAACAATAATGCCACCCTTTTAGGAACACAATGAATTGGGCTAACCCAAGGACTATCGAGATCGGGTAAATCAATCCTGCATCAAGAAGTTTGATAACCTCTGCTTGATAACATCATGGATTTTGGATTTACTCTTCTCGATGTTGAGCTCGCTGGTTTGAAGTCATCCTCCATCAAGATTTTGTGAGTACAAAACTCGTGGTTGATACCCTTAATGTCGGAGAGTTTCCAAGCAATTGCTTGCTTGTGTGACTTCAAGACCTTTATGAGAGCAGCTTTTTCATCTTTACTCAAATCTCTAGCAATAATGACGGGTAATTTATCATCACCTTCAAGAAATGCATACTCGAGATGAGGTGGTAAGTCCTTAAGCTCAACCTCAGGAAATTCTTCAGTTTTCTCAACTGACTTGACTTCCTTGTTATGAAGCTTGACGGGAGGGAGAGGAGGAGAAGTGTCATGATTTAACAATTTCTCAAGAAGAATATCTCCCTCCAGATTAATCTCATTTTGATTAATCTCATCAGGAATTGAATCACTAGTGTGAGGGGTTGATGATGGATCATCATTAAGCAACTTCTCAATGAGAAGTATGTCCCCCTCAATGTCAATTGGAGCGTGATCAATTTCCCATGGAACAGAATCACTAGCCAAGTATGCTTCAATCTCTTCCAAGATGAAGTCTCTTCCCTCAAACGGAGTGATAGAAGGAGTAGAATTGGCTATGATAGGTTGAGAAGATGTGGTGGGATCCCCACTCACAGAATTATGAGAATAACCAAGAATTTCTTGAGAGTACTCTTCAGAAGCAACATCAATGATATCTATTCGGTTAACCGACTCGTAATCATAGTTTGCGGAGTACCTCAAGTTTGATCAAGGTTAAAGGTGATGACTTCATTACCAACACGTAATGTGATTTCTTGCTCAAATACATCAATGAGAGCACGGCCCGTTCTCGTGAATCCTCGACCAACAATGAGAGGAACCCGATGATCGGCATCAAAATCAACAACCACGAAGTCGGTGGAAAATGGAACTTTCCTACTTTACAAATCGTCCTCGGCAATGCCAAGAGGACGGGATATGGAACGATCCGCAAGCTCGAGAGTCATGCATGTAGGAGTAAGTTCCTAAGAGAAAGTTTCTTCCATCTTGAATAAGGCATCGATTGATGCTTGCACCAAGATCTCGCTAGGGCAAAGCATTCAACCATTCACGAAATACACAAGGTAAGAGAAATTTCCCAGATCTCCAAGTTTTTCGAAGCTTCTTCAAGATAATCGCCGAGCGTTCTCGTTCAAAGGAGTTTTGCCATTTCAAACGACTTTTCCTTATTGCTTAACATGTGTTTGAGAGTTGATGCAAACTTGGGCATCAAGATGATAGCATCCGCAAAGCTTATGTCAAATGTAACTCTTGGAAAATTTGGAAAAATTTGTCCATTTGATGGTAGCTTTTCGCGGAGCTTTGCTCATTCAAACGTGATGGGTAAGGAATAGAAGATTTGGATTTCGGTTTTCAACGGAGCTCTTGGAGGTTCAAAACAACTCTGGATTTGATTTGGGTTTCGGACAACTTGAGGTTGGACTACTAGAAGGTGGGACGTGTCTTGGTGCCGTGGGCTTGAAAAATGCACCTTGTCCGTTGTATCCTTGGTAACTTGACTCATTTCTCCTAGTGGAGGAGGCATTGGAGTCAAAGGTCCATTGTGTGTCTTAGGTTCACTTTGCACTACCTTTGGGAGAGAAGAAGAAGAGGTAGTAGGAATAGCAGTCCATCATATGAAACACCACTTACGGTTGTGATCGCTTTTGCATCGCCCTCGGGTTAGCGATCGTGTTGCTCGGAAGTTTTCCGAGCCCGAGGGTTGATCATTTAAAGACTTCTTAAGATCAACGATCCGACCGACCAACAACCTGCTCATTTCATCTTGGGATTTCATGAATTGTTTCAATAACTCATCGATGATGGTCCGGTTGGAACAATGGCGGGGAGGTGGATTAGGAAAATTCGGCCTCTAATGTTAGGATTAGGGCCTTGATTTTGAAAATTTCCTTGATTAGGATTCATATTCCCATGAAATTGATTCCCTCGATTGAAATTGTTTTGATTAAGGTTCCTTGATGTTGGAAACCTTGATTTGGTGCAGGATAGAAATTACCTTGGTTTTGATAACCTTGGTTCATTCTAGGTTGGTTTTGATTCGGTTTTGCATGTTATGATTCTCGTTAAAACCGGTGGTGCCCGATTAGTGTTAGCACGGTAGTGTGGTTCATTTTGAGGACGGTATTGATTACCTCCCGATGTGAAGTACCGCTAGAGCATTGGCTTCAAATGGACTACCATCGGTGGCGATGACAGTTGTAGTATGCATGAGGACCACCACAAGTAACACAACTCTCGACTTTCTTCACTTCACCATGTGTTGGTGTGCGTGTGAAGGTCACTTTCTTTTGGTTAGCAAGAACCAAAGCTCGAACAATATCTCGTGAGTTTGTCAATCTTAGCATCGGTGCTAGATGTACTCACGGAGATGAAGAAGAAGGTCCAAGATGAGACCGATATGTCTTTGCTCGGAAAGGCGGACCGAGACTTGTTCTCAATGATTTGTAAGGCTTCTTTGGTGGTCTTGCTCAGAAATTACCTCGCGGAGGCATTTAAAGAGTCTTGATTGGTCCGGTTCGGACCATTGTAGAAAGTATCCATTTGCATTAACTCGGTAAAACCATGATGCGGACACTTGCGAAGCAATTCTTTGTAACGATCCCATGCCTCCCGAATGATTCATCAAATCTCGAGAAAATTTCATTATCTCATTCTTAAGACTTGTAGTTCGGGATGGAGGATAGAACTCGTTAACGAACTTGGTGACTAGATCTTCCCATGTCTCAATAGAAGCGAGGGGTTGTTTCTCAAGCCAATTCCGGCTTGTCCTCTAGAGAAAATGGGAAGAAGAAGCTTGATGGCTTCATGTGGGACATTCTTGTACTTGATGGTAGATGCAATCTTGTTAAACCATCGAATGTGTGCATGAGGATCATCCCGCTCAAAACCATAGAATTGGCTTTGGGTTACTAGATTAAGCAACCCGGTTTTGAGCTCAAAGGTATCGACCACGATGGTGGGACAACAATAGCATCTCCGTAACCCTCGATGGGTGCTTGGAGAAGCTCATTCATGGGCTTATCTTCCGCCATTACGACGGTGGTGGTGGTGGTAGACGTTCCTCGATCACGGTGAAGGAGCGAACGTCCCTCACGTCACGAGGAATATTTGCAAGCTCGAAAGTGGACTTGTAGAGCTGGAAGAACGAGTGCGCATGCACTAAGTATAAAAATCAATTTTCAAAACAAATGCGAGGCAAAACGACAAGTGAACTTAACCAATAATCACAAATGAAATGGCTTCTTTGAAAAAGGTACACCAAATCACAAGGACACAAAGGCAAGTTTTAAATCATTGTTTGGGAACTTATTATGGTCACACCCCGTTAGTAGGTGTCTCGCCTTGATTTGCGGTGGTTGATTTTTATGTATAAATTAAGTACCACTGAAAAGACGTAGGTATAGATTTGTGCTGATGGGTTAAAAACTTTTGGACAATATTTTTGGTATCGTCTCGTTTAACCAAATTGTATCTCTTTAAGAATCACCTTAAAAGAAACACAAGCTAGAAAACGTTACGATTGTTTTGTTGTTTTATATATTTTTTTTGGTTTGTTAACACTTTAGGAAAAGTGCTAATGAACTTTTTTGAGATTTATATCTTTACAAAAACTTTTACAAAAGATGGTATATGTGCAAGAATGGGTCGAAAAGGTTTAACACACGCTAAAGCCTCCCGTGGCGCTAAAATTTGATTGGGCCCCAAACCGTCAAGTTATATCACACAAGCTAGCCACTTGTGAATGGCTAACCGTAATAAACTTAAAACCGTTCGTAAACCAATGCAATGAAGATCGGGAGAATATAATGAATTTCGGGTCGTTAAGTCCCACGGAGACTCAATGGTGTATAAACACTGATCGATGATAGAATGATCACTAAGGATAGTGATCAATAAAGATTTTGATTGGAAATTACACTCACCGATTGATTGGAATGTATTTGGACACGTAATTGGAAAGCACAACAATCGATAAGACAAACCTAAAACGACGTTTAAAAACTACGTAAACGCACAAAATAAAAAGTGAAATCTAAGAAATAAAAGGCCTAAAAATATGAAAATGACATTTTGAAATCCTAAAAATAAAAGAAAATTATTAGAAAAAGAAAATTATTTTTATAACTATTTATTTAATTATTATTAATTAAAACTATTTTAAACTATTTAATAATACTCTAAAATAAAAGAAAATATGAAATAAGGCTAGAAAAATAAAATTATGATTTGGAAAAATCTAAAATATTATAAAACTTATTTTAAAACTAAAAATATATTTTTACACTTTTTATCTATTTATTACTAATTAATTACTATTTAAAATACACTTAAATACTAGAAAATATAAAATAAACCTCGGAAAAATGAAATTTTAACTTGGAAAAATCTAAAATATGATAAAACTAATTTTAAAACCGAAAAGATATTTTTATGCTTTTTAATTATTTATTACTAATTATTTAATACTTTTAACTATTTAAAATTCTAATAAATACTAAACAGATTATGAAAATTATGAAAATTTTTCTAAAAATAACTTAAGGTGACAGAAAACTAAGAAAAATATCAAAACAAGATTTGCTTAATAATAAGCTAAAAAGAAAAAATCAAAAAGCTAAAATCTATTAAATAAATGCTATCACTATATTTAAAATGATGTTTTTCTGGATTTTCTTTTTGAAAACTACTTAACTACTGATTATAAGCTACTTTTACAAAGACAAAAATTTTCAAACTTAAAAATAAGCTGTTTGACAAGCTTATGAGCTAACAGTGGATGTTTTAGCTTATTTTGGAGAATTAAGCTCAAAGAAGCTCACAAACTGGAACCAAGGGTAGAATAAGATGCAACAAGCTAAAAACTACTCAAATGAAGCTAAAAGACACAAACAAGCATCTTGATAAGCTACTAAAAGATAATAAGCACTTATGATCAACACGAAATGGGACAAGGTTGAGGCTTATCATGCCCTACCAAACAAGCTACAAAATGAAAACTTAAGCTTGGCACCTCTAGATGGCTTGGTTGGCTTTCCAAAGAACCAAGGATCACAAGTCGAGGCCAACTAATAAGCTATTTGTGAGCTTATCAAATTGGACCACTCATCGTGCATGTGGCACCATTTTCAAACAGTACTCAAAAGAAGTTGGACAAAAGCACTTAATAAGTCGATTAAAAGTAAACTAGTATTTTTCTAATTAAGTTTAGCAACTGAACTTTAATAACCCAAAAGCTTTTAAGCTAAAACTCAATATTAAACTCACACTAAAATTATCTATTTTATTCAAAAACGACCAAATGGAAAATTTTGACTTTTATAAAAACTAGTTAAGTTGACTTTTATGAACTTTAAATCACTACTACTTACTGATTATGTTATGATAAGCTATAATAAGGCTAATTTAAGCTAGGTTAACAGATTTTAAGCTACTTTGATGATTTTGATTCACTAAAATCCTAACAAATTAATGATTTAAATGAGATTAAAAGGTGATTTTGACTATTTCACTAACAAGGACACGGGTTTTCTTGTTTATATGAGTTATTTAGTGTATGTGACACAAAACAATCACAAACAAACTTGACAAGACCTTTAGTACAGTTTAAACAAGCAAATCCAAACACCCTTTATCTTGATCGTATATGGTGATTTTCAAAGCAAAAAAGATTAAAACCATGGAACCGATTTGACTCTTATAATATCCAATAATAAGACTAATGAAGCATAAAACAACAATACTAACAACATAAAACTAAGAAATGACCATTATGCTATTTAAACTGTCAAAATGAGATTTTTAACAACTACAAATTTAAAAGAACAAGCTATCTATTTTATTGGTTAATTTGACTTAACTATCACTAATGAACAATAAAAACACGAGATTAAAGCTACTAATTAACTTAAACAATTAAATGCCAAAATGATCAAAAGGCTTACAAGATGGATTTGGCTAAAACCAAGAACCAAGATCACAAGACCACTCCTATAGGCTTACCACTAAGCCACTAACCCAAGGCCATCCAAAATTCACCCCGCTCCAAATTGTGAACACCATTTCCATGGGATTTTTGATTTTTCAACTAATTATTTGGTATTTTTGGTGATTTTTCCTTTTTGATTCTAAACTGAATTTTAATGTATCTAATAGCTTTTAGAAGCTATCTAGGAGCTTATGTGTGCTATTTAGTCCAAACAACAACTAAAACAACATTAACACATATTGAGATTTTGAAATGAAAAGCGCATAAACCGAATTTGCAACTTAAAACTTGAAATTGAAACGAAAATAGTTCACAAATACTTGAAATAACTTAAACAAAGTGCTAAGAAAGCTTAAATTACATCGAAAATTTGAGAATAATAAAACGACAATTAAAAACTAAAATTACACTAGATGATTTGATACAATGCTTCTCTCGCTCCTCTTTATAGACTTTTGTGACCTCTTGTTGACCTCTCGAATGTATCCCATCTCATCTCGAGCCATTGGATTGGCCAAAATCATCATATCCATCCATTTGGATTTTTGGCGCCAATTTTTTCGAGCGAGTTTGAGGTGTTTTGATATTAATGGGTTTTGGAAGATGTGGAGGTGGAGGGGACAAGGTAAGGTGGGGGTGAGGTGAAAGGACAAGTGGTGTTTGAAAAGTTGGAAAACCACTCTGGTTTTGGATTTTCTGATGTTTGAGAGGAGATGAACAAGTCGGGTGGTATATTTGGCGCGTGTTTGACTTTTTGACCGTGTATTAAGTAACGGGGTTCAAGGTTGGGTCATGGGGGGGGTCCAAGGTCAAGGTGTTGGGCTAAGGTATGGGCCGGTTGGATTGGACTTGGGTTGGATTTAATATATATAGGGTCCGTTTGGTTTAGTAGAGATAACACAAGGACCAGATTTGCAATTTCTCCAAACTTGAGGACTGAACATGACACTTTTCCAAACTTATCACAAGGACCAAACTTGACAAACTTTGATAGTACAAGGATAACTTTTGCATAAAATTCCATTTTAAAATATCCAAGGACTAATTTTGCAATTTTCAAACTTTAGGGACCTTTTCTCGCCATTTGACCAAAGAATCATTCAAGGACCATTTTTAACAACTTAGAATATTTCAAGGACCTTGAATGATAAAATTCCACATTTTGGATTCCGTGGACTAGATTTGACAACTTTTAAAACTTGGGGACTAAAGCGCCAATTTTGCAAACTTGATACATTTTTCATCCGATTTTGATCTTTTGCATTTAAAACACATAAAACATCGATTTGTGATATTTTCATCATTTTGATGCATTTTGAGTGTTTTCGGATGATTTTGTAGTTTAGATTGTACAAAATGATGAGTATTTAGACACTCATCATTTTCTCCATAAAGCCAGCGGTTGTAATTTCCACGATACCCATTACTATTTCGATTATCTCAGTAAAGCGGTCGATTTTCTCCATATTTAGCTTCTTCGATTATGTTTTCTTCGTTAATGTGAGGACAATTCTTGGTGAGATGTCCTCTCTCGCAGCTTTCGCAACCTACTTGGATGGCATGAACAGTTTCCCTGATTTTTAGCATATCCCGACCCAGATTCTCTAGCTTTTTAGTGATGGCTTCAAATCCGTCAAAACTTCCGCCTTGGTTTCTTTTGCTTCCTCCATCGTGCCATTTTTGGGAATGATCAGCCATTTTTTGGATGGCTTCAATTGCTAGAGTAAGAGTCATGCTCGGGATTGGTCCCTGATAGTCCAGCATCTGTCTTGTAGTTATGTTGATTCCTTTGTAGAAGATGTTGACCTTTTGCTGGTTGTTCAGATCATGTGTAGGACACTTGGAAATGAGATCGTTGTATCTATCCGTGATTGATACAATGTTTCATCGTCTTCTTGCTTGAAATTATGGATCTCTAAGAGCGGGTTAGATATCTTTGACGGAGGGCAATACCTCTGGATGAAGTGCTTCTTTAGTAGAGCCCATGTATTAATTGCCCGGCGGGCAATCTTTCGATCTATCTTCTGGCAGCCCCAGTAAGAGTCATTGGGAACACCCTTAGCATAACAGCGTCATGAGACATACCCAAAATGTTGAAAAGGCTTGCGATGTATAAGACATTTTCAACGTGCTCATACGCATCTTCGTCCTTGTTTCCTGAAAAAGGGTTTGCACGAAGCTCCCTCATAAATTGGTCTTTAATCTCGAAACGGACATCAGCTCCAATTGCCGGTCTTACTAGCCCCGACCCTTGTTCTTCTTTTATCAACGCCAAATATTCCTCAAGAGTGAGGTCATCAATGTTAACAACTTCCATGGTACCTGAAACTTGAAAAGAGATCGTGAGAATTTGAGAAAATTTTAAAACAAAACAAAAATGAAAGGCTTAATAGAAATCCAGATATAACTCCGGCGAAGCGCCAAAAACTTGATGCAAGTTCTTGACTGGTTTTAATATTTATAATGTCTCATTATACATATGGTCTACCCTAATGCACTAACCAGGCGGTGTACCCGATCGTGTGTAGTGTAGTATTCGATAAAACCGAGGTCTTCCCAAGAGCTATGTGTGGATTTATACTAAGTCTAGGTGTCATGATTTTAATATGATTTCGATAAGGAATTAATTAATAAAACAAATAAAGGCGAAAGAAGTGATTAATAGAGAGTGGTGCTAACCTAGTTACTCATCCTATCTATTAGTGTTTACGTCTAATTACTTCCAATTACTTGATTGGGGTCAAAGTCGCTAGGACAACATTTGGTCGGGTTCGTCCTAACCTATCGCCAAAGGGTCCCACTAGAAGTTAGGTGTCCCTCATAAGTCCAAATGTTCTTGGTCCCTAAGCCAAGTCATTAAGTACCGCTACATGCTAGATTCATAATAGTGCGTGCCAGCGCTAGTAACTTAAACACTCACCCTTACTTAAGTTCATCCAAGCGGTGGGTGATCGGTTGGTTAAATCGCACTAATAGAAAAAGGTCATCGAGTTGGTCATATCTTACTCTTTCCGTCTCGGTCTACTCACTTAGAATTGGTTGGTCATATCTCTAAGCAACTAACCTCTACCGCCATTCAAAACTACGAAACAAGGGTAGCTACCAATAAACTATGCATGCATACACTTAGAAATAATTACACGGAAGCAATGTAAACGAAAACAAAACAATTAAGGAATCATAACTAGGCCAGCACCAAGAGGTGCTTAGCAGCTCATATTAACCATAACAATCAATTCAATGTTTAATGTTACGAAATTCATGAATTGAAAGTAAAGAAAAGATAAAAAGCTAATGCTTATCGTAGGGAGTGATTTCTCCTTGGAGATAGCTCAGTATGCTCCTCTAGATCCGCCTTGATTTCTTCTCACGTTCTCGATTGTTGTGTGTGGAATGGGATGATTTGAAATCTTTGGAAATCATGGGGTATTTATAGGCGGATCAGTTCTGGCGTAACTATTAAAGAGTTACGCCGTAACATACAATTCTTCGTAATTTGCACTAATAATCTTTGGTTCTGGCGTAACCTCTGGAAGGAGTTACGCCGTATCTTCAATAAATCTTGGTTACGCCGTAGTTGTTGTATAAGTTACGGCGTAATTAGTAGCGGCACAGAACCTCATTTGACCTAATATGGTTACGTCATAATCTTGGATAGAGTTATGCCGTAATCTTTAATTAAGTTGGTATTCTGAGCCACGCTTTAGTTACGGCGTAATGTGAGAGAGGAGTTACGCTGTAACTTCTTCAAAGTGAGCATACTATGATAAATCTTCAATAAACTCTCCAAATCCACGTCTCTTTAGCTCCAATGCTCGTAATTTACCTGAAAGTGAAATATAATGGAAAACAAGCGTAAATCCATATAAATGATATAAATTACAAGCATTATCGGGGGAAATTGATACTTAATATTCAGGATAATTTGATGTTATCATAAGGTTAAACTAATATCATTCAACATACAAGATGGTCTCAAACTACATCTTACATCAAGCGTGACGATTACGTCAATTAAAACATCATCTCAAACTCATCCTCGACTACTCACAACAATGCCTCGAACTCAAAACTAAATATAAAGTACAAGATCTCGAAGTTTCTTCGTGTCTCTCAATGAAATATTAAGACTCCAAGGTCTATGACACGAAAGTTTTCATCCATCATCGATCCATACATATTCGTTAAAGTTCTATCTGAATCAGTCAATGAAAATCAAATAACAAATTTGTTATCCCTTTTTATTTATTTGTTCAAGACTCGAAAGGAAAATTCATCAAATGAAATACTAATGGAATCTCAGAAATCGTTCAACAATGTTTCTAATATTGTTTATGAGTTTGTTTCGTTGAGCTTTCTTCCTTATGGATTCAATGGTGATACTATCCGAAAAAACTAAAGAAATGATGTTAACAAATTTGTTACATCAAATCTTTGATTCGGTTAAGACAGTATGAAATTCGAAAACTAAAAACGAATAAATACATACCTTGAATCATGTAATTGAAATCATGGCAATCACTCAACCCTCATGCCATCCCCGTGGCGAGGTCATGACTAAGTAAGGTCATCCGATTCAAGAAGAGAAAAGATTATCATTGTTTTCTTTCGGATCAAATTTTGAAGAGGCGACTGTTATTCGTTTTGATGAGAGAAGGGGGCGGATGTATAATAGATATGAGATTAGGGTTTGTCTAATTGAGTATTTTTAGGGTTTGAGGTATTTAGGTGGATGTTATATACCCGGTTGTGTAAGTAGGGTTGAGGGGGATTTTGATATGGGATTGGGTCTTGATCGTGGGCCAACCAAAGTATGTTGCTATCTTCAATGGGCCGTAGATAAGTTTGGGTATAAACCTATGATGGGCTTATTTGATAAATGGATCGGATGGAGATTGCAATGGGTGAGCGAATGAAATCTTCATGGGACGTGATTGATGTTTTTGTGTGAGAAAGGGTATATTAGTGGACATATTGTAGTAAAATGGAATGAGTAAAAATGGAATGATTGGCCCTTGCTTTTGAATAATATTGATCGAGGATTGATTAAGTTCCATTGATCCAAATGGAATGGATCGGATAGTCGGTTTATTAATGAGCTTGGTCAAGTGTAATTTTTATGAAACATGTGATCAATGAGCATCAATGAAGTGGGTTGGATGTTCGCGCACTTAAGAATGGGCCGTGAGATGACTATTTATAGACCGTGCTTGAGTACTAATATGTGAGGTGTTGAGTGGATCGATTTTATGAAGTGAACGGTGGGGGCCAAATGTTCTTCAAGTTTAATGAGTTTGAGAAGCTCAAGTTTATTCTAAAACTATTTTTATCAAATATTGAGCAAATCATACTAATGAGTATCTCTACTATATTGAATTTGTTTGTTGGGTTAGTATCGGGGGTTAGTATTGAGATCATGGGCTGAAACGCATGCTTTATAAACTTGATAAAAAAGATTTAAATTGGAATGGATTGAGTCTTCATGTTCGAAATTGAGTGGGATTGGGTGATTATGTAGATCGGGTTTAATGGTTTGTTTTGGATCTTACTTGTTTATAAACGAGATATGGATCGGATCTCAGTGGTATTTTATTCATGGACCAATTATATTTATTAGGAGATTTGAGCTTTAATTTGGGATATTAAATAGGATTAAGAGCTTAAATGGACTTATGGACAGGATGTACTAATTGAGCTTCGTGTTGGATCCATACGTGAGATTTGAAACAATTGGTTATATGAGACGATTATATGAGACGTGTTGAAGAGATTTGATGATGATGAGTTATGATGCTGAGATTCATTATGATTATGAGGTTTGGTACTTTGGTATATACATTTTCATGGATAATATTCCGTCACGGATTGAATTGTTATTGGAACTTGGTTGACTACGGGGTTTTCGTACGGTATTTCTTATTTGGCTTTGAAGTGAGGTTTTTCAGGCGCGTTTACTTATTTCGTCTTCTTTCTTTCTACCCTTCGCGAAGATGACTTGTTTGGGCATTTATAGATTGCGATAAAGACTTGGCTATTTAGTTACTCTTGGTGATTCTTTCTCGCTTAACCCACAGCGTAACTATCACTTGATGTCTCTCATGATTGAGGATCGTCAAGAGGTTTTGTACATTGGGTACACCATTTCTTTTTAACAAGGATTAGTACAAGCTTAAGTAGCAAATCTGGGAATTATACTTCATGTTCAAATCGGTATATTGGGTTTACTTCACCAAGTGGTCACTATCATAGCCGAAAAAATCGTGGATGATGTGTTTACTAAAGGGTTTAATGTTTGTGATGAGATCATCAATTCCATTGAATATTCGACGATTCAAAATGACAATGATACTTCACGGTCTAAGCAAAATCTTTCAAGGATCTTCAATGTCACTCGTGATCTCTCAAGATGTTTGCTTATGACAAGAACTTCTCGTGCAAATGGTTGTACACGTTATGATGCTTAGAAAGTTCGAAACCATCATGGGGGAAACGTGTACTTTGATGTATTACGGTCAACCTCCGAGGAAAGTAGTGTATACTACTCTACTTAGTATGGTTTGTGAAGTATTCTACATATGGGAGAAGAATTGTTGATGATGGAGAATGAACCGTTGTTGAACCGTGCATGTTCCCCTAAAGCAGATATTCACGAAACCAAAGTCGTCATAAAACATTCAAGGCGACATTGTTTACGGTTTAGTCTTGATTTTGTAAAATCCTGAAAAAACTATTTCTCGGTTTAAATCATAGATTTGTAAAATCCGTGAAAATGGAAACATCACGGTAATAGTGAAGTGCATTTACGGATCTATCTTGCGGTTTATTCTTGGTTTTGTAAAATCACGCGAAAGAAACTATTTCTCGGTTTAAACCATAGAATTGTAAAATCCGTAATGATGGAACCATCCTAGAGAAAGGAAAGTGTACTTGGGATCTTATCGATGATGGTGTTATGGTTTCTACTTGAAGAAGGGATAAAGGTGTAATTCATGAATTGGGTGATTGTTTGGATTTTCTTCTTGGCGGTTTGGTTATTTCAAAGTTTTACGGGTTATGTGCTTTTAACCATGGTCGGGATGAAACCATTATCTTAGTTCACTTAAAACGTCAAATGAAGCTAGATTTGAGCTTTGAACCATAAGATGTGACAACGGAGTTAATTCATTATTATGTATTTGAGGTTGAAGTGAAATATCACGCAAGAGTGTACTTATAATCGAAGGTGTCGGGGATGGTTGGATAAAGATTCTTGAGATCCTTGTTCAAGCTTTTAACATTTTCAAAAAAGCGAAGACTTGGAAATCTAGTTATTGTTGGGTGATTTTTCTTTTCTTTTACCACCACAAAATAACTATCACTTTAAGGAGTTACGTTGTAGTGCTCGGTGTCACATTGAATTGTGGATTTTCAAGAGGTGATGTACATCTTATACTCGATGGTTGGTTGGATAAGTATAGATTATTTAGGGATTCAAAGGGGCATGAAATCTCTGCACCGCTCTTTGTTACATGTGCAAGTTTAAGTAACGAGTTCGGGTTATTTTACTTCAGGGTCAAATTCATCGTATTGGGTTTTCTCCATCAGCTGTCATGACAAAGAGCCTCTTGAATGATAATGGGGTTGATAACAAATTTGCCAAGAAAGGTAGAAAAGAGAGATTATGGCGTTTGAATACTTGGTTCAAGCCTCGTACTCTAAAGAAAAGAAAAGTGTACGTTTAGGTGCGCTTTATCTTACGAAGAAGAAATCTTCTTATGACGTTTGAACACAACGGTTCAAGCCTCGTTCTCTAAAGAAAAGAAAAGTGTGCGTTTCAATGCGCTTTATCTTAAGAAGAGAAATCTTCTTATGACGTTTGAACACAACAGTTCAAGCCTCGTACTCTAAAGAAAAGAAAAGTGTGCGCTTGATGCGCTTTATCTTACGAAGAGAAATCTTCTCACTTATGACCATTCTCATCAACATGCTTCATACTTTTCCATGCGCGTTCAATCATCGGTGGTGAACTACCGTTGCTAGTTCTCTTATTCCACTTGCTCAATTAAAATGGCGATGGCAACATCATTTGCAATTTTTGCGAGGGAGAAGTGTGAAGAGACTACATTTTAAAGATATTCACTTGTTTTAATCAAGAATGGCATCTTCGTATGCAATTCTTGAGGGGGGGCGGGAGAAGTGTGATAATTATTGTTGGGAATTATGTGAAGTACGGATTATCTTTGAAATTAATGCGAAGTGTTTCTCTTGAAGAAGAGTAAACCGGGTTTTCCAATCGGTACATAACTCATTCTAATGTGTTCCTTTTATAGACAAGGAACCCTAAACAATATCGCTAAACCGTTTCCCAAGAAGCGTATAATCATAAAACTAAATAAGATATACACAATCACTTCCTAATAAAGCTCATGTATATCCACACTAAATAAACTAAACACGGAATAAACACTTCATGACAGACTATTATCTATTATACTTGGTAGATTATGTCTTGACGAGAATCCACTCTTCTTGATAGAAACACTTGGCATTAATTTGACATAATCCGGACTTCACATAATTCCCAACAATCCTCCCTAAAGCGAAATTTGACTTGGTTAAGTTCGGTTTCTTGATAGATCTTACTGACACGAGAGGATTGGGCACGAACAACGACATGACAAAGAATCCCAATAAAACATCTCTATGATGAAGAAACTATGAAACACCATATCTTTGCGGCAACAAATGACAATAGATACATCAAAGCAGTTAGTTTCATACTATTCTCATCACATCCGAGTGTGAACTCACGTGAGCGATGAATCATTGAAAATAAATGGATTTGATGTCTCTTTACCAATAGCCATCACTCTTTGGAGTAGCCATATGTTTAAGTTAAGTAAACTATGGTACCTTGATAACCATCGATTTATTGGCAAACCGGCAACCATATAAGCGGTTTGAAATGTCTTTACACGTGGCCGTTTGCTCGGGACTAGTCAATTCTTAGAATTGGTGAATTGATAACCAAATATGGAATACTCTTGCCTTTACCACAAGCCATATTCATGTGGGCTAGTCAATTCTTGGATTCAAAAGGAATAAACCATGGTGAATTGAAAACCATACAACACTCGACAATAAAGCATAGGTGGTTGCATACCTATGATTTTAAGCAAACCATTCTGACTATCAATGATTTGATGTGTCTTTACCAAAGTCTGTACCACTTTGGACTAGCTAACTCTTTAATATACACAAGGTATATCGGTGAGTCAAGAACCGAAAAAGTATACAACAAACACGCAAGAAAAGTTAGATAAAACCAAAAACATTTTTTTTTTTTTAACTAATAAATAAAACAAATATTACAAAATAACCAGAGAATTACAAACAAGATGAACCTTGATGTGACATAAGTCGATTTTTAATCAAACCAACACATTGAGTAGCATGAAGTTCATCATTGCCAAGCTGGATAAGGAGGCACTTCCAACTTGTGTCTCAAAGAACCTTTCCATAAAAGTAGAGATAAAGGATAAAGCTTATCGATAGCATACACAAAATCATCCCACATGTAGTTTGTACTACATGAACACAAAGCGAGGATAAAATCTCCAACTCTCAATCTCCCACTTATGAGAATTCTTCCAAATAGAATATCCTTTACCATTTGGAGAATGAGAATCAAACATAACACGAAGATCACCCAACAAATATAAACCGGAACCATTTCTTGAATGAAACTTATAATCTTGAATGACATGTTCATACTGACATCTTCAAATCATGTCTAGTCACCAAATGAAGAATGTCCTTCAAGAAGTTAAACTCGAAACGGTATTATCCGACCTATAAGCGGTGTTAAGCTTTCCATTTCCAATTGACCAACACCACATGAGTTCCTTCGGGAAAAACTTCAACAGTCCAACTTCAATAAAGGTAGATTCATCGACCTTGAGATCTAAATCGGTATTCCTTGAAGCATGTTTCTTAGCCAATCTATCGAACTCCTTGTAACCAATCTCTGCTGCTCCATACCAACAATGTTATCGATATCAAGTGTAGATCATTGTCGACACATAGGATCACTCAACTCCACACTAGACAACATTTGGAAGAAACCAAAGATGATTCGTGACAATAACCACATCGATAGAAGGATTAGCTTGATGGTTGTGTCGAAGTAACAACTGTAGAGACCACCAGCAAAACGGTTTCAAAATTATCCACAATTTCAAGCGTTTTACATCTCTTAGCCGTAGGAACATCGGACATTGAAGCAATGCTTTCCAATGGAGAAGAAGAAGTAGAACGGAAGAAGAAAACTTCATAACCATATTATCTTGTCTAATCAAAGCATCATCGGACAAAGTCTGATTTGCTTCATAGACATACCGAAATTATACATAGCGAATTCTTCACAACTCTTCTCATATAATTCCTCTTACGAGCAACAGATCATAGGTTTTCTCTTTTGGCTTTATTTCTTTGATCAATAAGAGCTCTTCTCGTGCGTGATTCTTGCTTCCTTAGATTACCAAGTTCCACCATTTTATCCACAAAATTCTCATCATTAAAAGATGCTCCTAATATAAGTTTTGCAAGATTTGGATCGGATGCACCTTGAGAAGTATAAGCATCCCATTGATCATCGGTGATCGTGGAAGTAATGCATCAAGCTCTAATTTTCTTTCGGGAGACAAATTAGAAACATCGATCTTGAAGAAATTTAGCCACAATACGACTCTTTGCATATTTTCATAATCGTGAACAATCTAGCTCGAGCTTGATTTTCTTCTTGATCACTATACAAGTAAGTATATCATCAATCACGAGAATCTGTCCTTTCTCGGAAAATGTCTCAGTTGAACCAATTTCGGCAGAACCAATATGAGCTTGAAGGAACAATCAAACCTACATAAGAGGAAGCAGGTTGAGACAATTCCTCAGCGGTGTAGAGAACACTTCGGATGAAGAATTCAACTTATACATTCTCCCAAACAATAAAAACCTCTTCATCATCTCTGAAGGCGAAACATTTAGTTGTTCTTGTATAGGCGAAGTTTGACCATGATCAAGCAACCTCCTCAACTAGAACATCAGCAGATGCATCAACCATATTTAGCTCCTTTGACTTGTCATCGGATACCTTATTCAAATATTGTCTTCTTCATTTGCTAGCATATATAATAGGCTCCTTGCGCCTTGAAGATTTAGCAATAGGAGAAGAAACATCAGATGTAAGTGCTACATCAGCCAATATTCCAAGGGATGCATGAAGATTCTCTTCGTCCTCCTCCTCAGAAGAAACCAAACTTCTCTTGTTACCTTTCTGACTTAGTAATTCCTCCAAGTGCTCAACTTTAGTCTCCAATTCCACAATCTTATTACCAAGAATAGACTTGGTTTATGCAAGTTCTTTCTTAAGACCAGTCACCTCACCTGTAAGCTTGTTCATCGGAGCATATAATGAGGTAAGTGTAATAAGATTCTCATCGACATCGGTGATTGCTCGATTGAATTGGAACTTCATTCATTGTTCGGAAGTAACATTAATCGAGCAACATTAGAACAACCTTCACCAAATTGAATCCTAACGGGACTAGGTGTAGGCAATCTATCGACATCAACTTTGAACTTCATCAATATTAATCGAACCTCATCAATATGAACTTGTACCTCATCTGCGAAACATGTGTAGGTGATTGACTAGGACATGGTCTAGGTGAAGGTATAGATGCCTCGGCAACAACGGAAGGACCCTCATCACCATCTCTTGAAGATTTCCATCGGTGGGATTAGAAGAAGGTAAAACAACATTAACCTCATTAGCGGTCTCATTCTCCACGAGGTAACATGGCGACTAACAAAGGAAAATGTGTCCCTCAATTTAGTTCTCATCGTGGCAAATAACTTAGGAGTCAAAACACTTATGGGATGAAAAGCTTGGGTTTGTGTAGAAACATTCAATATCATCTGTAAGAACCTAGGGTACATCAAAACTTACCCTTTTCCTAGTTATATTTTCTACCATATTATCAAAGATAAACTTAGAAATTATAAGTCAAACCCTTAGATAAACAAACAATACCACATCCCATTTGTGTTGGCCATCCCATCCTCCGGACTTATTGCTCATACCTTTGAGCAGCGTATGAACCAAGAACCTCCACATAGGACAAAGCTTATTTTTCAACCACATATCGTCCTCGTGCTTTGATATCCAATCGCTCTAAGCTCTTCAAGTACCATCGTAGAATCGAATGATAAACTCCATTTTCATCATCCAAGTGAAGTTGTCTTCGATCGGTTCTCTGTCACCACATACTCTTTTCATCAACACTTGCAACTATCTCGATTATCACATCTTCTTCTACGCGCCGAATTGAGTAACCAAGGATTCATATATAGCATTTGGAGAATGTGTTAATGCATCTTGAATCTTTGATCTTTGTAAGAATGAAATCATCGGCCTATCTGACTCATCTCCTCGGCGGTTCAAGAAAAGTAACCTTATTATGATCATGTTTTAAATTGAGCGCCATTAGAGATTTTGAAGATTAGGGTTACGATTTGCACAAAAGGAAGTGTTTTGAATGAGAGTAATAATCGAATCACTTATTATGGAGCGAATATATGCGGTAGAGATTAAATAGAAATTTCCTAAATTTGGTCAAAGTTGACCAACGATGGCGTGGATTTCTACTTTTACTCATAATCACTTTTAACCCGGTGGAAGCAGACACCATTCTCTTCAAGTAGAACAATCGTAAACAGTTATTTCTTCAAGAAGCTTGATAAATATCTTTTCTTTGTTTCACCCATGCGCATTAAATCTCTTACCACTTGAAACCGTCTATAAAACAATCCCAAAGCCTACATACTTCTTCATCAAAACCCCAAATATTATTCCAAACCCTAATACCACCAATACTCCAAAATTAACCATAAGAAACCATGAGTACCAAACACAGATCATAGATCTCACAACAACATCCTCATCATCATCATCATCAGTGAAGATACCAATCCATGGCTTCATTACTTTCCAAAACCATATCCACTACCAAAGAAATCATCCTTTCTCCCTTCATCGGAAGATGAAAGTGTAATGAATCAAGTGAATCTGCGATGATTACGATGACTCCTATAAGGAGGAACATCTTACTCCCAACCCCAGCACCTCGGCCTCAACGAAGGCCACGAGCCAAAATCCACCACTTCCGGAAGATAGAGGTGGTTCTTGGTCTTTCTGCATCATGTTTTGGTGCATCATCACATATCGTATAAGGGAAGAACTTAAAGAAAGTAGATGGGTTGCATTTTGGTTGAAATACATAGATGAAGCACAAAGGACACATTATTTTTCTCCATCATCAAATGTGGTCATTGTCATCATCAACATTTTCATCAATCCATCCTCTCCATTTTGATCCTTAGCATCTGTTAGGGTTGGTTATGCTCATCACAAAAGCATAGCCGACATTTAGTGTGAAAGATGTGACGATCATGCATATCCAACGACTGTTAGATGTTGGAGCGGATGATATGTAATAGATTAGGACTAATAGATCTTGTAGATGCAATTGATGTTGCTAGTACTACTGTAAGTCGTAAGTCAAACATTTCTTGAATGAATGAATGATCAATTTGCTTGATGACTTCTTTTGAATGAATCATATAACTTGAAGACTTCATCTTGGAAGAAACAATTGACTCACTTGACTTTGAATTCGATGAAAACGAGCTTTAGCACTTCCGACCAAATCTCAAGCTGAGCGAGCAGAGACACTCGCAAAACAAAACAAACACAAAGAAACACACAAACCAACAAAGAAACACACTAAGATTACATTAGCGAGTTAGAGTTAGTTAAAATCAACCAAATATACAAAATTACATAGCAAAATGCAAAGTTATACACAAATCCTCCACGAGGCCTATGCCTCCCTTAAACTTTAGGTTAAGGGTTAACATGCCAATATGGACCACAAGGTGTTGAAACCTTGGTCCCTCAAAAGCCTTTGTTAACAAATCGCCACATTATCATTAGTATGAATTTTGACCACATTTATCAAATTTTATCATATGCATCTCTTATAAAGTGGTGCTGATTTCAATATGTTTTGTTCATTGTGAAAAACTGGATTTCTAACAATGCATATGGTACTTTGATTATCAATAAAAATTGTTGTGTTCATGAAATTGTATCCATAATCCAACAAGCGATTTTGAATCCAAAGAACACATCATGACAATTTGCGTGACAACATACTGCTTGATAGATGAGGTAGCCACAATAGTTTGTTTCTTGCATTGCCAAGAAATCAATCTCTTTCAAGGAATTGGCAACCTCCGGTGGTGGACCTCCTATCCAGATTAGCACCAAGATAGTCACTATCACTATAAGCTTCCAACTTAAAAGGAGACTCTTTTGGGTACCAAAGACCTAGAAAAGGTTGACCTTTGAGGTACTTAAAGATCTTCTTAATAGCATTGAGATGGGAAGTCGGTGGAGTAACTTGATGTCGTGAACAAACACTCACAGCAAAGGTAATATCGGGCACGAAGTCGTTAAATACATCAAAGACCCAATCATAGACTGTATAAATGAACATTCACGGTGGATCGGCTTCATTGTTGGTCTTTGTCTTTGAGCTTCATAAGGTGTAGTGGCAGTCCTTACACCCTCCATACCAAACTTCTTCAAGATGTCCTCACATATTTGTCTGGTGATAAAGATACCATCGAGTTCTCTTGAACTTGAAGACCCAAAGAAAGTCATCTCTCCCATTGCACTCATCCGAAACTCTCCTTCATAAGCTCCTCAAACTCCACGCACCAAGCTTCCTTTGTGGATCCAAAAATAATGTCATCCACATACACTTGCACAAGAATTATGTCGGTGGAATTCTTCTTTAGGAAAAGAGTCTTATCAATCGCACCTCTTACGTAACCATGCTTGGTGAGAAATGTAGAAGCCTAGCATACCGGGCTCGGGTGCTGATGTAGTCCATAGAGCTTTGACTACCTTATAAACATGATTAGGATTATACGGATCTTCAAATCCTTTAGGTTGAGTGACATACACCTCCTCTTGATTTCACCATACAAGAAGGCTCCTTTAACATCCATTTGATAGACCATAAAGCCCATATAGGATGCATAAGCTAAGAAAATCCGTATAGCCTCAACTCTTGCCCTTGGTGCAAAACTTCATCATAATCGATCCTCCTCTTGTCTATACCCTGTGCAACTAATCTAGCTTTGTTCTTAATGACAACACCCGAGCATCTCTCTTATTCTTGAATCCATTTAGTCCCAATAGCATACTTACCATCGGGTAGTGGTACCAATATCGAACCTGCTGATTTTGAAATTGTTGCATCTTATCTGCATAGCTTCAAGCCAACTTGAATCTTCAAGAGCACGAGTAACCTGGTTGGTTCCACTTGTGAGAGAAAACAAGCAAGCAGACAATGTTGATAGTACGTGTGATTGTCTCTCTGTGATTTGAGACATAAGAGATAAAAGCCACGACCATTTTAGAGCGTGCCACGGTACCTCTTGTTCTAACAGTGCATTAGGATCACCAATAATATTAGGCGTGGATGAACATTGTTGATCCTTGTAGTAGTGGTGGTGTTGACATCAATGGAGGAATCAAGATTAGTCACGATGAGGTTCAAAGTCGTATCATAGGAAGGTGTGTTGAAGATGCTCGCTTTAGGTTGATGATGACCAAGATCGAAGGTTTTGGAAACCTTGTATAAGGTTCTCCAAGGTGCATTGACACTCTAGTAGAAATAGGAGTAGAGGCAACATGTCTTTCGGCCGAATTGGAGAGGTGAGGAGAAAGCAGAACCACTTTCGGTGAATTGAATGTTCCACCGATTGCTTCACTTGTACTATTTTCAACATTCCTCTCAAACATCTAAATTGGTGCATACTCTTGTTTCTTGATCTAGCAAGGTCCTCGACATAATAGAATTCATCTTCACCCACTTCAATTATAATCTTTAGAAGTGTCACCTACAAAATTGTTAAGAGAAGGAAGGCACTACAATGGGTTGTTCATCATCATCGGACCAGCTGTCGAATGAGCTTCAAAGTTTACACTAGTAGTTGGAGATGCTTGAGAATCTGCATTTTGGTTAGCCATATGTCTAGCATAACCCAAGTAATCGGTCAAGTAATCAAGGTCAAATGACCAAATATGACCACGTCCTTGAACATTAGGCTTGTCTTCAAGATACCTCGATTCAATGTCTCCTCAATCTTCTTAGCGAGATACACAATTCTTTGCATAATAATCTTGTTAAAACAATTCTTTTCATGGTTTTGGTTTGAATACTTACGCTTGTAAGAATACTTCTTTTGGTTTAAATAAATCTTCTAATCGGAAGAAATGTTTTGTGTGTGGAAGTAAATCTCATTTAATTAAGGATTGTGATTATCATGAGCAAAGGATGAGTAGGTGTGGTGTTTCTAGAAATCTAGACCAATGTGGACAAATGTAAATGATATACCTCCTTATGTTCCACAAGATACAAATTATAATACTCCTTTTCTTGGAGGAAACCGGTTGTAAAACCATATGTTCAACCAATCGGTGAATATTTTAAAATGGTTTTGGCCTAGATATGTTAACCCTATGGTGATGGGAATGGGTATTGGAATCTTCTTGTCAAGACCTCGTGAGTTGTTCTTGGAATAAGCAGGGACCTAAGTTTCATTGAAACCCAAGAACAATAGTGGATCTTATACTTCTACATGGCACAACTCATATGATCCACAGGCGGGTTCAGTCGTGAATGACTTGAGCCTCCATAGTGTACTAATTCTCTGTATATTTTTGTTGTTGTTGTAGGATCATCCCTTAAGCATAAAGATGTTGGAATTGTTGTGATGGTTGTTCTAGAAGTATGTCGGGAAAGCAGGGACATGATGCATAACTTTGTACCTATTGAAGGAGGAGGCAATGTAACCTTTGGAGGAAGTGATGGACGAATTCTTGGAAAAGGAACCCTAAACAATATCGCTAAACCGTTTCCCAAGAAGCGTATAATCATAAAACTAAATAAGATATACACAATCACTTCCTAATAAAGCTCATGTATATCCACACTAAATAAACTAAACACGGAATAAACACTTCCATGAAGCAGACTATTATCTATTATACTTGATGAGATTATGTCTTGGCGTAATCCACTCTTCTTCAAGAGAAACACTTGGCATTAATTTCAACATAATCCGGACTTCACATAATTCCCAACAATTATGCATGTCGAGTTATATATGAGAATATATGGTCATACGACTCGTAACTTATGTAAGAACCGAGCTTCTTCTTATCGGGTCATCCTTACATGGAGTTTCTTCTAAGAGCCGTTGGTTGTGACTTCTCGGTGATATGATTAATGACAAAGTGCTTCGATTCTTGGTGATTTCCTTGATGAACATCTTTACATTCTTGTTTGATTGGGAGGATTTGAGTTAAGGGATTTGCTATATATAAGTTAACGGAATGCATTTGGTGAGAAGAAGATGTTAACTTTCTATTCCCCAACGGACAATCTTGAAGAAGGTCGAGTCTGATCATTCTACATTTTCTCTTGCATGTTAGAAGACTAAAGGCGAGTTGCATTTAACGATCTAAAGACTTCTTCTTAATCTGGGCATTTATCAAGCAGTTGTCGATTTAGGGAGAGCACTAATTGGGGAGAGTGAAAAGTCAGATTTAATCCCCAATTAGACTTGCTCACTTTCTACTTCAGCAAGTTGATTCTCACAAGACTTCAAATGGTCTTCTCAAAAGATTTCTAGAATATGGGCTTTGAATGTGTTGCTGATTCTGAAGTATCAAAACCAGCAATGGGGAAGGAGACACACATCTAAACACGAGTAAACTTGATGAACTTAATACTTCTAAGTGATTGAAGATATACCGGGAAGACTAATGTCATTACCGCAGAGAAACTCAATGTTTGACTCATGACGTTTAGTGTTCTTATTCCAACTATGTTGGGGAAGAGATGGAAGAGTTAGTTTCTGAAGATAAAAGAGGTACACAAGTGTGTGATGATTTCGATGTTATTGCAATCATCAGGGGAGAGAGATTGTATACATTGAGGGCCTTGTTGTTTCACTTGAGAGCTTAATCGGTGATTCGATGATAATCACTTATTCGGAGTTGACATCCCATGAGATAATCGGTGATTCACTGCTACTTCAATGTTATCGGTTATTCTTTCTTTGGGTATTTGGGCACTTGAGGTTCTTGAGCTTCATACACTATCATTAGGGAGAAATGTACTTCAAGGATGTTTAGCGATTCACGTGATCGGACTTAATGATTTATTCCGGAGTTGACATCCATGAGATGATCGATGATTCAATCGCTATTTCGGTGCTATCGGCTATTCTCTCTTCGGGTATATGTGTACTTCGGATTCGTAAGCTTCATTCAAAAGACCGCGCATCAATTCAACCATGTGGGGGAAGTGGTCTCATGACACCTTTTGGTATGCATTGCTTCAGACTTCAGTGGTAATGAAATGTGAGAAGATTATTTAAGAGTGGGATGATACGTTGTTGTTCTTGTTGATGATATAACCCCGAATGAAGAATCACAAAGATCATTCTTAAAAGGAGCCGCAAGATCGATGATAGTGGTGTGCTTCTCTGTGCATGATGCGTGCCAAACCGTCAAGTTTTCTCACGCAAGCTGACCACTTGTGAATGGACAACTGTAAGAAACTTAAAACAGCTTAAGCACAAACTCAATGAAGATCTGAGGAGTATATTGTTTCCCCGGGTCGTTATGTCCCAGCGAGCTGTGCAATGGATTACCAAACGTAAAGTGATCGAGAGATTTGAACGGGAAAGGAGAATTTGGATTATTATAACTACAGGAAAAGGACATAAACTACAAGGGCTAAAATGCAAATTAAAGGAAGTTAAAAAGATAAAAAAAATATTAAATAAACGCTATCACTATTTTAAAATTGATGAGCGTTTAAAACTTAAAACTAAAACTTACGTTTAAATTAAAATTACGTAAGCGTACAAAAAGTGAAAACTAAGAAATAAAGTCCTAAAAATATGAAAATGACATTTTACAATCCTAATGATAAAAGAAAATATTTAGAAAAAGAAAACTATTTTATAACTAATTATCTAATTATTATTAATTAAAAACTAGTTTTAACTATTAAATAATTACCTAAAATACAAGAAAATAGGAAATAAAGCTAGAAAAATAAAATTAAGACTTGGAAAAGTCTAAAATATCAAATTAAATTTTCAAAACTATTTTTGTATTTTTCGATTATTTTCTATTTTCTAGGAATTAAATACTATTAAAACTAATTAAATTATTTAAAAATACAAATTTAACTAAGAAAATATGGAAAAATATTTTTTGACTTTTATATTTATCTTAACTTAATAAAAATGAAAATTGTTTTTTGAACCTTTTCTTAATTTTTTGTATTTAAAGCTAATTAAAAATACTTAAAAACTAATTTAAATTGAGAAAAATAGCAAACAAGCTTGGAAAAATCTGAAAATTTCAGGAAAACTCTAAAATAATATTAGGAATCAAGGAAAAATAAAAAAACAGGTGCATGTGTGGAGAAAAATTTAACTGATAGGTCAAGTGCTTATAAATAAGCACTTGAATAAGCTAAATGAAGAAAACAAGCCACCAACTGTTAATAGAAGTTATAATAAGCTAAGAGAACTAAAATGCAATAAGTCTTAACTATCCTAATCCTCTAAATCACAAGCTAGCACAGATTTGATTGTTAGAGCTTTAAGCTAAAAAGCAATTAGGTACCTACTTAAAAGCTTAAGCACAAGCTTCAAAATAAGCTCAAAATGAAAACTACAAATTGGAATCTAGACTAGACCTGGGTGAGACCAAATGCACCAAAACTCGGACCATGGGAAACTCTTTTGAGCCACATGCACAAGTCGCAAACTTGGCGAGTCTGTGCAGATTCAATGCCTTGCAGGGGCATTTAGGTCCAGTTTGACAAGCTTATTAAGAGCTTAAAGAAAATTTCCAAAAATCTGTAAAAATGACAAAAAGAAAGTAGACCAGCTGAAGATTTTAGAACCATAAGTTTCATTGATTTTGACCCATAAATGAATCCAAGAAAATTCCTCCTAACTGACCCCAAAACAGGTTTTCAAGATTTTTTGACTTTTTGACAAAACATAAAGTTTGACTTATTTGAGTTTTGATCATGATTTATCAATGAAAATGATGTTACTAGATTAATGAAACCCTCGCAAGCTACACATATGTTATCCTAACACAAAATAAGCTTTTGAATTGTAAAATTCCAACAATAAGCATATTGAGGCAGTTATAAGTGAGCTTGACTTTTATGAGTTCGAGACTCAATTTGAAGACAGATATGAGGTATTTGAGTTAACCAAACTTAAAGCATCAAGAGCTAAGCACCGACCAAGCCAAATGGACCGGTGCAACAAGATCAAACACCCCTTTAACTTATGTTTTGCAAGTTTAAGAAGGCTAAGTAGTGAGCAGGCTAGTACCATTGATCAAACTAAGTTTATATGTCCATAATACTGACTAAATAAACAAGTTATAACTACGGTGACTACAGATAAACATGCAAGCATAAAATGCAATTTTGGATAAAAACTGAAAAAGTGAAATAGCCACTCACCAATGCCCAACTTTGTTGCAGGCTAAACCAAACCAAAGACTAACCTAACCTATGCTATTTCAATCCCATTCCAGCCACTGCAACAACCCAAGATACCATTTTCCAGTTTTAGCTCCCCAGTTGACTTTTGTTGACTATCAAGTGAAAATGATTGAAACTGCTTCCAAAGCTTATCAAAAACTTTAATAAGCTTAAGTTAACTGATGTGAACTTTAAATAAGCTATTTGAAGCTTAGATGTGAGAATTTAAAGCGAAAAACTCAACGATAAACATAAAACTTAGAACTTTTATAAAAACTTGAGATTGATGCTCAAAAGCACCCACAATGTTGATTTAGCTTGAATGTTTTACAAAGAAACTTGAATTACATCATTTGAACTAAAACTAAAACTTTTAACTAAAAGCGACATTAAGAAATATTAAAACTAAATTCTACTCTCGCTTGCTTCCTTTTCTTCTTTTTATAGCTCAATCTCTTCTCTTTCATCTCGACTAAATCCATCAAAATCTCCACCATTGGATGACTTAGGGCCATTTTGGCCATTCATTGTTTTAGCGGAAACTTTGTTTTGACAGTGGGGATTGAGTGTGGATGTTGGAGGTGCATTTAATGCTCTTGGCGAGTTGTTGAGGAGGGAACAAGGGGAGAAAAGGTGGTTGGAGTTGGAGGGAGATGGGTGTTCTGGAGGCTAGTGTTGGGGAGGAAGGGGAAAAAAGGCGGGTAGGGTGGTTATTGACCGGTGGTTTGTTGGTGATAATAATAGGGGGTCCAAAAGGATAAATGAGGGGTCAAAATAAGCGAGGTCCAATTGGTGTATTAAAGGGTTTAAATCAACAAGGGCTTAAGTTGTCAATTACGAAATTATAAGGACCATTCTTGCCATTCTTGCAAAGTTGTTTCAAGGGCTGAAAATGACAATCTCAAAAAGTACAGGACCAAATCATCATTTCCAATTTTCGGGGCGTTTACGCCAAATTTCAAACTTGAAGGACCATTTTGCAATTTTCTCAAACTTTTATATTTTTCACCAAAGGACTAAATTTGACAACTTATGATTTAAAAGGACCTTTGGTGATTTTTCTTTGAAATTATGTGCTCGGGGACTATTTTTGACAACTTTTGAAACTTGGGGACTAAAGCGCAATTTTGCAAATTTGATATGTTTTCATCGATTTTGATATTTTGCATTTAAAACACATAAAACAACGATTTGTGATATTTTGATCATTTTGATGTGTTTCGAGTGTTTCGAGATGATTTTGCGGTTTATTTTGTACAAAATGATGAGTATTTAGACACTCATCAATCCCCACACTAAACTATTGCTAGTCCTAGCAATGATTTGAGAAACACAATGGATTTTAATCTCTTTACCAAAAGCCATTACTTACGGAGTAGCCAAATGTTTGAGTTCAAGTAAGAACCATGGTACGATAACCATGTGATTTTGAGCAAACCACCGACTTTCAACGGGTTTGATTTGTCTTTACGGAAGCCGTACCCATACGGACTAGCCAACTCTTAGATAAATTATCAATATTATCTTTGGTGAGTGATTACCAATTATGGATTTTCCACGCCTTTACCACAAGCCATAAACTTGCGGGCTAGCCAACTCTTCACTTTTAAGGATATGGTGAAATTTGAATACCATACAATTTTGGGCAAATTGCAAGCCGTCAACGGATTTGAGATATCTTTACCAAGAGCCGTTTGCTCTGGATTAGCCAATCCTTTAGTTTATTAGACAAAGCGGATGATAACCAAATGAGTAAGTGTAAAACACTTACTCCAAAAAACTTTGGCCAAAAAGGGGAATTGATATAATTATATGATAAAATTCGTGAGAATCCCCACACTATAAATGAATATTGCCTCAATATTCAAAGTACCTGCATTATATGCGAAACAAAGAACGTAAAGGAAATACTACGGCCATTATTTAGAAAGTTTTTTTTTTTTTTTTTTTTTTTTTTTTTTTTTGAAACTTATATATATATATATAGCATGTGGGCAACTCCCCACACTAGGGTGAGTACGGGTGAAAACCCATGTTTAGCTCTTGTTTTTGATTACCGAGTCGCTAGCTTGACTCGACCCGAATTCATTGGTTCATGGGGAAGCAAAGTGGAAGAAACAATCTCCATGGACTTTCATTCAAGATGTTTGGACAAACATTGAAGCACGTGAAAGTTCCACACCGATGAGATATACATAGAACCGCTCAAAATTGATAAATGAAAATGCGGGGTCAAAGATAGTGTCTTCATTCGAAGGAGTGAAGATGAAGGAGATCACAAGATATTTGAGGAAAGGAAGAAGGTTTTGATAACAATCAGGATCCATTCTTCATCCTCAAATGTAGACGTGTCGGGAGGAAGGGTGAAGGTAGTATCATTAATAAGCAAACTCGTATGATAGAGTACACCTTCCTCCGAGCTAATATCATCCTCAAGATCAAAATAGAAATGATCATGTTCGGAGGAGATATGTCATGAGAAAGTTCACGGAGAACTTTTATGAAGAGAATCATTCACATGAAGTGAATTTGTGAATTCTTGTTCCATTGTGGGTTCATCACTATCCTCAATCTGAGTATCAAAGAGTGGATTCTCGGAAATTGAAGTGAATTCAGATTAATTCAAATAGAGGATTAGTGAAAGTAGCTTTGAATGTTTCGGGAACAAAGTGATCAACATTCTCATTTGGATTTATTAGGATAAGAAGTGAGTGAGCGATCATTATCGGTGAGATTTTCGTCTCTCCCATATCGGCTTGAAATCAAAGAGTGGATTGATGTGAGTGAGTTCACGGAGAACTCCTCAAGAAGATGATCGACATCAGTTGTGGAAGTGATGCCTCAGCGTACTCGATGTTTCCATAGGAAGCACAATCTTCGCTAAAATTGGAGAAAGTTTCCAAATGATCATTTGAACACTCAAGAGGGAAGAAGAATCACATGTGATCGAAGTACCCATGACTCTCTCGGGATTGGGTCAAGGTTCTCAACACTAGACTTTATGAATTCATCCGATTCCTTTTCGAGAACAGTGTCAAGATGCTCGTCCCCATGTTCGAGAGTGAGTGGGAGCTTGGTGTGATAGCGATTGTTTGAGATGGGATCTCAAGCTGCTGGAATATCAACCGGCGAGGGAGTTGAGAAATATTATCTCTAAAAGGATAAAACTCTCCTCGTCATCATCATAAAGAGTGCCTTGAAATTGGGAGCGTCTAAGAGTTGCATGCTCTAGGACTAATAATTCTTCCCTCGATTGGCGGGCCTCTCGCTCTTGACTAGCAATTCTCCATGGTCTTTTCACCACTCACTTGATTCTTAAAGTTACTAATCATATCCTCAAGTGTTTTCATTGCGGTTTCAAAATCATGGGAGATTTCTTGAGACAACGGCTCGGTGGAGTTTGAACCGTATAGTCTTTGTGGAGGTTGGTTGTGATATGGATAGTCGTAATTGTTACAAGGAATTAGATTCCTGTTTGACAATCGAGTGAAATGGGACCTCCACGGTACTACATGATAAAAGCTGTTGAGTCAGGACCAGTGAATCATATGGATTTTGGTCATAACCAAAGTTACGAGCATCATTGGAAAAGCTGTTCATAGACAAGCGTGTTTCGGATTGACACTCAAATCTGGGTGAGGGCCTCCACAAAATTCACAATGAAGTGTTGATTGTATGAAGATAAGTCGGTTTGTGGTGGGTAATTGAAAAAATTTGAGGGTCGTTAAATGAGTTCGGATTAGGATCATAATCAAATGAATTCCTCGAACCACAAAACAAACAACTCCGTTATGGATATCATTACCACATTGTACACACGTACACCAACGATGAGGTGAACCAAAGAGGCTCACCACAACCGACACAAGGAATAAACGATTGCATTTGATAGTTATGAAGAGGAATCGGTTTATCCAAAGAATCAACAAAACCAACATGGTGGTCCGAATGACTATTAAGACTCGAAGAACATTTTGAAAAATCCGGAGGTGGGACAAGTGGTGTGCTCGAGAGCTAGCAATTTCCACTACTTCGTTATGATCTCGGTTACGGTTCTTGAGAAGCGTGAAGATTAAGCAAGTCATTCTTGCTAGTCACCGGACCAATTCGCATGTTTGCTTTTAACCGTAAATCGTGAAAGTTTAGAATCAATTCTAGGCGGCTTAGGAGCAATTGAGGTTAGGTCTTTGGATAACCGTAGGTTGGACGTATTTGGCACTCCATTATCAAAAGGAAGTACCGGTCCTTTGTCACCCGGTTTCTCGTTCCATTTCCCTACGAGAATGAATGGATCATCACGAACAACACGAATTCTAGACATTTGTGATAAAGTGCGAAGCTTTTCGACCGTCCCGAGTCGTCCTCGAGAGATTCCATGAGAATAGAAGAAGTTAGAATCAAATGGATGAGGGTAAAGAGATAAAGAATCAAAAGGGTAGGAGGGTAAAGAGGAATATTTTGATCTTTTGAAAAACATTTTGCAAAAACAAAGAATGAAAATCTTTTGGGTTTTGATTTTGAAAGAAAATATAAACATATCTGGATGGATGATATGAACAAAGAGTAAATATCCAAATCACTAATCGCTAGGCGGAAGATAATCACCACGACTCGCGTGGCGCTAAAAATTTGATGCGTGCAAACAGTCAAGTTTTCTCATGGTGACCACTTGTGAATGGACAACTGTAAGAAACTTAAAACGACAAGCACAAACTCAATGAAGATCGAGGAGTATAGTGTTTCCCGGGTCGTTATGTCCCGGTAATTTGTGCAATGGATTACCAAGCGTAAAGTGATCGAGAGATTTGAGCAGGAAAGGAGAATTTGGATTATTATAACTACAGGAAAAGGACATAAACTACAAGGGCTAAAATGCAAATTAAAGGAAGTTAAAAGATAAAAATATTAAATAAACGCTATCACTATTTTAAAATTGTGAACGTTTAAAACTTAAAACTAAAACTTACGTTTAAATTAAAATTACGTAAAGCGTACAAAAAGTGAAAACTAAGAAATAAAGTCCTAAAAATATGAAAATGACATTTTACAATCCTAATGATAAAAGAAAATATTTAGAAAAAGAAAACTATTTTATAACTAATTATCTAATTATTATTAATTAAAAACTAGTTTTAACTATTAAATAATTACCTAAAATACAAGAAAATAGGAAATAAAGCTAGAAAAATAAAATTAAGACTTGGAAAAGTCTAAAATATCAAATTAGAATTTTCAAAACTATTTTTGTATTTTTCGATTATTTTCTATTTTCTAGGAATTAAATACTATTAAAACTAATTAAATTATTTAAAATACAAATTTAACTAAGAAAATATGGAAAAATATTTTTTGACTTTTATATTTATCTTAACTTAATAAAATGAAAAATTATTTTTTGAACCTTTTCTTAATTTTTGTATTTAAAGCTAATTAAAATACTTAAAACTAATTTAAATTGAGAAAATAGCAAACAAGCTTGGAAAATCTGAAAATTTCAGGAAAACTCTAAAATAATATTAGGAATCAAGGAAAATAAAAAACAGGTGCATGTGTGGAGAAAATGAAAGCGATAGGTCAAGTGCTTATAAATAAGCACTTGAATAAACTAAATGAAGAAAACAAGCCACCAACTGTTAATAGAAGTTATAATAAGCTAAGAGAACTAAAATGCAATAAGTCTTAACTATCCTAATCCTCTAAATCACAAGCTAGCATGATTTGATTGTTAGAGCTTTAAGCTAAAAAAGCAAATTAGGTACCTACTTAAAGCTTAAGCACAAGCTTCAAAATAAGCTCAAAATGAAAACTACAAATTGGAATCTAGACTAGACACTGGGTGAGACCAAATGCACCAAAACTCGGACCATGGAAACTCTTTTGAGCCACATGCACAAGTCGCAAACTTGGCCAAGTCACATGCAGATTCAATGCCTTGCAGGGCATTTAGGTCGGTTTGACAAGCTTATTAAGAGCTTAAAGAAAATTTCCAAAAATCGTAAAAATGACAAAAGAAAGTAGACCACCAAGATTTTAGAACCATAAGTTTCATTGATTTTGACCCATAAATGAATCCAAGAAAATTCCTCTAATCGACCAAAACAGGTTTTCAAGATTTTTGACTTTTTGACAAAACATAAAGTTTGACTTATTTGAGTTTTGATCATGATTTATCAACTGAAAATGATGTTACTAGATTAATGAAACCTACTGCAAGCTACACATATGTTATCCTAACACAAAATAAGCTTTTGAATTGTAAAAATTCCAACAGTAAGCATATTGAGACAGATTATAAGTGAGCTTGACTTTTATGAGTTGCAGACTCAATTTGAAGACAGATATGAGGGTATTTGAGTTAACCAAACTTAAAGCATCAAGAGCTAGTAATCGACCAAGCCAAATGGACCAAGTGCAACAACAGATCAAACACCCCTTTAACTTATGTTTTGCAAGTTTAATAAGGCTAAGTAGTGAACAAAGCTAGTACCATTGATCAAACTAAGTTTATATGTCCATAATACTGACTAAATAAACAAGTTATAACTCTGGTGACTACAGATAAACATGCAAGCATAAAATGCAATTTTGGATAAAAGCGAAAAAGTGAAATAGCCACTCACCAATACTTGACTTTGTTGCAGGCTAAACCAAACCAAAGACTAACCTAACCTATGCTATTTCAATCCCATTCCGGCCACCGCAACAACCCAAGATACCATTTTCCGTTTAGCTCCCAGTTGACTTTTGTTGACTATCAGTGAAAATGATTGAAAGCGCTTCAAAGCTTATCAAAACTTTAATAAGCTTAAGTTAAGCGATGTGAACTTTAAATAAGCTATTTGAAGCTTAGATGTGAGAATTTAAAGCTGAAAACTCAACAAGAAACATAAAACTTAGAACTTTTATAAAACTTGAGATTGATGCTCAAAAGCACCCACAATGTTGATTTAGCTTGAATGTTTTACAAAGAAACTTGAATTACATCATTTGAACTAAAACTAAAACTTTTAACTAAAAAGCGACATTAAGAAATATTAAAACTAAATTCTACTCTCGCTTGCTTCCTTTTCTTCTTTTATAGCTCAATCTCTTTCTCTTTCATCTCGACTAAATCCCATCAAAAATCTCCACCATTGGATGGCTTAGGGTCATTTTTGGCCATTCATTGTTTTTGGAGGGAAACTTTGTTTTGACAGTGGGGATTGAGTGTGGATGTTGGAGGTGCATTTAATGCTCTTGGCAGGTTGTTGAGGAGGGGGAACAAGGGAGAAAAGGTGGTTGGAGTTGGAGGGAGATGGGTGTTGCGGGTAGTGTTGGGAGGAAGGGAAAAAGCGGGTAGGGTGGTTATTGACCGATGGTTTGTTGGTGATAATAATAGGGGTCCAAAGGGATAAATAGCGAGGGGTCAAAAATAGCGAGGTCAATTGGTGTATTAAAGGGTTTAAATCAACAAGGGCTTAAGTTGTCAATTCTGAAATTATAAGGACCATTGCTGCCATTCTTGCAAAGTTGTTTCCAAGGGCTGAAAATGACAATCTCAAAAAGTACAGGGACCAAATCTGTCATTTTCCAATTTTCCAGGGGCCGTTTCTGCCAAATTTCAAACTTGAAGGACCATTTTTGCAATTTTCTCAAACTTTTTATATTTTTCACCAAAGGACTAAATTTGACAACTTATGATTTAAAAAGGACCTTTGGTGATTTTCTTTTGAAATTATGTGCTCGGGGACTATTTTGACAACTTTTGAAACTTGGGGACTAAAGCGCAATTTTGCAAATTTGATATGTTTTTCATCGATTTTGATATTTTGCATTTAAAACACATAAAACAACGATTTGTGATATTTTGATCATTTTGATGTGTTTACGAGTGTTTTCGAGATGATTTTGCGGTTTATTTTGTACAAAAATGATGAGTATTTAGACACTTCGTGATGCACTGCTAAGACAAGCTTGTAAGAAAGCTTTGAATCTGCTCAACAAAAGGATTTTCGGTTTAGGGGAAAGCTACCAAAGTCTCACTTTCAGATGGTTCAATTTCTTTCTTCAATGCAAGAGCCTCGGAAGCTTTGGTGGTGAATGTTTAAGAGATGACGATTTCTATCTTCTACAACGGGACTGTTCGATATCCTTATCTCGGTACTCGTATCATCATCTTCTTAAACTATATCATCTACTCTATCTTTGTAAATATTTTTCAAAAACCAAAATACAAAAATATAAACCAACAAAAGAAAATAGAAAAATATAAAAACCAACAAAAACCCATAAAAAATCAAAAAAATTAAAAATTCCAAAAATATTGTTGACATGTCTTCTGGTATCGATAACATCTACGGCCTTAGAAATGTCATTCAATAATGGCACGGGACCATAGGTTAAGTTCGAGCAGGAGGTGTAAATATTCTTTTTCAAAACATGTCTCTAAATATGGCTTGCAGTTATTTCAGACTTTAACCCTTGCTTAAACTATGGTTTGCTATTATTTCAGATAGCAACCCGCTCTTCAAAGAAGGAAAGTGCTGCGCTAAACCAATTTTCAAAAATTCGTGCACTTATCCTAAAACAAACTTGAGGAAAGCATGTCGTCAAAAAGACTGTTGTTCCTATACAAATGTTTTCCTTCTAAAATTCTTCAGAAAAATATTTGTTTAAAAAATGGTGGTAAATAAGTTGCTTAAAAATCAATCAGACTTGGAGTTTTCATAAATTTGCAAAACCCAATCAATGACTTGACATGGTTAAAACTTTTCATAAAATGAGTCATTGATTGAGGGAGAATGTTTTCAAATTTCCATCATCTAACAGGCTTTCTTAATCATCCTATATGCTTGGCGAAAATATATTTGCCTATGTTGAAGGACTAGGAATCTAGGATGTGATTATTAGGATTAGATGATTAGAGTTTGATAAACATATAATTCCCATGCCTTTGTATGTTACGACCGATATGTTGGATTGACTTTTATTAGTCGATTTGTTTGGGTGATGTCGACCACCATATATCTCGTATGTATGTCCACTAACGTGTCACGAGATGTCATGGTATAAAAGAATGTTCCGATCCGGATCCCACAAAAGAAGATGATTGGATGCCGAAAGGAAAGGGCAACTATTTCTTGAGTCGACAAAAGAAGAAACGGAGCTTAAATGGATCTTTATGGATAGTTGGCACGATAGATGCAACTTAAGAGGTCTCACTGCATCAGCAGATGGTTTTCTTCCAACCTTACAGCAACAACAGAAGCAACTTAACCACCTAACGTATCTTTGTGCAGGAAAAAGTAGTAGATGATACCATTTTTCTTAAAACAATTTTGAAAATGTTGTTTTGAAAATGGAAAAATATTGTTTTGAAAATAAATTGGATTCAAATTTTGGAAATCAACCGGACTTCATTTTTAAACTAAAGTCACTCAATCAACGACTACGGTCATGGATTGAATGGGAGAGTGATTTCAAACTAAATATTTTCAAACGATATTTCATCTATCAAGTCCATTTGTACAAAATAAGTGGTGATCTAAAGATTTAATGTTATGTCATGGTATGATTTTCTATAAAACTCAAAGATCTTTCAAAATGAAATTTTTACATTCTTGTTTGATTGTGAAATTGTTTTATTTTACTAAAAGATCTCTTAAAACTATTATACGACACTAACAATCTTTAATGTCTAAAATTGGTCCATTTCAATCATTTTCAAAATTAAATCAAGCCACATCTTTCCCAAAATCTTTTAAATGATTTAAATCAATTGGGATCACAAATCTCAAAAGGTTTGAAATTTTTGATCGGGGGAGAGATCGTGATTTAAATCTCAAATCTGTTTAAAGGGTGATTGTTTTAAAAGCACTCCTTCCTTCATGTGCCAAACGATTTCAAATACATGATGCACATAATTGAGGAGGAGCATTTAACCAAAAACAAGATGAGTATTTAAACCAGCCACATTTTCTCAATGTTTTCTAAACCTTATTAAATCACTTTGGATCCAAAATCTCAAAGGGTTTGATATTTTGATCGGGGAGAATTTGGGATTTAATTATGATATCGATAAAAGGTGATCGTTTGATTCAATTGTGCATCTTGCTCTCCCGTATGTGCTAAGCGCTTTCGAATCTCGAAGCACATATTAAGGGGAGCACTTATAAAAATAAAGTTTCAAGGTACAAAGATTTCTATGTTTCAACATAATTACCTTGTTGATTTTCTAATGGTTTTCTATATGGCGGTGTGATCGTGAAAGTACTTCAAAGAACTCTTTCCTTTATGCGCTAAATGATTTTAAACAACCAACGCACATTTTGAGGGGGAGAATTTACCAAAAAAATCAAATGGCTTTTTCCATGGAAATTGTGATCAAGAAATTATTTCAAAGAACTCTTGCCTCCATGTGCTAAACAATTTCAAAATCATATGCACATGTTGACGGGGAGCATTTCTAAAAGATAAAAAACAATTAAGGTACAAAATGCTTTGATATTATATCACAAGTACCTTGATTGATTTCCAAATGATTTTTCAATTGGTTTCAAGAAGGAAAGAACAATACCAAAAGACCGACCAATTTACTTTATGCATGGTGTTATAAGGATGGTTAGGTTAGGTATTCGTTCCAGCGATCTCGCCCGAGCGGAGGGATCTACTTAGGGACAATCCACTAGATAGTGTAGAAGTCCTCGGTATGATGAAAAAGGAGAAAAATGAGAATACGGGAAGAGTGCGGACTAAGGCGAGCTAATCTTGGAATAAACCCAACAAGGTTCTAGTTATGAGAAAGGGTGAAAAGAAATAGCCTCCAACAATTCAACCTTAGGGCGAAACGGGTTCAATTCATATACTCTTGGTCGTTATTAAGGTAACCTTGGTATTGAAGACAAGGCGTCATGGACCCGGTGATGCACTGCACTAAACTTTCCAAGCTACTCAAGTTCCTCTTAAAAGTACTTGTTTCATTCTCACGGGGAACCTACATAATCTATCGACTTTCTCTTAGAGATTGTTGATATTGAAGAAGGAGACCCTCTCCCTAGTCTCCGACATAGGAAACCAAAGTGCACAATTGAGTCTAGAGCCAAGAGATCATCCATAATATCTCATTAGGACACAAAATTAATGAAGACTTCTTTGTTTCACACAATGTGGAAAGTAAGAATATATTAAGAGTCCTCGATTATCCTTGTGATATCTGCCGGAACATCCGAGTGATATGTAAAATATTCACGATCAAGATGGAAATCCTTCAGAGCCAACATCAAACAAGCTCTTGGTGGGTGACATGTGAGATCTTTTCTAAAGATCAAACTTGTGACAACCGGATAGAAAGCGATGGGGCGATTCATTCTTGAATCAACCTTGGTCCAGGAATGGAATTGACGAATACTTTTGGAAAAACCATTCGATGTGCAAATCTTCTTTTCTCTAGCACATCGAATGTGTATTCATTTTCAAACACAAAAAGTATTTCTGATTGAAAATTGATTTTTCTTATAAAACCTTCGTCGTATTTCAAAACTCTTTCTTCTAAGCAATACGCGATTGTTTTCAAATCATTTTTAATCAATAAGTAAATCTCAATTTGCTGGTTCACTCACTCCGTGTTGTCTACTTTGGGACGCTCCAGTTTGAGAACGGCTAGAACAGCTGCGAAACCTTGTCAAGGAGATTCTTAGGAATCCTACCTGATCACAGGCATTATTTATACTGATCAACGGGGAACCGTAGTTCTTGAAACTATATTCAACGAAAGTGAACAAAGACACTTTCGTGTGTTTTAGTGCTAACTGTTGTTTGCAGGAACATTGGACAGTTGCAATTGATCGATATTGAGGAGTCAATTCATAACCTCATGCTCACAGCATTCACACTTAGTTGAAGAAAATCATGACAATCAAAGACATACTACAAAGATGCTTCCGCTACTCTGATGAAAAGATGTCATGATCCAGAAAGTGTGAGCATGTCGGTCCAAAAGTCACAACATCACATGAAGGCAACACAATAAAGGGTGATCCGAGATTTCTTGTGGTGATGATCTTAATAAAGCTCGAAGATCATCAAAGATGTGGATCGTTCAACGACCTCCTTGAAAGTACAAAACTATGCGGACTTTGAAGAATCGCTACTAAAGCACAAAATTGCGGAACTTGAAGAATTGAAGTCTACGAGCTCAGAACTAAAGACAAAGATAGAATGCTAGGATGCAAAATGTATTTCATGAGGTGACCTCCCTTAGGGGGAGATTGTTAGGAATTGGAAAATCCATAGTGAAGTGTCGGTCACCCCAAATATAATCTAGCATAAGTTAGCTCGTAGATATATCGTTATTTACGTTATTTAGTAGTTAATTAGTTAGTTATTTGCTTAGTTATTAGTTTAGAGTAACACCGTGGAGGAAGGACGGTCTTTACCCATCTGTATGCACGATCCACGGTCCGACGGAGGGCGTATTAGTTGTAACTATAAATACCCTTCCATCCTTGGAAGGGTGGAGCTCTAATCTAACCTTTCATTCTTTTTGTTTTACTTTCTCTCAAAAACTCCTCTCTACTCTTTCACTCTCTAACATGGCTTTCTTGATTTATCACCATCCTAGACCACTCGAATCATCAAACAACATAATATGTATGATCCTACACCATGTTACCTTCATGGCTAGGAAAATGGCTCGGTATCAAGCGAAGGGTCAAAGGCAAAGTCAAAAGTTTGACAAATGTCTAAGCCATCGAATAGCGAATCAAGGTTCATAGCAATTCATAACAAAGGTTCATAGCAAAGGTTCATAGCAAAGATTCATAGCAAGGTTCATAGGAAAGGTTCATAGCAAAGATTCATAGCAAGGTTCATAGCAAAGGTTCATGGAAAATGGTTCAAGGTTCATAATCAAAATAGCTAAAGATCAAAAGATGTGTAAGAGATCATGAGAAACCTTAAGAGAAAGGTTCTCGTCGTGTGCAAGGAAACAAGACACAAGCGAATCACCACTCTCTCTTCACAATATCTACGATGAATTAATATCAACAATCACATATATGTTTGATGTATAAGTTTTTCTTACTTTTATTAGCTTTTATACTTCTTATTATACTTGTGTTATCTTATACTTTTCATACTTCAATTCTGGACCAGTATTGGACGAATTTTCATCACTATCAAAAGAGTTCAAATAAAATTGGGAAAATTCCCAGGCGTTCCCATATTAGTTAGGTTACTTCACAAATTTTTGTGGATTTTATTACAGAGCTTAAGTATGGATAGGAAAATCATCTTTCAAACTGTCCGAAAGTACCCGAAGCAGAGACTCCAAAAGTTTGAACATGGCACACCCATTTAAACAACTCCAACAATCCAACCAAAATTCCCAGAGGTCACCCATATCCTAAATATAAAAACTGGAGAAGGAGAGGTCTAGCTCGTTTGCCCTAGCTTGTTTGCCATGTCGACCGCGTTGACAACCTCCAGTGTCTCAGCAATGAGGCCAGCTTGGCATTCTTGTAATACCGCCTCATTTCGGTGAAGGTGTCTCCGCAAGTAGAGGATCATCTCTCTTGCTCTCGATGGCATTGGTGGATCGTACCACCCATTTGTGGGACATCTTGATCGATAAAAGCAAAAATCAAGACATTGAAACTTAAACTCATAACTTGAAATAAACTTTTAATCTAAAACAACTATCACACTTAAACCATGATTAAACTATAAGCGTGACATTTAACTTAAAAACCCAACAATTAATGCACCTCAGCGGGACAACCATAGTTCGCCTTCCTGCGTTCACATTGTTCCAACGGTCCTAACGACCTTGACCTACCACATCCATAGCGCACCATTATTAAGATTTGATCGGAAGTATTCGGGATAAGATTTTAGGGAGAGAGGATAGTTTAGGGATGAATGGTGAAAACCTTTAGCTTTTATTAGCATACAATTCTGCGCAAAGACCACGAAGCGCGAGGTACTTACTCACACGGTAACTACAAAATGCCTATTATGCCTTGGGCTAAAAACAAATGTAATGGAAAGGAACAACGTTGACCCGGTGGATTACGGGTCAAAGGATGCAATCGGCCTCAAAAAGTTGAAAAAGGGACTCACGCGACGAAATACTCAAGTTTGGGGCCCATGCGATACTTTGGACAAGTTTAGGGACCAACGATGTATTTTTGTCTTTTGTTAATTATCTACATCGAAATTATCCACATTTAACCGAAGGTTTGTTAGGTGGATAATTGTCTTTGTATTTAGGTAATGCCCAAGGACCCTAAAAGTGCTACCATCCCTATTCGTAAGGCTCATAATGCTTTTGCATATTTTTTTCTTTTAGAACAAATTCTTTTGCAATTCAAGTGCTTAGCTAAAGGATCTTTGGTACCATGACGTAATTCACTCTGTTATGGAGTTTTTTATTTGAAGAGCTTAGATGAAAAGTGAAGTGGAAATTAGAAAAAAATTGATTTCTCGAGTTCTTTTTTTTTTAAAAAAAGAGAAGAAAAGAAGGGAGAAAATTATCCCAAAAGTTTTCTCCTGATCTTCTTCCCAAATAGAAAAGGTGATTTAAAGTTTTTTTTTGCTTAATTATGATTTGAAGAGAACTTTCGGTAATTCCCAACAAGAACCAAAGTGTTTAAAAAGTTCATTTTTTTCGTTGTCTGTCATTAATAAATGACATGCTATATCAATACAAACACACACAAAATGTCTTTAACAATGAAAATCGTTCTAATAATTTCATTTGTTGAAAATAACATAAAAAAAACACAAAATGTCAAAATATAAGTATGTTCAAAAGTATCAAGAACACACATTTGTGTTGCAAACCTCCAAAAACACTTAATGTTCCATCACTTTTTTCCTTTTATAACTTCGTATCGCTTTTTCCGTCTCTTTAACAACCTCGTCATCATTCAAAAGATCTTCAATTTCGTCCACATTTATTTTCATTCTCTCCCTTCTTATCAAATCTTAGATGCAAAGCAATGCCTCCACAACTTGACTTGACAAAAGTTCTATAAGAGTTCAAAACGCGTCTACTGATACTAAATGCCGACTCGGATGCCATAGTTAAAATTTAAATTGACAAGATATCTAATACAAATATATAATATTAAAGTTTTATATACAATAATATTGTAAGACATGTATATAAAAGTATAATATTTATTGTAAATAGTTATTACCTTTGGCCATTAGTGGAACAATTAAGAAGCAGGGGTCCATGGGTTCTCCACCATTCGAGAATGTCAAAGCCAACATGTAAATTCGTGGTTCATTAAGATACCTTTGTAACTCGGTTTGGTCGTGGAATGGATTAAAGGTTAGGGTTTTAGGTTTTAGATTTTTATTTCAATTTACTAAAGCGCTAAGTTTTTCTTTACTTTTTCTTTTGTTTAAAAGGTGCATGTACACAATATCCTCAAAAACCACTAAAATTTCATATTTTTAGAAGAGTTGGTTCTTCGGAAAGTACCGGATAGTTCCGACCGAACCTTCCTTAGAACCGAAAACTTAAAATTTTAGGAACCAAGAACCGAACCATGGTTCTAATATACAGTTCGGTTCGATGCGGTTCCTCGGTTTTTTGGACACCTTATATATCCCTTTTTTCTTTTCAACTCGAAACATACGATTAAAATCAATTTTTTCCTCTCTTCTTAATATTATTTTTCTTTTTCCTCTCTCAATTTCGAGTTATTTTCATTTTATACTCGAGAACGAGTAATCTCAACTATATCCTTTTGAGGTTCAAGTCATAAATGAGACAAAGATAATAAAACTAGATGGACGTGAGAGGTTTGTAATTGATATTAAGGAAAATAAAATTAATTACATCAATATTATACTTGAACACGTCTTTCCTACAACATGTATACTTTGGTATCGCTATATACAAGTCACGTGGACCAAATATTCAAAACAAGATAAAACAGCAGTGGAAAAAATACTAGTTATCTTCCATTTTAATCATAGAAGTGATACACTCATTTATGTGATAGAATTGGGACACACAACTTAAAGACAAACTCTCATTTTTATTACTACTAGAACACAACTTTAACAATACGACACAATGTTGAAAAATAAGATAATAAACAAACGGGTAAAGACCCGAGCGTGTTAGGAGTAGTTTGTGAATGAACATCGATTAAAGATTTAATTATACTACATAACATTTATTGAAGTGAAATTTGGGAGCGGTACTCTTGCGAAGCCGTCGGTTGGGAGTTGGTGCCACGAGGAGGATGGTTTTGGTGTATTGTGGAGCCGCGACTCGTGTTGGCACTGTTCACACGCCGATGGCTAAGAGATTTTATAACAACAACCTCGTGAGTATTGTTTAAACATTCAATGTTTAGATAATTAGCACTTAATGATCTCCAAACATTTCATACCATGTTTAAAATGATTAAAAGTTTATAATGATAGAATATATGAGTTCATTAAATGTGTTTTTATATACATGAAATGTTTAGACAACACTCATAGGATTGTTGTTAGCAAATACCAAAAATAATAGTGGGTTTTCCACTTAATTAATACTTTGAGGTTCAATGTATATCGTACACTGTTTTCCATTATTAATTCGAATCATTTATAGAAATAATCGCCGTGTTCATAGGGTTTGTTTCTAACAAGATACAAATTACAATCCAAACGGACATGAAAAAAATGGCAAGATAGTGAAAGATCAAGAAAATTTAAATGTGTGTGACATAAAAAATACTTTTTTTTTACCTCAAGTTCTAATTTATATAGAATAAAAATACGATATTAAACAAATTACATAGAAGTTAACAAAGTTACCTCGATCGCCCTAAGTCAATTTACCATTTCGATCTTCTAGGGATTGGGCGCTTCATCACATCTTCTTTTTCACATTCTTGAATACTTCTTTCTATGCTACAAACTAGGGCATGGTTCAAAAATCTATTACTTATTCGATTATGGATATCCTACTTTATCAACTTCAATGTGGAAAACATCTTTCCATTGTTGGAGTAGCCATAAGCAAAACCAAAGCGAGCTTGATAACACTAATCTTACCATCTCCTTAACAAGCTCTACAATAGTATCCACTTTGCAAATCTTCATTTTGAACTGGTCAAGTTCCGCATAAGATGAAACATATCGAATCCTAAAATCATTCAAATATAAAGTAGTTAAAGTAATCGACTTTGAGGTGTCAAAAAAATGAAGCACATGGACTCAAAGGCGACATGTTACTAAGTAAGTTTGTGCTTATCTCACTAAAGCGATCACCAAACTCTTGGATTTGCATATCCAAAATTGTGTTAAATATGTCAATCTCATAATAATGTCGATTCATTATGCCAAGTGTTCTATTTCTTTTAGTCGCATGCTTTGCCCATCTTTAACACTTTAATGTCATACTTTGTACAATTCCAAGTCTATCAAGATATCGCAAACGAGTGCCATTTGTTCCTTTTAGCTACGTCACTAGACTCATAAACTAATAAAGAAAGCGCCATCTCCAATTTACGCAATAATGAAACCAAGAACCTCTTACGAAAAACATTCATATATTTGTTTTAAATACACGGATATTGTAGTTGACAATTTAAAGGAGTATGTGCGACAATCATACGTTTTCTATTTTTGATTTGCGACTAACTCTATAACTCTAAGAAAAGTCTTATGTTCAAAAATGTTTCTTCTCATCATGAGCATGAAATGGTAACGAAGCTTTGAGTTTCCTCGTTTTAAATAATAAAGTAACTAAGTAAGCACTAAACACGTTAACAACTAAACAAGTATGAGCTAATCACATTACAATTTATAAACCCAAAAAATCTTTAATCCAAAACCTTACAGAAAACACAAAGATCAAAATCATGTTCTTACCAAATAAGCTCAACTAATAGAGGCTCATAAAACGATCATTAATTCTTGTCAGGTTTGTCACTTTGTCATTCGTTAATCCTCATACCTTGATCGTCAAATCCATATTTCCTTTTGATTTGGTTTTTATGGCCACAAATAACAAGATTACAAGAAGTCAAAGAAATGATCAATTGAATCGTACTCAAAAAAGACTATAGAAATAACTACTTTGGCTAATGGGCTTTAGTTGTTTTTCTTTTCTAAGTAAAATGAGCATGCTTTTTCTTTTAGGTTTGATACTTTGACGAATATGCATCTCAACATATGTAGTACACATAAAAATATTAACCATAACATAAAATTTTGTAACAAAATCTCCACTTCACATGGCATACCCATGTGTGATGCGATGCCTGCTTGATAGCTATGGTGTGGATCGCCCGTGCATGAAGATTGATGGATTAAAGTTGAGCCTAAACAAACCTTTGGATACGTTCATGTCAAGTGTCACCACAACCTATAACAAGCACGCCTTGTTCGGGTTACGGTGGGTTAAACGATTCTTGTCCAACTCGATTAAGGTTTAATTTTTTAAGCGAAGCGGGTAAAAGGGCGAACTAAATTGTACAATAAAATGTCAAATGTGTGTTAAGTTATTGTTTGAAGTTAGAATTGATCGCTTGACATGATTACTTAAACACGTCGTGTTTAGGTTGGATTGATTTGACCCACAAATCCAGATCAAAACCATATTGTTATCTCGGTATTTTACAACCTACTAATTAGGTGGTTTAGTGGTAATGTTTTATGATGTTCTTCTAAGATCGTGGTTTGAGGTTCAAACCTCCCTAGATAAACATCTTAGTGGTGGCTGGACAAAAGGTTCATAATCGTTCATGAGTTGTATATATCTTAGTCAAAGAGTAACCTTCCTTATTTAGTGTAGACAAAAAGACCTTATCCATTAACATCTTTATACAAATACTTTTGCTCAATTGGGTCTTATTCGTAATAGGATGGACTTGGTTAATGTCAAGTAAAAGTCATTCTCTAGGGAAATAGTTTAGTCCACATGAATTGGATACTTGCATAATTGGATCATGTATGTCTAAAGTTGGGTGGTACATGATAGTTAGGCTTACTAGGCAAAATGAAATCTTTACACGTCGGCTCCGGTTGGCGGGGATGTGAGGTATGGAGTAGCGCAACTTGATCTATGAGTATGCTTATACGGTCGATGGGAATGTAGTTATCTTGCTCATATATAGTTTGTCCATTGGCATGTGGTGCTTGTGGCTTAAATGATGAAGCCTTTTGGTGTTTGTTGCTCATTACCAATTATGTGAGGTTTGAGTAGCTGCATGCATATTGGTTTTAGGTCGAAACCACAATTAAAAGAAATGTAATCGTTTTCCTTATTTGGTGGAGATTGTGGTTTGAATGCAAGAGTTAATGATGGCCATTCGCTACAATAATGGTGTCGATTCGTGAGGACCAAATCGGTCAATGGCGAGGACATGTTACTAGAGCAACAGATAACATCAAATTATCCTGAATATTAAGTGTCAATTTCCCCCGATAATGCTTGTAATTTATATCATTTATATGGATTTACGCTTGTTTTCCGTTATATTTCACTTTCAGGTAAATTACGAGCATTGGAGCTAAAGAGAAGCGGAATTGGAGAATTATTAAAGATTTATCATAGTATGCTCACTTTGAAGAAGTTACGGCATAACTCATCTCTCACATTACGTCGTAACTAAAGCGTGACTCAGAAAGCCAACTTATCAGAAGATTACGGCGTAACTCTTCCAAAAGATTACGACGTAACTATATTAGGTCAAATGAGGATCCGCGCCACTGATAACTACGTTGTAACTCGTGCATAAACTACGGCGTAACCAATAATTATTGAAGATACGGGTAACTACTTCTAAGGTTACGCAGTAACCGGTGATCTAGTGCAATTCTGAAGAAATAGAGGATTACGGTGTAACTATTTTATTAGTTACGCCGTAACCCGATCTGACCTATAAATACCCCGATTTACGGCATTTCAAAGCATCCCATTCCATACATCACAACCAAAGAACGTGGGAAGAAGCCAAGGCGGTCTAGAGGAGCATCTGAGCTATCTCGAGGAGAAATCACTCCCTACGATAAGCATTAGTATTTTATCTTTCCTTTACTTTCGATTCATGTATTTCGTAACATTAATTATTGAATTGATTTGTATGGTTAATATGAGCTGACTAAGCACCTCTTGGTCTTGGCCTAGTTATGATTCCTTAATTGTTTTGTTTGCGTTTATATTACTTCGTATAATTATTTCTAAGTGTATGCATGCATAGTTTATTGGTAGCTACCCTTGTTTGGTAGTTTTGAATGGCGGTAGAGGCTAGTTGCTTAGGAGATATGACCGGTGACCCTAAGTGAGTAGGCGAGACGGAAGGGTAAGATATGACCAGCTGACCCTTTCTACTTGTGCGATTTGACCAATTGATCACCTACCGTTTGGATGAACTTAAGAATTAGGGGTGAGTGTTTAAGTTGCTAACGCCAGGCACTCACTATTATAAGTTTAGCATGTAGCGGTACTTAATGACTCGACAGGGACCGGGAACAAGCCGGACTTATGAAGGACACGACTTCTCCGATGGTGGCATCTTTCTTTGATAGGTTAGGCGAATTGACCAAATGTTGTCCTCTCGACTTTGACCCACTTTGAAGTAATTGAAAGTAATTAGGCGTAGACATTACTAGCTATGATGAATAACTAGGTTAGCACCAGTCTCCTTTATTGATCACAACCTTTGCCTTTAATCTGCTTTAGTAGTTAATTAATTCCTCATCATAATCAAATTAAAATCTGTGACACCTAGACTTAGTATTAATCCAACACACATAACTCTTGGGACGACCTCGGTTTTACCGAATACTACACACACTGCATCGGGCACACTTTTGCCCGTTAGTGCATTAGGGTGAACCATAGGTATAACGAGACATTATAAATATTAAAACACAGTCGATAAAACACGCATCGACAACATAAGTGTAAATCATAGTATATGGCCTTTCATGTAATATACTAATTGTTGATAGGGCATTTTATATGTTTGTTGTTGTTGTGAGACCTCTTACCTCACAACATTTGTATAGGCTGCGAGAGGAAGCTTAATATTGAGAGGCTCGTAATGTTTGGTTGTAAGGGTATCGTACCCTACCTCATGGAAATGAGGTGCATGTCTATAGAATGTATAGCGAGACTTTACCTCTATTCTCTCTCTAGATTAAAATTGTCCACACCTACACTCTCTTTAATTAGGTGACTTAGTTTAGAATTATGTGACAACATTTGGTATCAAGAGCCATTATATGATAGGTTAAGTGATTAGTTTTGTTAGTTTTAAGCTTTAATCGTCATTAGTTTGCGTTTTAATCTAGTTTTGATCAAAACTTATGTTTTCTTTGTCTAAAACTTTTCAACAAAATATTGGCTTAATCATTTGTGTAGTTAGATTTTCAAAACTTTTGTTGTTAAAGGTTCTAAGGATTAAATTTAATTTTTTGATTAATGTTTAAAATTCAAAATTTGAGCTTAAATTTTTACATTTTGTTAAAGTGTTTTTGAAAGTTTCGCATGTATTTGAGCTTAGATTTTCTTGGTGAAATAAGTTCACATAAGCAAGCTGACACAACATTAGTCGAGTTGATATATTGGTATAAAGTATTAAAAAATTAAAAAAAAAAAAAACACATTGTTATAAGATAGATTTAACTTTACTTTTCCCATTTCATGTTGTCATTTATTAGTACCATTTATCCCTATAGCGAACATTCCATAAAGCTCATTGTTTGTGATAAGTTCAATTATTTTTAGTATGTTAAGTTTCCTTTTCTACTTTACATAAGAATAGGGAGGTGATTTGTACACACATATTTTTAGCCATACACCATTAATCTGTGTATAAGCGGTGTTGCACTGTCTGCATTACAGGTGTAAATTAGTGGTACATGACAAATAAAAATGATGTACAAATCATCACCCATAAGAATATAAATAAGATGTTGAAACAACCAAATCCAAACACCCTTAAACACCAACATTTTCTTGTCTTGAAATGGTAAATATAACAAAACATATATAATCCTTTATTAACCTTAAATCTACGTCTTAAAATACTTTAAACATTCCATTAATACAATAGATTTAAGCATATCACATGCTTCCAAAACAGAAACAAGATATGATTTGTTTGTAAAATTTATGGGTTGATTCTGACATGCCCCCAAAGTAGTGTGCTAAAAAGAACCCACAATCTAAAGAAGAAGACAAAACACTAAAAAGAATTCATATTTTATATTTCATTTTTATTAAATAAAAAAATAAAAAAAAGTAGTAATAATCTTTTATTTATGCCCTCATTTATGCAAGTGATGTAACACCCCTTTTTATCTCTCTCTCAAGGGACGATCTTTGAGTTGAATTCAATGATTTAATACTTCTTCAAAACAAGGTACAATTCTTTTTTTATATTTGGTTTTTATAAAGTTTTGATTTTTATTGTTTATAAAGTCAAATCTTGAAAATTGATATTGATAGCTGAATTTGCAGATTAAGAAAGTTATACCATTTTGAGGCTAGTGTCAGTTGTTGAGTCGATCATAACATCAAATCATGACTCTTGTTGAGAAAATGATGTTGATCAGTCGATTTCGGTCTCGAAAAATGATCAGGGGTTTCAGTACCAGGACCAAAACAAGGTTGTTGTAGCTAATGGAAATGGTGCTTTGAATCATCATGATCATGATGATGGTGGTGATGATGGTGTTGTTGTTGGTGGTGATCATGTTAAAGAAGGTTTTAAGAAAGAAATGAGGATTTGGCCGAAATGTTGTCGAAATTGAATCCTATGGCTGAGAATTTGTGCCTCCTTCGCTTCGAATAATGTTTATAATAATAGTATTAATGGGTTGAATCCGATACTTTTGCCCCACCGCCTGCTGGTGCTCCGTTTGGTTACTCGGTTGTTAATGATTTCTTGATGCAAACTAACCAAACCCCTTTTGCTAACATGAATGGCGTTTCACCACGAAGGGTATTTTACTAATTTACTCTCTTTTGTTTCGTTTGGTTTGTGTAAAGATGTGTGCTTTTTGGTGTTTATGGTTTTGTGTTTGTGGTTAGAACAAGGGGAACTTTAATCATGGGAAACGAAGGATGAATAACCGAACTAATATGGCACAAAGGGAAGATGTTATTCGTAGAACCGTTCATGTGTCTGATATTGATCAGCAGGTGAATTTCATTTTGTAGTTTGCATATTTCTAACAAAGTTTGATTCTTTCTTACTTATTTGTTATGTCACGACTTTAGGTTACTGAAGAACAGCTTGCTGCCCTCTTTATTAATTGTGGACAGGTAAAAACGTCAACTAAATAAGTGTATGAATTTTTTGATTCCTTATGTTTATGACCGCTTCTTCTATTGATTCTTTTAGGTTGTGGATTGTCGTATATGTGGTGACCCTAATTCTGTTCTTCGTTTTGCCTTTATTGAGTTTACAGATGAGGGTAAGTCGATATAACAGTTGATACTTCTTATTAAAATTACTAATTAATTCTTGGTTTTACATTTTGTTGTCTTTATGTTTCTGCAGAAGGTGCAAGGAATGCATTGAGTCTTGCTGGAACTATGCTCGGGTACTACCCAGTGAGGGTTCTGCCTTCAAAAACAGCAATTGCACCTGTCAATCCAACTTTTTGCCACGAGTGAGATTCTTTCACTTTCAAATATTTATAGATGGAAATATGTTACAATTGTATGGTTTTCCTAACACCTTTAACATTGATTCTTTTGTGTTTAGTCTGAAGATGAACGGGAAATGTGTGCAAGAACCATCTATTGTACTAATATTGACAAGAAGGTAGTTTAAACACTTTTATGGCCATTAGTTATTATCGGAACATATATGTGATCTTTAATTTGTTTGAAGCAGGTTACTCAGGCTGATGTGAAACTCTTCTTTGAGTCATTTTGTGGAGAGGTTTGTGGTTTAATTCACATATACGCTAGCTGAAAATGTTTTTTCTACTTTGATTATTAACATCAGTAGTAATGAAATTACTGTTTTATAGGTATACCGCTTGAGGTTGCTAGGAGACTATCATCATTCAACTCGTATTGCATTCGTGGGTTTGTGATGGTAAGTTTTCTAACTTTGTATTGGTTTTGTTGCTTTAAATACGTGCATCGCATTTGAATGAATACATAATGTCATTTATTGAAAAGGGTGTGTCTTCATGTTATCAACATACTAATAGATTTGTAGTGATACATGAAAAAGTGGTTTACGTTTGTTTGTGCTAAAAATATTGAAAACTAAATTTGCTGAAGATGAATGAAATCATTTACTACCCGCTCATCCATTGGGTATCTGTATATGCACTTGCTGTCAACTGAAACATACTAAGTTGATATCGATGCATGTATGTTGTTCAGTGTGGGTTTAAGGTAAATAGCAAGACTTAGGCAGCGATGTAGCTGCTAAAATGTTGAGCTTATATGGGGCAAAGTTAGTTTAGGGGACAAAAATGAATGATATCCATATTTAGTAATTATTATAAATATTTAGCTTAAAAGTTTGCAGAGAGGAAACCCTTGCATTAATTTAGGATTTGCTTGAAAAGGAAATTGTTACTTCTATCTCGGGACATAATTGGTATGCAGCTTTCCGCATATGCTACAAACCACAGATACTTTCTTTTTGCTTATGAATTTTAAGGTTGGTTTGTTATGTAACGGGTTGAAGTTTTGCTAAAATATAAGCTTTCAAGACTAAAGATGCTTTCTTTATTACATTTGTAGCTTTATATCAAAACTTTATGATCGGTTTTCTTACAAGAAAGGGTAAAGTTTTTGCTAATATATGTTGCCTTTTAAGATTTTTGAACAATGTAGAAATAGTATGACCGTTTAACTGAGTCACCTACATTCACCAAATCATCTGTTTAGCTCATAACATCAAGGTCATAACATCAAGGTCTGACTTTCTAGCTAAGTCACCAGCACTGACCTTTCCTGATTAAAAGTTATGCAATGTACTTTGGGTAGTTAGTCATTGAAATGATTTAGTCCTGAATGAATCTAAGAATTTCTACAACCAAAAAAGTTGACTTCTATTTTGGTAATTTGTTTAGAAATTCCCCACAGATGCTTATATATAACCTAAATTTATTTGCTATTTTAGTTGATTGCAAATGAAGTATAGAGATTTAAGATCTGCTAATCTGGCATATGGGTGTCCTTTTTTCCATTTCAAGATCTTTCTTTTTCCGCCTATTATTATTCTAGCATGTCATATCACTTGCCAGTCTTAATATGAACTGTTAATTGTTATCACTATGTTGGTTCATTTCTTTTTATGATAAAAAGGGTCACAAGGAGTGGTTAGTGGTCAGGATCTTCTTGCATTATTATGTTATGACAACCATTTTGGTCCCAACCAACAAATTTGGAAAAACTCCTTGATGAGCCCACTTTGCTTGACCGTAGTTATTTATCCTCTTTTTCCTCTTATAAGGAAGTTATTTTCATAGTTTTCCATGGTTTCTCGTTATTTTATTTTAAAACAAGTTTAACTAATTAACCTGTTTGGGATTGAAGGTCTTATTGAGTTGACTATCTGTCGTGTCATACTTATTGTATGTATTAATTTAGATTTTAGAGGATTAATATGACCTTTATTTTAAATCATATTCTGTAATAGGCTGCTTTGGTAATCTGTTTTCCTTGTACAATGAAAATCTTCGAAGAAAAGGAAGTAATGTTGTTTTGTGTCGGATTTTGTAGGCTGAGAGTGCAATTTCAGCGCTAAACTGTAGCGGTGCAGTTTTGGGATCATTGCCCATAAGGTGATTATTGCTGTTACTGTTGTTTTTGTCATTGAAAACTGAAACTTGGTTCACTTACATAACTGAAAACTGAAACTCCGTTCACTTACATAGCTTATGGTTTATGATGCAGGGTTAGCCCTTCCAAGACCCCTGTTCGTCCACGTGCACCACGCCCTAACATGCACTGAGGAGACGTTTCCCATCTCGGATATCAATATCTAAAATATACACACAACCAACTGTTATGTTTCTTTCTGGTGTTTGTTGGATTGGATGCATTCGGGTTAATTACCTGTTTGAAATGTAGAGTTAGGTTTATGGGAGTTTGAGGCTGAACTCTGAGTCTTCTTAGGTACTACTCCTTTGTCACTAAGAACCCACCGAGACGGTTTCTATGTTTTCATTATGGAAAACTGTTGTTTTAACGTATCATATTTGTGTTTGTTTATTTTCTCTTTAATCATGCAAAATTTGAGGTGAGCATCTGTCCTAAACTCAACTCGGGTCAGAACTGAATCAAGAAAAGAAATTTGATATTAAGAATGAAAATTGGACTATAAAACATCGTTTTGATACTGAACTAGACCTTGCTCGCCCCAACGGACCAGGACCAGGAACCGAAGTTAGTAATTCATGCGTACTATGGGCTAGTGTTTTCTCTCTTTTTGGTTGGAAGTTCCAACATAAAAGATGAGGTTATAAATTTTAGTTTTAATCAAAACAAAATGACGTTGTTTTATTGAAAAAGCTGTGCAACATCAAAATGATAGTTTTGAGAAAGCTACTAAAGTAAAGACTAGTGGAGTATTGTATTAATAATAACTGAAAGTTTATAAGTAGTGTGTTAAATCACTTCTATGTATCTTTTAACTCTGGAGTACTTGCAATTTGTATCTTTTTGGATCCATGCTAACGACCAAAACATGTACAATTTGTAACGAATGCTTTTTAGTACTATAGTAGGAGATGTGGGGCACGTAGACCCATTAATATATTTCTATGTATTTTCAACATTTTGACCACTCTATCCATGACCTAATCATGTAACTTTTTCATATTACGCATTTATAAATCCATTCAAAGTAAACGTGTGAAAATCGTATTCGTATAATTGGTTATCTGTTCTACTGAAAAGAATTGTACAAACTCAGGGTAAGTTTGGTTTGTAGATATGTTTTGGATTTGGATTGTGAATTTGATGTAAAAAGATAAATGTAAGAAAAATTACACATTTAGTCGCATGGTTTCGCCGAATAACGAGTTTAGTCTACAAAGTCGTTTTAATTGCTTGCACATCACTATTTTTGAAACTTGTTTAATTAGTCCCTATTTTAAAAATAGGGATCATACATGTAATTATTTACGGTTTTTTATTACGGATAGTCCTATTTCCCATAATAGGGACTAAATGGGCAACATGTTCAAAAAAAATATGTGTAATTAAACGACTTAAGGACTAAACTCGTTATTGAGAAACCATGCGACCACAACGATGTAATTAATTCTAAATGGAATAAAAATAAGGTTTTATAATATTTTAAGATTTAAATGAAAAAGAAATTATAAAATAATAACAAATCAATTAAATAAAAATAATGTTTCGTTGTGAAGCAAATACAAAAGTTTAAATCATTAAGACAAAATCTGGTTGGTCTCAATTTGCTAAAATCATCATCGAGCCGAAAGTTTAGAAAATCGTCGTAGTGAGTCCAAAACCTTGGGTTTTAGGCCAAATCGTCCCTTAACCGTAATGCTCATGGTCGGCGTCCGTTTTGAGTTATATATTCAACGGCATATTAGACCAAGCACTTTTATGACTACATCTTAGTTAATCCAACCCAACCCGTTACCCTTTTATTGTTTCCTTCATGATAAAACTCTAATCAACAACGACACCTTATTTTCACACAACCCTAATCACTAACAATGGCACACAATGATAAGGAAGGCTTTGTACTTGGGTCTCATGAAGATAAGTGGGCAAAGTTTTAGACAACTATTTTCTCTCGATTTAGTTCTTGAGGATTGACGATTAACCAATTGTTGAATATGGTTCATACGGAAAATACCTAAGGAGTTGAGAAAAGATTACGAATGGTGAGGGAACAAAAGTACTACTATGAAGAGCTTTTGGGTGTTACGGAGGAGAAACAAGAGGCCATGAATCACGGGTTATCGAGGTTGATGATTTGGAAAAGAGGGTTACAAATATTGAAGTTGTGTTTAAACATCTAAAGGATAGGAAGGAAATGGATGATCACGGAAAGTAGTGGTTCTTGCTAAGTGTGTGTTTAGTTGATAGGAAATTTGTTATGGTTGTCAACATGAAATCGATCAATTAAAATTTGGGTTGTTATTGTAACTGCTAGTGTTTTGTTAGACATTGCTAAATATGTTTGACTTAAGGAAGTCAAATATATTGTAAGTGAAAGTGTTTGATATGTTAAGTGAAATCGATCAATAAAAAGCTTTTGCTTTTAATAATGGCATACTCTGAATATAAAATTAGGTTATTATTGTAGCTCTAATATCTTAAAGAATCAAAGATATATATGAGAATTCTGATCAATAAAGCATACTTAATTCCACCTCAACCAAAATATTAATCTTGCCATCACACATGCATGTTTAAAAAGAACTTGATTTGAGTTAAATCGATGCAAGGTCCACGATACACTAGCACCGGAGTTGGGTAATTTTTAAGTTTTCTTTTCAATTATTTAAGTTGTGAATCATATATAATATCTTTGATGCAAACTTCAAACCACTTAACACAACTGTTTTTCATAAATATGAACCACCTAGAACACAAAAAATAAACTGGTAACGTTTTTCAAATTCGCTTTTGAGCGAAATAACATTTCTTGCTGATGCCACGCAACGAAAGCCGGTTATTAGATACATATAACCTTGATGTCCCAATCAGCATCTTCGTGACCAATGATCTTGACTTCCTCCCAGACTCCACTTTGCACTTTGTAAACTAATAACCTTTTTCTTGAATCGCGTGTGATTAAGCCCCAACTGGGTTTCTGGCGTTCCCATATGTTATTAATACATCTCGTCTTGTTCAAAAACCCACAACCCTTACTGATGAACGGTAAAAAGCGGGTTTTCATTGATCCGACAGTGGATAACCCACTCTTCTTGCTTTAGCACCCACACCTCATGAATGTCATGATCACGAGATACAAATCCAACCTCACCATTTATATTAACCAATTCGTCATGCCACCCAATGCTTAGTCTCTGTCTAGGAGGATCAATCGACCCAAATTCTTCATTCATCACATCAAACCATATTACTGTGTATTTATCGTCATCCATTGGCACTTCACGTTCAATTACAACTAACCAATACACACGTCCATGAGCAAATATGCTTTCACCGGTTATGGGATAAGATGGGACTTGTGATATCCTTCGCCATGAGTTTGTGCCCACTACATGGACCATGGTATATAAATTTTGTTTATTCCTTTTGGGCAAAACACATACAATCTTGTAAGTATTGGTGGAAGCATCAAAACCAAGTCCACATGATTCAGTTGGTACACGTCGTTTATGCATGATTCGCGGCACCTTGTAACATTCTTTCCTTAAAGGATGGGCCACAACTGGAATGTTGGTTTTTTTTGTATGGTTTAGAGATAAAAAGAGCCACCCATTACAAGAACTTTGAACCACGACTGCAGGAATATAAAGGTTTTCAATTTTGGACAATTAAACTCCAAAAGTGGGTCTTTTTCACCTCCAGCTCAGTAATAGTACCTTCTTTATGATCAAATTTAGACAAACCTAGGATGCGGATTGCATATGGATGATCAGTTTCTTGATGTAATATGATGACGGGTGCGGGAATGATCGAATGCAAGGATCAGGATCAACGGGCATTCTTGACAAGATGTCGAGGATGATTTCTGATGGTACGTCAGCCATATGATAAGTTTAGGGTTTGTGCCACAATCAAAGCGTTGCTTTAAAACCTTTAAGAGCCATAATGATGCAACCTAAATAAATAGGAAAGTGGATACATCCTTTTATTTTTGGGAAACGATTAATACTCTATTTGAATAGGCTTACTAATATCTTTCGTGATATCTTAAATCTTTTTATAGTTATTTTAAGAATTATTGATTAGTTGAATACACGCCTAAAATAACTTACCCTAATAGCGATAGGTATATAAAATTAAAATTGCCGTGAAAAAATTGCGGTCACCTCAGCAATCATAATATATCACTCAGCACAAAACATTCATCCTTAATTTAACACCATTTCTGATGTCACATGACACACATGAACTAAGGGTGTAAACGAGCCAAACTTTTATCAAGCAACTCGAGCTTGAGTTCAAGCTCAACTCGATCAAGAGCTTTTATCGAGTTCAAACCCGAGCTCAAGCCCAGTAAACTGGCTCAAAACATATAATGAGTCGAGCTCGAGCTTTTGATAGCTCGGCTCGAGCGGTTATCGAGCTTTTCGAGACTTAGTATAGATATATTTTCATATTATTTTTATGTATGTAAATAAGGGCTAATATTAACATAATTATAAGGACTAACTCCATAAAGGATAAAATATTTTCTAGCTTTGGTTATGAGAATTTTATTGTTGGTTTTATTACTCTCAAAAATATCTAATTTGGTTTTTAAATGGTTAAGTATTTCTCTTCCAGTTTGTGATTCGAGATTATGTACAAGTTTTGTGTGAAGACTATATTATTTTTGTGACAACTGCAATTTGCATTTCGTTTTGACATGAAATGTTGTATTTGCTATTTTGTTCGAGCTCAGTTCAGCTGCAAATACCAGTTGGCGTAGATTCGAGCTGTTCATATATATTATTTCGAGTTTTTCAAGCAAAGCTCGAGCTTTGCTCGAGTCCTACTCTAGCCGAGCTGAAACTTAGATGGTTAAAGCTTGACGAGCAATCGAGCCGAGCTCGAGCCATCCTTTATTTTTCGAGCCGAGCTCGAGCCTTGTTGAGTCTGGGGCTTTGCTCGACTCGATTACACCCCTAACATGAACCCTACAATTTTTTATATTATTTATTCAAATAAAACAACAAGTTAAACTAAAATTAAAATTTCATTAATAAAAATATATAAAAAGAGTACATAAAATAAATATAAAAAACATAAAAATAAAATGTAGCAACTCGTACATTCCGGGCCATAATTTAACTATTTATTTTGAATTATTATAATTTTAATTTTAAGTGATATTACTTTTATAAGTAATTACGTAAATTCAATTGCGTATGCTAAACTCGTAACTAACACTAGACTATGATAATTCTATGTGTTCTAGGCATTTTATTTTAGTTATTGTCATATTTTATATGTACTATTATTATTTTACCATTTTACGTAAACCTTATACGTTTTATGCGTACTTAAACATATGTTTCTAGGTTTTAAGAACGTTTACGCGCTATGTTAAACTAATCACTCATTTAATATACTAAGATAGAGTATATTGATAATCTTTTAACATTTTTATAAGTTTTATATTTTTATGATACCCGATTCTAAGTTTCGTGACTTAAGAATTTAACATTAATAATTCTGAGATCAAACTATACCCGTAATATAAATATCGGGCAAAACATAGTCACTAATCCGCCACTTATGCTAGGTGGCGTTTAGTTATAAGTCACCAAGACATGTGTCTTGGTGAGAATCCATCTTACATAAAATGATACCACATGTAATTTTACTTAACTCTTAAGTCTTCCATTAAAAATATCTACATATTAACTTATTATAATATAGAACTAAGATAAAAAAAAACTCATCCAAATCCTCTTTTGGCTATCCACCCTTAACCATCCAACACCATCATCCTTTACTTTTTATACAACAAGTTACACATAAAGATTGAAGGTTTTAGGAAGCTCTACATGATTCTTGGGTTAAGTTCATCATTCCTTGGACGATTTGGAAGATAATAAGGTGATTAGGGGTTGAGATAAAGGATATGTGAAAAACTAGAAGGGGGTTTGAATAGTTTTACCAATTAAATCTTCGTTTTAAAACATTTAGATCGACTTATGTCAATCTATTTAGATGTGTATGTTGGACATTGATAGATAGATATATAAAAGTGTAATGAAGATAAAGAGTAAGAGGCACATAACCACGACACAGTATTTATAGTGGTTCGGCTACAAGGACACCTTCCTTGCCTACTCCACTCCCGAGTCACCTACTCGAGAGTTCGTAATCACTACGACACCAACTCCTTATGGCGGAGAAGCCTTCAATCGTCGCCTACTCTTTTTAGGTACTAGGCTAACCACGGGTTCTTTCACCAGGAGAACCACACCTACCACAACGTCGCCTACCCTTTATCCGGTACTAGGCTAAGTACCGAGTTCCATTACAATGGAGGAACTACTACCCAACACTACACAACACCTAACCCCAAAGGAGACTCACTCCTTATTACAACACCATCAAGGATATCAACATTCTTGGAAACAAACTATCACTATTTGTATAACGATGCACCTCATCGATTATACGACTTTAGCATCCTTCACTAATGCCACTTGATTTGACTCCTAGGCATCTTTCACTAATGCCCTTGACCAGAACGCTTGGCACCTTTCACTAATGCCTTCGTCTTGACTCCTTTAGCATTCTTCACTAATACTTTTGACACAGACGTTAAGCACCTTTCACTAATGCTTTCGTCATGACTCTTTCGGCATCCTTCACTAATGCCTTGGACACAACACTTCTATGGAGGAAGAAAGAATTATCAATAAGAGAACCTCAGTAGTCTTGATGATGACGAAGCATGGTAACTCATGGACTTGAGCTTGCTCGACTTCAAGAAGTGGTGATCTCGCCTTTAAGAGAAACCTAGAGAATCACACAAAAACAAAAGACAAACTACATAGAAAGATCCCTTAGGATCGGTGGTTGAGAGTTACAATACTTGGGGAAAGTATGTGTGGGAGTGGCAACCCAAAAGGAAGAAATGGCTCACTATTTATAGAAGAAAAAGCGACACATTTCACGGATCCTCTGGATCCCTCACTGAGGATCCGTCCGAGACATCTTGGTGATCCGTGGGGCGCTCCTTTGCCCATGGGTTTGGGTCATGGGTCATATGTCATGGGTTATGGATCATGGTATCAAAGTAGATACAATGTATCTCCAAGATGCAATGCATCTAGTCCATGGTTCATGGATTAAAACTATGGGCCATGGATTAAAACCATGTATGACTTAAGCATGATGTCATGCAATGGGTTATGGGTCAAGTTCCATGGGTATGGGTCATGGACTTTGGGTTGTACCCAACTACATTCAATGTATTTGGTCAATAGGTCAAATACTTAAGTTTCTACCCAATTTGTATTACCCATTATTATACATACTAGTTATGTATATATTTACCCAATATGTAAACACTAGTTGTTGTACATATGTATTATTAAATCATAGAATCACTTATACTTGTTTTAGTGTTTTATGTGAAAACGTAAGTGTGTTAGAAAACTATTGGCTCAAACCATTTACGTATTTTATTTGTTTCGTTAAAATGATTTTCGTTTGTTATCGACAAAATATTAGAAGATCGTAAAATATAAATAAGCGTTTTACGGCTTATTTGTATTAACAATCTCCTCCTTTTGTTGATGACAAAACATAAATTATTTTAAGGAAAAACTAAAATTAAGTAAAAGTTGAATTGAGTTTTACTCTCTTCTCCCCTTTTGTCGAAACAAAAAGCGTCGAAAAGAAACTAACACAATGTTTTAAGAAAACATGTAAAAGAGGAAAAATCTAGAAAGCAAGTGACCGGAAAAGTTCTCGTCTTAACTCCCCCTTGACGAGTCCATCCCTTTGTGAGGGCGTCAAGTAAATAAAAACTAATAAGCTAATGCATTGCAACTATGTTTGCAAATGGTTTCGTCTTAGTGACGATAATGCTCCCCCTTTGATGATTGCAACATTGCAAAGGGACGTCATGAAATGTAATCCAAATGAGGATTATGTTGCAAATGGTTTTGCAATGTATGGTTTGACACAAAGTTCCCCTAGCTTAGGGTGTCAAAGTCTTCATGTGTTTTGAAAATCTACAAAATAAAGGTTAGAAAACAAGTATATAGTGCATAATTTCCTGCAAATAAGACTCAAGTTAGTAGAAATTGGTCTTACATTTGCGGTTCCTCATGGAGGATCCGTCTAGGAAAATTCGAGGATCCGTATGTCGATGTGAATTCAGCAATGGTGATATAACAAATAATGTTAACATCAAAGTGAGATATGTATTCAAGCAACACACATACACTCAAAGCAATATGGCATATAAACTATCATTCAATAAAACATAAGAGATAATCAACAAATCTCTAAAAATAAGAGAATCACTAAGCCATGTAATACATATTCTACTAATACTAATAAGTGACTAAAACTTAGAAGCAACAATGTGCTTGAGTCTAAGGATGAGTAGACTTGTTGACTAAAAACCATGGATCATCAGGTTATAAACCGAGGATCCGTCTGTCGAACAGATATGTGATGAAATGATTATGCTTTTTGTAAGGTCTAGTACCAATAAATCTTGAGGATTTGACTTTCCTTTGATGTCTTGAGTGGTGGATATCTTAAATGCTCAACCATAAGGAGTGAGGATGGTTAATGATGGTTTTGGGTAGGAAAGTGGACTTTAGAAAGTTTAACTAAGTACTTGAGAAGGATACCATTTGATTTGAAATGGAAAAATGATGATACTTAGTCTTAGAAATCAGATGATGACTCAAGAAAAATTTGAGAAAATCCTAAAAAATAAAGAAAAATAAAAAGCTAGTTTTAGGCCTATTTTGAGGTAAGAATGACTAAAATCAATTTGCTAAAATTGATAGAAATATCAAACTAAGTGTTTTGAGGTATGAGGAATAATGTGTGAGCGTTAGAGCGGAAATATGGTGGATATTGGTGAGTTTGATAAATCAAAGGCACTTTGAATTTGATCCTAAGTTACCTACGGGTGAGTGTGAGACCTATTGTGCATGAGGAAGTCTCTAGTGGTATTAAAGAATCATGTTTAGCCATCATGATGTGATTAAGGGGATAACTTGGATGTATGGTGATTTGTATCTGATAACTGTCTTTACGGATCCCACGGTTCCCTCTTGGGAGGGATCCGACTAGTTATGATACTGGGATTCGCCTAATGCAGATCAGAAAGCTTTCAGCAAATGTGCAATTCTTGCACTCTTGGCAAATGCTTCTCCTAGTTGTTTCTACAAAGACTAAATGCAAGAACACATTAAGTATAACGCATAACAAGTATGGGGGGACTAAAGGTAGCTAAAGATGAGTGACGACGACTACTTGAATGATTTCAAGATGTCGTAAAATCTCATCCTACACGTTCCTAAGTTAAGATTGTTCAATGCCAAGTTATGGAAATACCTAAATACTACATCCTACTCTACATAAGTATTGTTTAGATGTTACAAACCATTGTTTCAAATTATTTTCACAAATTAAGGTCCTATGACCTTACCTCACTTCCCCATCTCCCTCCACATCACTCCCCGTCTTCACCCTCCCCTCCATTCTTCATCTCACCATCTCTACTTCTTTTTCTTCAAGAAGTTGGCGAAGCACTTGAAGATCCCTTTGATTTTTTGCCATTCTTGTGATGGGCTAGGAATGTCCGGCAATTGATTGATGTAATCCAAAGGGTCGAGATCGGTGTTCCAGAGAGGTTGCTACTTCCTTCACCTTCTCTTTGCCTCTCCTGTTCATCCGAGGAATCCGTTGGTGGGTGAGGTCTTTGCCTTCCACCATAAACCTTGTAGTTCTACCTCGGTCAATGACACCATAACTTTGTTGCAAAGCTATGATCATGGGAGAGCGAAGAAGGATCTAAAGCAAAGATGAACCTTGCAAGACGGGTTAGGAGCATTGCATACGGGAGCACCATTTTGTCCATGCTTTTTACACTCGCCATTCTCTTAATCATTTAATATGCAAAGTTGAAGCGAGTCTCGGTCACAAGGCGATAGATCATGAAACTTAGGCACGCATTGGGGTGATACTTGTTCCCTCCTAAGCATAGCACATTCTCCCTTACTACCACTTCTTATTTCCTATACAAACCATACATCTCGGAGAGCTCCATTTGGAAAGGATCCCTATAGATCACTTTCGAATTTCTAGTGACCCTCGATGGGGATGCCCTTTGCATGAACACGGTATCCCTTACCGTGGTTGATTCCGGGATTCTCATGTGGTAGATTTCATGATGATCAACCATATCGTGTAGCTCGCGAAGACCACTCATTGGAAAACATGCAAACTCCTTGATATGGAACCTTAGTATTCTTCCAAACTCCACTAGCGAAAGGTGTACTCATGTTCATTTATGATGAAGACAATTGAGATGGTCCCATCATCATTTCTAACAATCCTCATTGTTTTGTAGAACTCGAGTACGAACACCGGGCAAATTTGCTCGTTTATGTCCAACAAACAATCAAAGCCAATAGTTTCAAAAACTTGTCGGATGTCGGTGTTGGCAAGAAATGATGGTTCTACCACACGACCTTCATGAAAAAGTCTCTTTTCGAGCAACTTGAAAGCTTTCCTATCTTCCGGGCTAAGTCCATCCTTTCTATGGTACATTGGGATGTAGTGGGCGGTATCTTGATAGTCTTGTTGTCGGTTACTTGGCATGATTGTTCCTATACAATACAACCACAATGTGGTGTTAATTGTGAATAGTAGCCTAAAAGGGTTTGATCACAATTTTGCTCAAATCATCTTTATTGAATTTAAGAAATGAGTTTAATTAGTATTAACAATGTTAATTATTTGATTTAGATTATCTTAGAAAACAATGTGGTAACAAATTATAACAAACCCATTTGAACCCAACTTCTAAAGATGAAAAATTGTAATCCTAGAAATCAAGGAATTAAATTAACAATGTAGTGAAGATTATACTTACACAAGAGATTGTTTTGCTTGAAGGAAATGATCAAATTGCTCCTGTGAACAGTAATTGGGTTTTGTTCGTGAGTCTTTGAAGGCAAAGTGATAGTGGAACTTCCACGGTGATCATTTCTAACTTATCTTTGTCTTACATTGCACGGATCCCACGGATCCCTCTCATTAGGGATCCGGCTAGTTCAAACTCAGGGATCAGGCATGACAACAAAAATTTAGCTTAAGCATTCCTTGATAACTTTGGTTTAGGAGTTCTAAAAAGCCTAGAGTTTGATGTTTAAGCTTTGTAACTTGTGGTTTGGGGTTTTGACGGTTTAACACTAATCCTATTTGATGGGATTCCCTTTTTATGAATTAGTTACAATTCTTGGGAGGTTTTTCAAAGATTATGATAAAATCCCATTTTATCATAATATAAGAAATTTCACATGGATATTCATTGACATAGATGAAATGTCAATAATCCTTTTGTGATGAATAATGATTGAGGCTATCGAATAACCGAGATATCATTATTACAGATTTGTAGTGTAGTCTATATAAATCAACGAAGAATACTATTCTTGATGATGATTTTAATATAGATAACTACTTAAGTAATTACTAATAAAGAGTAATCATACAACTAAGACTTTAATAATAATAGCAAAATGTAAATTATTAAAGATCATACCTTTGCTAAATATTCTTTTTAAGGAAAGAGATATTTAGAAATTCTTTGTGGTCTTTTAGGATCTCCGAGATCCATGTGTGAGAATACAATGCTAAATATTTTTTACGAAAAGAAATATTTAGATAGTTTCTTAATGATCTTCTTGGTATGCCCTCATCCAAATCCTCCTTTGGCTATCCACCCTTAACCATCCAACACCATCATCCTTACTTTTTATACAACAAGTTACACATAAGATTGAAGGTTTTAGGAAGCTTTACATGATTCTTGGGTTAAGTTCATCATTCTCGGATGATTTGGAAGATAATAAAGGCGATTAGGGGTTGAGATAAAGGATATGTGGAAAACTAGAAGGGGGGTTGAATAGTTTTCCAATTAAATTTTCGTTTTAAAACATTTAGATCGACTTATGTCAATCTATTTAGATGTGTATGTTGGACATTGATAGATATATATATAAAAGTGTAATGAAAGATAAAGAGTAAGAGGCACATAACCACGACACGAGTATTTATAGTGGTTCACTACAAGGACACCTTCCTTGCCTACTCCACTCCCCCGAGTCACCTACTCGAGAGTTCGTAATCACTACGACACCAACTCCTTATGGTGAGAAGCCTTCAGCGTCGCCTACTCTTTTACGGTACTAGGCTAACCACGGGTTCTTTCACCAAGGAGAACCACACCTACCACAACGTCGCCTACCCTTTATCGGTACTAGGCTAAGTCACCGAGTTCCATTACAATGGATGAACTACTACCCAACACTACACAACACCTAACCCCAAAGGAGACCCACTCCTTATTACAACACCATCAAGGATATCAACATCCTTGGAAACAAACTATCACTATTTGTATAACGATGCACCTCATTGATTATACGACCTTGGCATCCTTCACTAATGCCACTTGATTTGACTCCTAGAAATATTTCACTAATGCCGTTGACCCGAACGCTTGGCACCTTTCACTAATGCCTTCGTCTTGACTCCTTTAGCATTCTTCACTAATGCTTTTGACACGGACGTTAAGCACCAGCTTGCTGTTAATACAAATAAGCCAAAAGTAAAAAAGATCGTTTATTTATATTTTACGATCTTCTAATGTTTTGTCGATAACAAAAGTAAAATCATATTATGGGTGAAACAAATAAAATCGTAAATGGTTTGAACTAATAGTTTTCTAACACACTTACGTTTTCACATAAAACACTATAACAAGATTAAGTGATTTTATATTTTAGATACACATGTACAACAACTAGTGTTTACATATTGGCTTAACAAGTTTAAGTAATTCTATGAGTTAGATACATATGTACAACAACTAGTGTTTACATATTGGGTTAATACATACTTATATTAAGTACACTAAAATGGGTAAAACAAGTATATACTAAAATGGGTAAAAGCAAGTATATACTAAATAGATAAAAACTAGCAAATGGTTTTGACCCATAACCCATGGTTTTATATATACCACTTACACAAGTTCAATGTATCCTTAAGGTACATTGTATCTAGATAGAAAACCATGGATCAACCCATAACCCATGACCCATGACCCATAACCCAAAATACCCATGGGCAAGAGAGGCGGACCACGGATCCCTAGCTTTGTGCTAGCGGATCCCAGTGGAAGGATCCGTGGGATCCGGGAAGCGATGAAATTTCCTCTATAAATAGAGAGCCATTTCTTCCTTTCTATTCACCCCTTTACACACATACTTCCCCAAGTATTCTAACCCTCTAACCTCGGATCCAAGAGATCTATGTAGCTTTTCTCTTTTGTTTTGTGTGATCTTGTAGATTCCTCTTAAAGGAAAGATCACCACATCTTGAAGACGTGCAAGCTCAAGTCCATGAGTTGCCATGCCGTCATCATCAAGACAACGAAGGTTCTCTTGTTGATAGTTCTTCCTTTCTCCATAGATGTTGGGTTGAAGGCATTAGTGAAGAATGCGAAAGTGTCAAGATGAAAGCATTAGTGAAAGATGCTCATCATCCGCGTCAAAGCATTAGTGAAGAATGCTTAAGGTGTCAAGGCGAAGGCATTAGTGAAGGATGCCAAGCGTTGTGTCAAAGGCATTAGTGAAGGATGCGAAGAATCAAATCAAGTAGCATTTGGGAAGAATGCTTGGGTCGTATAATCGATGAGGTGCATCGTTATACATATAGGTGTTTATTTATTCACAAGGATGGTGATATCCTTGGCGATGTTGTAACAAGGGTAGATCTCCTTGATAATAGGTGTTGTGTCGTGAAGGGTAGTAGTTCCTCCATAATGGAACTAGGTGCTTAGCCTAGTACCTAATAAAGGGTAGGCGGCGTTGTGATAGGATTAGTTCTCCTAAGGTGTGAAAGAACTCGGTGGTTAGCCTAGCACCGTATAAAGGGTAGGCGACGCGTTGTGTTAGGTGTGGTTCGCCTTGGTGTGAAAGAACTCGGTATTTAGCTTTGTATCGGAAAAAGGTTAAGCGGCGTTGTGAAGGCTTCTCCGCCATAAGGAGTTGGTGTAGTGTTTACGAACTCTCGAGTAGGTGACTCGGGGAGTGGAGTAGGGCAAGGAAGGTGTCCTTGTGGCGAACCACTATAAATACTTGTGTCGTGGTGATGTGCTTCTTACTCTTTATCTTTCATTTACACGTTTATATATCTATCTATCAACGTCCAACATAAACAACCAAATAGATTGACATAAGTCGATCTAAATATTTAAAAGGAAGTTTTAAATTGGTAAAACTATTCAACCCCTTCTAGTTTTCCACAATTGGCATCGAGCTTAGTAACCAAGTTTCTTAAAGTATATTGTACTTTAAAGACTTGATACGATCCGTGTATGTTTGAAAACTACAAAGAAGGATTTTTGGGATCATATTTTACATTAAATCATTTTGTTGGACATTGATAGATGATTCTAACAATATTCCGTTCTCGAGTAATTTTCATGCTAGAATTCCCCAAAATCTTCATTCAAAGATGAAGTCAACATTCAAGGAAGGATTCTTAAAGTAATCACAACTTTAGTACATCAAGTACAAAGGATTACTTTAAAAGCTCATGAAGTATTATTGGTCTTATACCAAATCAAGAAGCATAGAGGTATGTTTTACTTTTCATTAGATAGGATACTTGAGCTCTACTTATTTTCACAAGTACTACTTTGATTATTTAAACACTAAGAGCGTTAGAAGTCTCTTTCGTCACTCTTCCACCTTTCTCGTCTTCGGGAATAATATTTTTTTTAACGCCGTCATCACATCCTCGATATAAGATTCATCAAAAGCCGTCATCCAAAAACTATCGTCATCTAAAACCTCCGAACTATTTTTTTTGGTAAGCTATTCCATAAGCATACTACAAAAAGATTGTCAAACAACCTCTTTTATGTTCTTAGTAGCCGGATCCATCTAGTTGTACTAGCGGATCCCAAATACAAAGGATCGGGGAACCGTGGAGCAGAACTCACTATCGCTTTCAAAAATCACCACCGATCTTTTTCCTCTATTCTCATAACACAAAAACGACCAAGCTCTGAATCCATCCTCATTGGCTTTCATAACCTCAAAGTATTTCTTCCTAGAACACCATTGTAAGTAATTACATTAACTTGTTCTAATTTTCATCATCTTCATTCTAGGGTTTATGGTTCCTAAATTATAATCAAATTAATTTAATTAGGGTTTTCAAATTAATCATGAAAAGGGCTTTTAACTAAATCACATTGTGTTCACAACATTGTTAATACAAATCAAAACCATAAACCCATTTCCAACTAATTTTTACCTAATTGGAAAATTTGTATTTCTAGGACCAACCATGCCCAAAGCCACTCAACAAGATCATCATGACACCGTCCACTATCTTACTCACTACTATCGTAAAAGGGGCGACCAAAACTAACAGTAAAATTTTCAAAAGCCTCACAAAGCGACTTATTCACGAAGGTCGTGTAGTCAAGGAATGTTTCCTTGAAGATACCGACATTCGTCAAGTTTTCTCGACAATCAACTTTGATTGTCTTCTTGACGATGATGAACAAATTTGTCCGGTTTTATTTTGAGTTTTACAAAAGCTTTAGGATCATTAGAAACACCGATAATAGCATCTCAATTGCCTTTATCATCAACACACAAAACTTTACTCTTCCTCTCAACACTTTTGCTCAAATTCTTCGCATTCCTTGTGAAGGAATTTGTATGTACTCTCAAGATTGGGCAATTAACGCTCAAAACCTTGCACTTGATCCTAAGCCTCTTTACAACACTCCTCTCGACAATCCCGAAACCATTCGTGATACTATCTTTAAAATTAGGACCGACCAATCCCGTTACGATCGTAACAAAAAGCTAATTCACCGTAATCCCTTTAAAATGGAACTTTTTGAAATGCATCCCATGTTTAGAAAATGGGAAGAAATCCTTAGGGAAAACATCATTAGCCTAGTTGGAAACAAAGATCATCCAAACGCATGCCTTGTGCAAATGATCTATTGTCTTATCCACCAAAGGCCATTTAATCTTACCTATTACATGGTAAGGAGAATGGCTGGGGTATTCAAAGCTTCAACATGGTACTCCCATATGGTATGCTCTAACACGACTTTGTAAATACGTTAGTGCATTGCAACCATCCCCATCAACGATGACCATTACCTTTCCGATCACGTCATGGTACCCCTTTCTAAACAACCATCTAAGCGGTTCATGGTCAATGGAGAAAACCGAAGCTCTCTCGGACTCCTCGGCGGGAAGAAGAAGAAGAAGATGAGGAGGACATCGACCCGTATCCAACATCAAATTGGACATTCTTGAATACCACGAACAACTTCCAACCATTCCAAAGCGAGACCGCGGAATACAAACAAATAAGAGGCATGATTCAAAACCTCGCACAATCTCACTAAGCCGTCAAAAGAAAAAGGAAGAATTGTGAAAGAGACAATAGGAATGTGCTTATTTTCATTTATTTTATGTTTGAATGATTTCTTTTAGCATTGTTGGTTTATGGTATTTTGGATATTGTTTACGGTGCTATATGATGGCTTGCTTGTTCCTAATTGCTTGTTTTATAGATTTAATAGTGTACAAAATCGCACATCATTTTTTGGTTACGTGTTGATTACGATCTGCGAGATGCGGATCCTAGGATTAGCCTAGCGGATCCTTCCTTGAAGGAACCGTGGGATCCGTGACATCGGATCAACAATGCGACATTGACACATCAAAGCGCTTTCTAGATAACATCACATTAGCTTGGCATATGATTTTAGAACCCAACTAAGTCCACGTCAAGGATGAGAAAGGCTTAGACTCACTAAAGGCTTACTTACGATCTTAGTCGATTTTATCATCACATCTAAAACTCACCATACTTCCGCTTCAACTACTCACAAAATAATTCTCATCTCTCAAAACACTTAGGTAAGCAAGCTAAACAATTTTAGGAAATTGCTTCTAGTCTTTTATATCTCAAGGTAAGACAAAATTAGTTTTTCAATTCTTGAAATTTTGAGAATTTTCTTAATATCACCTCAAGCTAAAACACGATCACTAGGATCATTTATTATGACTTGTCACCCTCATAACTCTTAGTGTTATCCTTGGACATCCATTGGTAGTCTTCTTGTCCCATCCTTCTTCCATAAAAAGCAATCATGTGCACAAACACTTATTACTCATGATCATTCAAGTACCTTCTCATCCTAAAACACTTAGGAGGTGAAACACCCAAAACAAGATAGGCTTTAGCTTCTAGAAACCCCATTTCAAATCATCATAGCTATGAGGCGGATCCCTAGGAATAGCCTAGGCGGATCCTCCAAGGAGGAACCGTGGGATCCGGGTGACGATATATGTCTAACATTGCTAACCCAAACACTCCATCTCATCTTAAATGAGTTCCTAGATCGGTGAAACTCGAATTTCACCTTGTGCATGTCTATCATCACACTTCCAAGAACATTAGTGGATTAAGTCTTAAATGCAATTACAAAGTTCTTTTCTCTATAACGCGCATTGTCAAGAATTCTTTAAACATATAGTTAGACTACCCAAAGCCAAATTTTCTTGATCAAAACCATGATTAAATACAATTACTTGTTAGGATTAAGGATTTAAGATATCCAACGACTTAAGACTTCAAAATTGAGTCTATCCATGATTAAACCAATCTTACAACAGCATAATCCTTATCTGACAACCGGATCCCTGGTCTTCTACCAGGCGGATCCCTAGGGAAAGGATCCGTGGGATCCGTAAATTCAGAGAGCATAAACCAGCTCCATGTTTGAATTCAAGTCACCTTTTGGGTCTCCAACCACCTTTAGCATTCATTGATTATCCTCATAGAACTTATCAAAACCCCAAAAGCATGCCTAACCTTTCAAATGGCCAAGAATTTAATTTCCTAATTCATATCATCCTTTATAAACCAAACAACCTTAGAGTTAAGGTACCACTCTCAAATCACATCTCATAATCAACAACTAAAGAGTTCTTACTAGCATCATCACTATGACTAAAGCTCCTAGTGCTAACTCATCCACTCAAGAACCACCCAAGAAACTTGCTAGAATCATGCATGAAGTTTCCTCAACCAAATCACCTTGGTAAATCCACCAAAACTAGGATCTCTCCCACTAAGAAAACCAATCAAACTTATTCACAAGAAGAGTGCTTCCACTAGGACTTCATCACTTAAATCTACTAAACCCTCCACAACTCAACCTACCTCACTAGTACCTAGAGCCACCAAACAATCATTTGAAGATCTTGACCCACTTCACTTGAACCTCCACTTCAAGACCATGACTATGAGTGCGACCATTGCAAACATGTTGAGAGAATGAAACATGAATTAGATGTATTAATACATGACCTTCAAGCTCAAACCGAGAATGCTTAGGAAACCTTTCTCATCCTTGATCTTCAATAAGCTTTTAGTCAAATCTTAAGTTTGGAGTAACTTATTAGCATTAATAGCATCTATTTGGCTAGTTCATTCTCTTAGTTTTAGAGATTTGGTTGTGTATCTCTTTGTTTTATTGAATGAATACTTTTATGCCATGACTATTATGTGTGTTGTGCTTGTTATATTGTACTTTTATCTCATTCCTCAAGTTGCACTCCTTGACATTTCTTCTTCTTGAAGAAAGCGGAGCAGATAGCCGGATCCCTTCACGATAACTAGACGGATCCTCCTTGAAGGGAACCGTGGGATCCGTGATGCAAGCACAAATTTCTACTAACTTGAGTCTCTTTTGCGGGAAATTATGCACTATACTCTTATTTTTCTAACCTTTACTTTGTAGATTTTCAAAATAACACATGAAGATTTTGACACCATAAAAGCTAGGGGAGCTTTGTGTCAAACAATATTGCAAAATCATTTGCAACTTAATCCAATTTTGGATTACACTTCATGATACCCCATTGCAACTTTGCAATATTCGGGGAGCACGTTTTCGTCACTTAGGCGAACCATTTGCAAACTTAATTGCAAACACAAGTAGCTTATTTTACATTATGTCCTTGGCGCCCTTTTCAAAGGGATGGACTCGTCAAGGGGAGTTAAGACAGTACCATTCCGTCACTTGCTCTCGTTACATCTTTTATAATTTTCTTATAAAAATTGTGTTAGTTTCTTCAAACACTTTTGTTTCGACAAAAGGGGAGAAGAAAGTAAAACTACAAATTCAAACATTTACAAATTTTAGCTTTTCCTTAAAATAATTTTATGTTTTGTCATCAACAAAAGGGAGATTGTTAATACAAATAAGCCGTAAAAGCGTTTATTTATATTTTACGATCTTCTAATGTTTTGTCGATAACAAAAGTAAAATCATATTGTGAAACAAATAAAATACGTAAATGGTTTGAACTAATAGTTTTCTAACACACTTACGTTTTCACATAAAACACTATAACAAGATTAAGTGATTTTATATTTTAGATACACATGTACAACAACTAGTGTTTACATATTGGCTTAACAAGTTTAAGTAATTCTATGAGTTAGATACATATGTACAACAACTAGTGTTTACATATTGGGTTAATACATACTTATATTAAGTACACTAAAATGGGTAAAAACAAGTATATACTAAAATGGGTAAAAACAAGTATATACTAAATAGATAAAACTAGCAAATGGTTTTGACCCATAACCCATGGTTTTATATATACCACTTACACAAGTTCAATGTATCCTTAAGGTACATTGTATCTAGATAGAAAACCATGGATCAACCCATAACCCATGACCCATGACCCATAACCCAAAATACCCATGGGCAAGAGAGGCGGACCACGGATCCCTAGCTTTGTGCTAGCGGATCCCAGTGGAAGGATCCGTGGGATCCGGGAAGCGATGAAATTTCCTCTATAAATGAGAGCCATTTCTTCCTTTCTATTTACCCTTTACACACATACTTCCCCAGTATTCTAACCCTCTAACCTCGGATCCAAGAGATCTATGTAGCTTTTCTCTTTTGTTTTGTGTGATCTTGTAGATTCCTCTTAAAGGAAAGATCACCACATCTTGAAGACGTGCAAGCTCAAGTCCATGAGTTGCCATGCCGTCATCATCAAGACAACGAAGGTTCTCTTGTTGATAGTTCTTCCTTTCTCCATAGATGTTGGGTTGAAGGCATTAGTGAAGAATGCCGAAAGTGTCAAGATGAAAGCATTAGTGAAAGATGCTCATCATCCGCGTCAAAGCATTAGTGAAGAATGCTTAAGGTGTCAAGACGAAGGCATTAGTGAAGGATGCCAAGCGTTGTGTCAAAGGCATTAGTGAAGGATGCGAAGAATCAAATCAAGTAGCATTTGGGAAGAATGCTTAGGTCGTATAATCGATGAGGTGCATCGTTATACATATAGGTGTTTATTTATTCACAAGGATGGTGATATCCTTGACGATGTTGTAACAAGGGTAGATCTCCTTGATAATAGGTGTTGTGTCGTGAAGGGTAGTAGTTCCTCCATAATGGAACTAGGTGCTTAGCCTAGTACCTAATAAAGGGTAGGCGACGTTGTGATAGGATTAGTTCTCCTAAGGTGTGAAAGAACTCGGTGGTTAGCCTAGCACCGTATAAAGGGTAGGCGATGTTGTGTTAGGTGTGGTTCGCCTTGGTGTGAAAGAACTCGGTATTTAGCTTTGCACCGGAAAAAGGTTAAGCGGCGTTGTGAAGGCTTCTCCGCCATAAGGAGTTGGTGTAGTGTTCTGAACTCTCGAGTAGGTGACTCGGGGGTGGAGTAGGGCAAGGAAGGTGTCCTTGTGGCGAACCACTATAAATACTTGTGTCGTGGTGATGTGCTACTCTTTATCTTTCTACACGTTTATATTTATCTTTCATTTGACATAAGTCGATTAAATATATCTATCTATCAACCCCCTTCGTCCACAACATAAACAACCAAATAGATTGACATAAGTCGATCTAAATATTAAAACCAAAGGAAGTTTTAAATTGGTAAAACTATTCAACTACATTCAATGTATTTGGTCAATAGGTCAAATACTTAAGTTTTCCATTATAATACATATTTACCCAATATGTAAACACGAGTTGTTGTACATATGTATTATTAAATCATAGAATCACTTATACTTGTTTTAGTGTTTTATGTGAAAACGTAAGTGTGTTAGAAAACTATTGGCTCAAACCATTTATGTATTTTATTTGTTTCGTTAAAATTATTTTACGTTTGTTATCGACAAAATATTAGAAGATCGTAAAATATAAATAAACGTTTTTACGGCTTATTTGTATTAACAGAATATTTACAAGGTTTATATAAGGTTAAAATCAAGACTTGGGTTGAAAATTGAAGAAAGGATTAAATGCTAGAAGGGTTAAGAGTTAATTGTAATTCTTGTTCTTGTAATTTTCATCACTTTCCTTGTAAGATATATTCATTTTTTTGGTTTTCATTCAATATGGTTGTAAGAAGATACTGGAATTTTACTTAATTTTATGATGTAATTATGATTTTATAAGTGTTTGACATCGTACACGTGGTTTTAATCATGAAAACAAGCTTAAACAAGCCCTAGGTATAGTTTACAAAACTAAAAATCCAAACAACCCGGGAAAATGAATTGGCTACAAAACTCAGTGAACCTTGGACTTTAGGGAATATGATAAGATTGCCGAGTTGTGACTTGTGGTCGTTTTTCCGGGTGGATCAACCCGTAACTCATCCCGATGAGGTAAATTCGAGCTAAAACAGTAAAAGATGTTAAAAACAGCATAACAGATTTCGTAAAGAAAAAGGTCACTGTTCTGTTCATTTCCAAGACTCGGCCCAGTTTTATCAAATGTAGCTAAGACATTAAATTAAATGTAGCCGCAAGAACCGCATTAAACGGAGTTGTAGAACTCAACTTATCGTCGTTTCCGCAGGACTACGGTGAGCTGTCCAAAACAGCTTTGGATTACAAGTTAATTTTTGTAATAGTGACTTATGTTAGGAGATAATTAAAGACAATAAGACCTCTATACTTGATAAATGCATTTGAATACTTTCCTAAGGACATAAAACAAAGTCATAACAAATTATGGGTTAGAAATACGTAGACACTAAGTCGGGATAACTATAATTATAAAACAGAAACATGACAAAAGTATTGTTTTGACATGTAAGAGTATATTAGTAAATTTTACATTTGTCATAAAAATTTAAGACGATGAGACTTGTAAAAGTTATACAAACACCTAAATACCTTTACGAGGGTATAAGAACCAAATCGACTCCTTACGACAAAAAGATAAAGATTTTCATAACCGGGATAACAATAAATAAAAACTTAGCTTTGGCAATTAAGTATCATTTGAAACCATTTGACCACGTTTAAATAAAACCGAAATGGTAGGACCTATTATCGGAAGAATAGACCCATTGACTTATCTATAGATTATATTGACTTAGAAATGACTATTTACGGGATAGAACATATGTGATAATAAAAATGACATAAGACCCATGGATAAACTTATAAATAGGGCTTGTTATTATTTTAAAGTTTTAAAATAAACTTCGACACTTATTAAACTTTATAAAAGTGTACAATACCTAAATACTTTGCTAAAACTCTTGTCGTATGGTTTCGTTACATATATAAGCCTAAGACGCGTACTATATTTTTAGGTTATCGTTAAAGCTCGCGACTTCTTGATACACCTTATATCATCGTAATCTATCGCATATCATTTCGGTGAGTTCATAGCCCCATTTTTACTTAACTGTTTTATAAACTCCTTGGGAGAGATACATGTTAAACTTTTTACTATGGACAATTATTTACAAAGCGTATGTTTATCGGGCTGAATGAATTATGGCTTAAGTACACTATTGCCGAAAGTCCCTCGGATCATGAACCATTAATTACTAATATGTTGCTAAGCGAGTATTGTGGATAGGCCTATCGGGATTGGCGAATCCGTTTGTGTTGTTTGGATAGTTCAACCAAACGCACTATATTTGAGATTCAATACGTAGTGGCAATTACCTACAAGAGGTCCATTATTAGTATTATCATTTTTATGATACCCAGTTAAGCTTTGTTTTATCCTTTGTTTTATAACTATTGTGAGTTACGATTGTCTCTCAAAATTTATTGTCCATTACTATAAACCTATGAATTCACTCAACCATTATGTTGATTTTTCTAGAATGTTTTATCTTAGGTCCTTAAGATATAAGTTGCCATGTGGAGGCACAAAAATATTTTGAAGACAATGCATATTATTATCATTCGAAAAAATTTAAATTTTTATGTTGTACTTAGTATGTACTAAGAAACTTGTGGGACCTCTATTGTAATAAACTCGATATTTTGTATAAATCAAATGATAACTTATTTTAAAACATCTCATTTAGAGTCGTTTCAGTAACTTGTCTTGTGTGCTATAAAGTTATACCGAGTAAATATTACCGTGTATGCCTATTCCGAGCATTACTAGACAACCTGATTTCCCGATCATGTATCTACCTTTACATTTTGTGATCTATGAAACCTTCCCAAGACATTATGGCGATTACAATTGTCTCTCTTATTCTGAGACATTGTGAATCATACAATGGTCTCTAAAACTATTTCATAACCTTATATACTATCACTTCATATAATAACGAAACCCGTTACAATTTATTATTTTTTCTTGGTTATTTTACTCCTCGTACACTTATAATTCCTAAGCATTTCTGCTTATTTTCTGAAGCACTACTATCAAGAATATTTATATACACTTGATTTTCTCTCGACTACGTATATCCATTTACCAGGGCGTTACTTCTTACTTATATAGAGGTTATTTTAATAATATTTCTTGATTCTTACCCTTTATATTCGGTCTCGAGCCTCATGACAAACCGTACTTCTTCCAATTATGTATATGTTTCATCGATTACTAAATTGTTATACATACTTATTCGCTTTATAATGATCCTCTAAAACTTTCTCGGACATTGTGAGTGACATAATGGTTTATTTTCAAAACATCGTGAGTGATACTATGATCTTTAAAACTTTTCATAACCTTACACATCATTGTTTTTACATGAACACATCACGATCTATCGATTCCTTTGATTAACTCACTATCCATCTCCGAAGATGAATTTGAATATTTTCCTAAACTTTTGGAACACTTACATCGCCTCGTAACCTATCACCTAGAAATACGTCAATTAAATGTCCGGTGGCATAATATTTTTAACCCTTCAAGTTTACGCTATTACAATACGATTCGAAGCTCCTTGCTTGACCCATCCAACTAGCTTAGCCACAAAGGTTTCTTCACCCTTCTTGACTCCTTGACAAGTTGCAAGATGGATAAAGTAAGCGAGACTAGTGCGCTCAAAGAACTGCACTTAGCCCTCCCGTTCATGAAAGGGCTTTCTTTGCAATGGATGGCACGTCGATCCTTCTTTCTCAACCTTTAACTTTTTCGAGTCTCTTTAACCAGGTTATCCTAAGTTGTGGGATTTATTTGACTTATAATTATCTACTATTTTGTATCAACATGTTGCGATAATTTCTCTCCGTGGCACTTATGATTTCACTACCATATTGTAAACAACATTGTTATTATCTTATAAATTATCCCTTCACTATACGACAAACGGATTTGCTACTTTCTTAGAATTGCCTTACTAAAACTTTACACACTACTAACATGACTTACTATCAATTCATAAACTGTTTTGTTAAGCCTCGTATAAACTACTTTATAATCATCTTACAAACTGTTTTGCCATACCTTGTGAAACTATCTTGTTGGAATCACTCCTAAACTTGATTTCAAGTGTTAGTAATTAATATGTAATAGTTAGCTTAATATGGCTTTTATGTTAGTAATCATGCCAAGGCTTATGTAGAAAGCCCATGAGCCTTGGCCCAAGCCCATAAGAAGGAAGGTTGCTAGAAGTGTTGCCTAGCTCTTGCCCTATAAATACTCTTGTAAACCCTCACTGAGGGTTGGTTGTTCATTTATCATTTCACATTTACGCATAACCTTTATTATTCATTCGTGTGTGTGTGTTAAGTGTTCAACCGATCACTCTTCTTCTCTATTTCTTATATTGATGCTTGTGTTACTAATATGGGAACCTAATGGTGGTATCAATCGCCAAATAGTTGGGTGAAAAGGTTTTGTTTTGAAGTTGGTTTTGGTCTTACAGAACATACTGGTTTCAAAACATCACGCTTAAAAACTCATTTTTACACTTTTTAATCCAAGATTCTTGTTCTTTCAATGTTTTTAGGTGTTAAAATATCTGCTTTTGGCAAAAGTTTGAACTTTATGTGTATTTCATTGATTTTAAGCTTGTTTTTATCGTGTGTGCTTTTCTACGCTTAAGGTGTTTCTAAGTTTTGGATCATCAAGTTTCACACTTTTGTGCTATTTTGGTGATATTGAAGTCGTTTCATCACAAAAATCTGGTTTAGAATCATTTGGGGTAAAATCAATTTTGGTTAAGTTTTACGCGTAACTAAACCCTAAAGTTACGCATAACTTTTCCTTGGATCGATCTTCGCCAGTGGTTTACTCGGTGTTTTCTTGCTTGGATAAGCTCGAAAACACTTCGACTTTGGATATCCTTTACCTTGTGATAGTGTAAAAGATTTTTGGGCAAAACCCTATTTTACGCATAAGCTCAAACTTAGGCGTAGAACTCTTCGCCTAAGATTTTCTTACGCTAAGCCTTGTCTTACGCATAAGCTAATCCCACGCATAAGTTTTCTCGCCTAACTTTACTTTTCGCCTAATCTTAGTGTTTCTCAACTCTTACGCGTAACTATTGCTTTTACGCGTAAGTTTGGTGTTTTACGCCTAAGTGTTGCTTTGCCTAAACTCGGTTTTCTCGCCTAAGGATACTTCATCAACAACGTTTCATTCGACTACAACGATCCATATAACAACACAAGTTTTCAACATGTCTCAACCACCATACTCTAACTACCTTCCTTACACTTATACTCAACAACAACAACAACAACTAAGTCCACAACATCAACAATTCAATCAACAACAACAAATTTATCAACAACAATTCAATCGCAACATTATCCACAACAAGGAGCAATTCCACCTCAAATGGTTCAACCACCACCTAGTCTTCAAGTACAACCTTACACAAACGTTTACAATCAACATCCATCCGGGAATACTATGAAGGAACCAACTTGGTTTGCAAAGATGTGTGAAGCTTTAAGTAGCCAACAATCCATTCATGAGGCGGGATCACTGATAGACCTCCAATGCTCACTCCGGAAACTATGATCAATGGGTGATTAGGTTCTTTAGGTTTTGTGATCTAAAGAAGCCACATGGAAAGTTCTTAAAGAAGGTCATCTTGGAAGGTCCATTTGGATGCCTATTCTCGTTACACGGAGATCCAAATGCTATTCCACCAAGAGATGATCTCACAAACATTGCAACTGTCATTGAACTTTACGGTGATGAACTTCTACACTCTGAAGGCGATGAGCTAGCAATGCAATATATCCTTTTAGGATTACCCAATCCAATCCTTGAAGTGTGGATACTCAAAAGGCGCAAAAAGGCGTGGGAACATATTCATCTTCTCATGGAAGGCATTGAACTTAATCAAGAAGATATGGAATCCAAAATTTACTTGGCTTATGAACACTTCATGATTGAACCTGGAGAGACATTAGAATCATATCATCATCGATTCTCTGACATCATAAATGACTTGGACAAACACAACATCATCATGCTAAGAATTGCTGTTAACACTAAGTTCCTAAGTAGTCTTGGTCCTGAGTGGGAAAAATATGCCATTTTCATCCGTCAAGCAAAGAATCTTCATCATGCTACTTACGGATTGTTGTACGACTATTTGAAACCACATCAAAAAGAAGTTGACAAAGAAAGGGTTGTCCGTGGACAAAATGTTTCACCATCACTTCCGGACAATCAACAACTTGCTTTGTGGGCTCAAACTAGTTATCCTCCTCAACCCGCTCCTCAACCAACTGCAACAATTACACCATATGATCCGTCACAGCAACAATCTCAACAAACTCAATTGGTTCCATACAACAACAACAATGATCAAGCACTACGGTGAAGCTAATGAGGACTCGAAGCTTTCGATGCATTGCGACAAGGATTTGTTATGATTGCTAAAGCCTTCGGCGGTATACAAACAAATCCAACAATCGCATTCGCTCCTCATCAAACACAAGGAATCGGGATGTTGTGAACAATGGGCGTGTTGAAGTTCAAAATCGTGTTTATGGTCGTCGGATGGGAGGAGGTAAAGGGTTTAATGCTATGGGAAGGAATAACATGGGTGCTCCACAACAACGAGAGCTCAATTGGTTGAGCAGGAAATGCTCGAGAATGGGATGAATGGTCTTATTGCTACAACTATAATGAGAAGGTCACCGGCTAATGCATGCCCTAAGCCGAGAACTAGAGGCGATGCTTATCACAAGGAGGCTTTACTTTTGGTGTTAAGGATGAAGTGGTGGAACTCTCACAACCAAAAACGAGCTTTATGGCGGATGCACGAGACTCGAGATGATGATATGGAGGACTTGCGAGCTAATGCAACAGTGATGTTGATGGCACAAATGCAAGCTCTCCACATGAGTGACACACAGCCCAGTGTATGACATCGATGGCTTGTCTCGTGTACCGAACAAACCATTTTATCATTGATCTAATATCTCAACCAACATCCGAATCCGACGAGGCTCGGAATGTTCAACATGAGTCGTCCACATCTCATTCGACGATTCTCAACTTGACCCGTAGTTACATTTGACGATCAAGATGACCTCATGGTTACATTTGACACTCAAATTGACTCCGTGGTTATATTTGAGGATCTTAATAGTGATCATGTTGTGACTCACGTTGAACAACATGAACTTTTGCCCAATCCGGATATTGACCTCTTACTTAAAGATTATCAATCCCAAATGGATAAATGTCGTTCATCAAAATTAATTGCATAGTAAAATGCACTTTAATTAGGGATATTGAATGCTTAATTCGGCAACTCAATTTTTCAAAACTCAAGAAAAGCGTGAAAAGGTTTTGAAGTCGCTTTTGCTAAATCACATCAAAACAAAAATCTTTAGAACGACAGATTCGTGATCTAGCCGCATCGAAGAATGCTTTGTTGTCTCAAATAGAACAAGCGAAACACGAACATACAAAACAACTTAACGCTCTTACTTTGGAAAATCAAAAGCCAAAGTCGAGTTGTTAAATTGTCAAAACAGTTCTCTGCATACAAAAAGCATTCCACGAAACGAATAGATGACCATCTTGAAGAAATTGTCGACTTACAAAACAAACTCAAAGAGTTTCAAATGTTGTTTATAAACATGGTGAGTAAATCACAACAATTCTAAAGTTTACTTTAAAACCCAATCCAAATGGATATGGACCGAATCTTGCGATTACAAACCAAAGCTTTCAACAAAGCATTCAAACCAAATCATGAAGTTTCGGTCACGAATACAAAATTGATGATTTTGTTATGAGTGTTGTTGAATATCATCGTCAAGAAGAATTAGATGCGATGACGAGAGTCGATCAAAATTATAAAATATTGTTTATAACAAACCATTCAACTATTCAAAAGTCGTCACTTTTGTCCCACCAAAAGATTCTTCTAACACACCTAGGATTATCACAAAATGTGCGAGTCTTCTAATGTTGCTCCCCAACCAAATTATGCATAAATTTATGGTCCTTTACCTTCACTTAGTGAAGTCAATTCAAAACCAAAATTGTCAAATTATCGGATATTTTGACATTTTCACTTCGACCTCAAACTTTTAGAACGTGAGATTGAATTTCATTCTAAAATAAAAGTTGAACATTTTCAATCACCAATGGTGCGAGAACAAAGAGATATTTTCATAAAAGAATTTTACCCCATGTTAAAATTTTGAAAAATTGTGCATTATATTGGGAAAGGAATTTCATAAGGAACTTGGATTGATGAAAATCGTTTTGAGAAAAGCTGAAACATCTATTTCTAATACAAAGCGTAAAAGAAAATGTTAGAAAAGATGTTGATCGACTCTTGGACGATGTTATCTGTGCTGATATCCATAATGTTGTGTTATTGCATTCTTTGCCATATGCATCTGAGTATATCTCTGCTGATTCTGTTGATTCTGTTAAAATTGTTGAGAATACTGATAATGTGCATCAAATCGAATCTTTAAAAGTTGAAAATGAACGATTGTTAAACGAACTTGCAAATGTAAAACGTCGTCTTCAATGGTGTCAAAAAGATTGTCAAGATCGTGAACTTTCTCTGCAAAACAAAATCACTCAGTTGCGCTCCAAATCTTTTGATCCTAAAATTGAGCAACTGGATGATCAAAACGTGTCTTTGAAATGTCAAATCTCAAAATATGAACAAGAACTTGCAAAAGTTAAAAAGGAATATGGTGTCATATTTGATTTACTCAAACAGACTCGTGATGAAGCATCAAACGAACTTGATCATTATCTTGCACACACTAAAGAAGTCACAAATGTTTATGGAAACCTTGGTTCTGAAAATCAAGATTTGTTGCACACTATCATTGTGTTAAAAGAGAAGTTAGGAAAGTATGAACAAGTTCAACCTAGCAACATTAAGAAACTTGCACTGTAACACTTAGAAAAGTGACACTAAATTGCCTACCGACAAACCACAAGATACTAATGTGTTTCCTCTCTGAAACATGAATAGTTGCCTCTTTTCCAAACGTCCGCACTTCACGACCTAGGAGCAATACAAGGAAGAATAGGAAGTTGCGACCTAAGAAAAGATCAATAAAGAATCTTGAAGTGAAGAACACCCTAGGACTTTGAATAAGACTCATGTTACATCCACTTTAGATATTGCGTCGATAAATGTAATGGAAAAGTATTGTAACGAATCTGAACCTTTAAGTACTTTTGATATTCGATCAAGCTTCTTGTATTATTTGTCGTAAAAGTATGCTTTCTGATTGTCATGATAAACGTGTTGCTAAAGCTATCTTGTCTCGTTTAAGGAATCCTAAGAAATGGAATACCTCTAGGCCTACTCATGCTTCTAAGTCTGTGCTTGGTAAACCGCCCTCTTTAGATTCTAAGAACCGCATTGATGTCCCTGTAGCTTCATTATCACCTCCAAGGAACGTAGTACCACCTAGTGCATTCACTAAGACTAAAGCAAAGACTAGTTGGAGATGGCAGATATGGATACATAATACACTAGGATTTAAATGGATACCTAAAATCGTTGATGTGTGTATTTCAACTATAAGCGCTTGAACCCTCTAACTCTCGGGTTCCAAATCTACTTCTATTCCATCTATGTCGTGCATGTTGAATGCGGGTGATATGATCATTCTTTGGGTTGTTGATAGCGGATGTTCCCGACACATGACATGCAATCTTAAACTATTATCAAACTTTATTGCAAACTTCATTGGCTTTGTCAGATTCGGAATGATCACTTGAAGCTATCATGGGCTACTGGAGATTACATCAATGGAAACATCGAAATTAGCGGGGTTTATTATGTGGAAGGCCTTGGTCACAATCTCTTTTCGATCGGTCAATTACGTGATGGAGATTTGGAAGTTGCTTTTCGGGAGAAAACTTGTTTCATTCGTGATCTACAAGGAAGCGAACTTATGTACGGCTCTCGCAATTCTAGTCTCAGACACAATCTCAATGCAAGACATGGTTGCTTCATCTCCCATTTGTCTACTTTCAAAGGCAACATCTACAAAATCTTGGCTATGGCAATCGTCTCTCACATTTAAACTTTCAAACCATAACCAACCTTGCTCGATATAAACTTGTTGAAGGTCTCCGAGATTCCGATATTCTAAAGATCACCTTTGCTCGCTTGTAAACAAGGGAAAAGCACTCGTGCTCATTTTCCTTCAAAGGTGGAACACGACTCTAGCATGTGCTTCATCTTCTTCACATGGATTTGTGTGGCCCGATGCTGTGCAAACGATTAATGGCAAACGCTACATCTTGGTAATCGTCGATGACTACTCAAGATGGACTTGGGTCTACTTTCTTCAAGCAAAGATCAAGCTCCACGATGATCATCACCTTTCTCATGAAAATACAAGTTCACTCCGGAACACCGTCCGCCAAATCGAATAGACAAAGGAACCGAATTTGTGAATCAAACTCTTGAGAATTTTATGAGAAAGTGGGAATTGAACATCAAACATCTATTGCACGTACACCAGAACAAAACGGAGTTGTTGAAAGATGAAACCGCACGTTAGTGGAAGCTGCAAGAACGATGTTAATTAATGCTAAACTTCCGGATTACTTATGGGCTGAAGCCGTGTCAACTGCATGCTACACTCAGAATCGATCAATGATTACAAAACGCCACAACAAAACACCTTTTGAGCTTATCCACAACCATAAACCGAATCTCAAACACTTTCATGTATTTGGATCCCTTTGCTACCCAAATAATGATCGTGATGACTTTGGAAAGCTCAAAGCCAAAGCTGACATTGGAGTCTTTATTGGATACTGTGAAAATTCTAAAGGTTACGGATCCGAATCGTCGTACAAAGCAAGGATATGGAAACGATTCATGCAAATTTCGATGAGCTTCTTGAAATGGCTTCGAGCATATGACTTGGAACCGGTCACAACCGCTTAAACTTCCTCATACCCCATCATCACCGAATCAAGCCCCGACTTAATCGTCAACAAATGGAAAAGCTATTTGCTCGTTGTTTAGTGATGACATTGATGAACGTGCTCGGTGTATCCATTGTTTTCACCGCTCAACCCGATCATATTCCAATACCGATACACTGCTACAACAACCATGTTGAAGAAGCACCACCGATTGATTCTACAACAACATTGAACAAACTGATCCAACAACACCGAACCGGTGATGATGTTACGAACAATGAAGTACCCCACCGCATATTTTGATCCAAATCGTTCTTTAACCCGTTTGCCAATGAAAGCTGTTGCACCGATGTCGCGGAATCATCAACAAACCATTTGAATCCTCAAAATCTACACAATGTATACCAACATCAACCCTCGACACATCGTTGGACAAAAGACCATCCTCTTGAGAATATTATTGGTAACCCAAATCAACCAATCGTATGAGACGGCGTCTTCACACGATGGTGAACATTGCATTTATGCACTCACCGTCCGCCAATATGAACCTAAAAACATTAAAGACGCAATGACCAAGGACAACCGGATTGAATCCATGCAAGAAGAACTCAATCAATTCAAACGTCTTGAAGTATGGGGCGGTTGAAAGACCAAGGGTCTATGTCATTGGTCTCAAATGGATTTGGAAGAACAAATTGGATCTTTGAAGGGAACGTAATCGAAACAAGTCACGTCGGTGGTTAAGGGTTATAAATGAAGAGGTATTGACTTTGAAGAATCATTCGCCGGTTGCTCGTCTTGAGGTCGTTCGGATCTTTCTCGTTCGCGGCTCATATGAATATAACGGTCTTTCGGATGGACGCCAAAGCGCTTTTCGAATGGTCAACTAAAAAAGCGGTTTATCGTCACCACCGAAGGATTCATTGATCCGAGTTCCCGAACCACGTCTACAAACCGAACAAAGCTCATGCGGTCTCAAACAAGCTCCAAGGTGTGGTGCGATAAGTTATCATCCATCCTCATTGCTAATAATTTCACCAAAGGTTCGGTCGATCCTACACTTTTCATACAATATCACGGGGCTCACATATTAATCGTTCAAATTTATGTGGATGACATCATTTTTGGGTCAACACACTTAAAATACTCAAATGCTTTTGCAAAACTATTGACAAAACATTTTGAAATGTCAATGATGGGTGAACTCACATTCTTTCTCGGAATGCAAGTTCACCAATCACCCCGTGGTATTTTCTTGAGTCAGTCCAAATATGCCCTTGAACTATTAAACAAATTTGGAATGCAAAACTGTGACACCTATGCCACACCAATGGCTCATACCAAGAAGCTAGACGCTGATTTACATGGGAAATTGGTAGACCCTACCAAATACCATAGTATCATTGAGTCTCTCATGTATCTAACAACTAAGGGCCCGATATTATGTTTGCAGTATATCTTTGCTCCGTTATAAGTCGAGACCAATGAAACTCACCTCTCGAGGCTAAAAGAATCATCCGATACATCAAAGGAACCATTAATTTGGGATCCGTATCAGAAGGATTTTGGTTTTGAACTAATAGCATTTTCGATGTCGATCACGCAGGATGCCTAGACTCATGGAAAAGTACTTGAGAGCATTACAATTTCTTGGTGATAAACGGTGTCATGGCAATCGAAGAAGCGAGGATTGTACATCGCTCTCCTCAGCGAAGCGAGAATATGTAGCCATGTCGGCGTGTTGTGCTCAAGTCATTTGGATGCGAACACAACTCAAAGACTATGGTTACGTGTTTGACAAAATCCCGATGTATGCGACAATCAAAGTGCTATTGCAAGCTCATGCAACTCTATTCAACATTCCAAATCAAAGCACATCGATCTTCAATATCATTTCATCAAGGACCACGTCGAAAGTGGTACAGTTGAATTATACTTTGTGGGTCTTGAATACCAATTGGCGGATCTCCTCACCAAAGCCTTGGCTCTGCTAGGTTTAATGAGTTGGTCCACCGGATTGGTATGCGGTGTTTGACTCAAGAGGAACTGGATGAACTTTAAAACATTCTTAAAACCATCAAACACCAAAACCTCTTTTGTAAATATTTTTCAAAACAAAATACAAAATTATAAAATCGATAAAACAACAAAAATATTCTTCTATCTATATTTCTTATAACATGGCAAGTACAAATCTTCCGTCAACACTATAATCTTTCAAAATTCAAGATTTTTTTGATCAAGTGTTGAGGGGAGAAAGCAAATATTTTTGGTTTCATAAAACCTTGTACTTGCATGTTACCTCATCCCTGTTGTTTCTTTAAGAATGGTGGTCACATTTACGGTTTCATCGACACTCCTCGGACTAAAATTTATAAAATTTCTTTATTTCTTAAGTCGGGGGAGTGTCGTCATGTTTCTTTCAAATATTCTCGTTTGGTAACCAAAATGGAAGTTATGTACATTGGATGTAAATGGTAAAGGTGGAGGGACTAAATGTGTCAAAAGATCAAAGTAGTTTTAACAAAAAACCTAACCACATTAACTCTTCACATTTATTTCTAACACCTACCAAATCTACATAAAAATATCATTAATCCGTGTTTTTATCTCAAATTTGTAAGTGTTTTATGTTCTCAACATGATTCTAAACAATGGTTTTGAATTTTCGAATCCAATGGTTAAAAATCAAGTTTGGAAGATTGTTGTGTTCTACGCGTAGCTATGAACACAACTTCTTCATTTGTGTGTTTGTGGTTGAAATGGGAGTGTCCGTTTGTATAATCACTTTGAATCCATTTTCATCATTAATGTAATTGAATGGTTTTGAAAACTAGGGTTTATGCGTGTGTTGGATCATTATTTTATGTGTTGATGATTCGGTGGTCTTGGAAGATCAAAATACATGTTTGCCATTAGAGAGAAAGTTAGAGAGTTGGGTGTTCTTGCTAGAGACTTGGTTTACAAATTATGGAATATTAGATTAAAAAGCACCACCCTTCCATGGATGGAAGGGTATTTATACTTACATGACATAACGACCTCCTATCGGCATGTGGATCGTGGATACATTGGGTAAAGACCCGTCCTTCCTCCACGGTGTTGCACTATGCTAAACTAGACTAATAACTAACTAATAAACTACTAAATAACGTAACTAAACGATATGTCTACGAGCTAACTTATGCTAGATAATACTTGGGGTGACCGACTCTTCACTATGGAATTTTCTAATTCCTAACAATCTCCCCAAGGGAGGTCACCCCATGTTTTACATTTTGAATCCTAGCATTCTATTTTGACTTTGGTCTTGAGCTCGTAGACTTTAATTCTTCAATTCGCAATCTTTGTGCTTTAGTAGTGCAACTTCAAAGTCCGCATTGATTTGTACTTTTAGTGGAGGTCTTTGAACCGATCCACATCTTTGATGATCTTTGAGCTTTCATTGAGATCATCACCACAAGAAATCTCGGATCACCCTTTATTGTGTTGCCATCATGTGAAGTTGTGACTTTTGGACCGACATGCTCACACTTTTGAATCATGACATCTTTCCATCGAGTAGCGGAAGCCTTCTTGGTTCATGATATTTGCAAAGAACAGAAGCGAAGCATAGTATAGAAATATTAGAACCGGGTTATGTAGATTATGCACGGTCATGATTTCTTCGATTAAGTGTGGATCTGTGAGCATGCGGCTTTGGATTGACTCCTCAATTCTAATCACCGCAACCGTCCAAATGTACCGCAAACAACAGTTAGCAATAAAACACACGAAAGTGTCTTTGATCACTTCGTTGAATTGAGGTACACGCCCACGGTTCCCGTTGATCGATATAAATCTTTTGTGATCGGTAGGATTCCTAAGAATCTCCTTGATGAGGTTTCGCGGTTGTTCTAGTTGTTCTCAAACCGAACGTCTCAAAGAAGACAACACGGAGTGAGTGAACCGACAAATTGAGATTCACCGATTGATGAAAATGATTTGAAAAACAATCGCATATTGCTTGAAGAAAGAGTTTTGCAATCTGACGAAGGTTTTATGAGAAAGATCAATTTTCAATCAAAATACTTTTGTATTAGAGAATGAGTACACATTCGACGTGCTAGCGAAAAGAAGAGATTCGCACATCGAGCGGTTTTTCTAAAAGTATTTTCAATCGATATACTTTTGAATTTGAAATGAATACACATTCGACGTGCTAGAGAAAAGAAGGTTTGCACATCGAGCGGTTTTCCAAAAGTATTCGTCAATTCCATTCTGGACCAAGGTTGATTCAAGAAAGAATCGCCCATCGTTTCTATCCGGTTGTCACAAGCTTGATCTTACGAGAAGATCTCACATGTCACCCACCAAGAGCTTGTTTGATGTTGGCTCTAGAAGGATTTCCATCTTCATCGTGAATATTTTCATATCACTCGGATGTTCGGCAATACCACAAGGATAATCGTGGGACTCTCAATATATACTTACTTTCCACATTGTGTGAAAAAGCAAGTCTTCAAGAATTTAGTGTCCTAACGAGATATTGTGGATGATCTCTTGGCTCTAGACTCAATAGTGCACATTTGGTTCCTATCTTCGGAGACTAGGAGAGGGTCTCCTTCTTCAATATCAACAATCTCTAAGAGAAAGTCGATAGATTATGTCGGTTCCCGTGAGAATGAAACAAGCCCTTTAAGAGGAACTTGAGTGGTTTGGGAAGTTTTAGTGCAGAGCGTCCATCGGGTCCATGACGTCTTGTCTTCAATACCAGTGTTACCTTAGTAACCACCAAGAGTATATGTATTGAACCCGGTTTACGCCCTAAGGTTGAATTGATGGAGGGCTATTTCTTTTCACCCTTTTATCATTCATTTCTTTTCATTCTTCAACCCTTGATTGCTTACCGAGACTTCATAACTAGAACCTTGTTGGGTTTATTCCATTACTAGCTCGTCTCGATCCGCACTCTTCCCATTTCTCATTTTCTCCTTTTTCAATATACCTAAGGACTCTACACTATCTAGTGGATTGTCACTGGTAGATCCCTCCGGTTTGGCGGATCGTGGGAACTAATACCTAACCTAACCATCCTTATAACTCCATGCATAAAGTAAATTGGTCGGTCTTTTGGTACAGTTCATTCTTCCTTAAAACCAATTGAAAATCATTTGGAAAAACAATCAAGGTACTTGTGATACGAGATCAAAGCATTTTGTACCTTAATAGTTTTGATCATTTAGAAAACCTCCCCTCAACATGTGCATATGATTTAGAAATTGTTTAGCACAAGGAGGCAAGAGGACTTTGAAATATTTTCTTTGATCACAATTTTCATATGAAAAGCCATTTGATTTTCATGGTAAATTCTCCCCTCAATATGTGCATAGGATATTTGAAATCATTTTTATCACATAGAGGCAAGAGTTCTTTTGAAGCACATCCACGATTACAAAAGCCATTTAAGAAACCATTTGAAAACTCAATCAAGGTACTTTATGTCTCTTTTAAAAACTTTTGTACCTCGATAGTTATGCTCCCCTTAATATGTACTTCGAGATTCAAAAGCGTTTAGCACATATGAGAGAAGCGACTTGCACAATTGAATCAAAACGATCACCTTTATCAAATTTCATTATTAAATCACAAATTCTCCCGATCAAAATATCAAACCCTTTGAGATTTTGGATCCCAAGTGATTTAATTAGGTTTAGAAAACATGGGGAAAATGTGGCCTAGTTTAAATACTGTCCATGTTTTGGATAAATCCTACTCAACATGTGCATTGTGTATTTGAAATCGTTTGGCACATGGAGGCGGGAGTGCCTTTAAAGGACTAAAACCGATTCCATTAAAACATATTTGAGATTTAAATCACGATCTCTCCTTGATCAAAAATTTCAAACCAATTAGAATTTTGGATCCCGATTGATTTAAATTATTTAGAAAGTTTTAGGGAAAGACGTGGCAAGATTTAATTTTGAAAAATGATAGATAAGGACCGATTTAGACATTAAAGATTGTTAGTGTCGGTATGATTGTTTTAAGAGATCTTTAAGTAAAATAAAACAATTTCACAATCAAACAAGAATGTAAAAATTTCATTTTGATGATCTTTGAGTTTTAAAGAAAATCATACCATGACATAACATTAAATCTTTAGATCACCACTTTTTTAGCGTATAAAGCGGACTTTTGTGAAGAAATATCGTTTGAAAATATTTTATATTAAATCACTCTCCCCTCAATCCATGACGAAATCGATAATTGAGTGACTTAAGTTTTGATAAAATGAAGTCCGGTGATTTTCAAAATTTAGTCCAATATATTTTCAAAACAATATTTTCCATTTTCAAAACAATTTAATCAACTTATTCAAAATTGTTTAAAACGATGTATCCGCACAAAGATTTGTTAGGTGGTTGAGAAGCTTTGTTGTTGTTGTTGTAGGCTTGGAAGAAAACCGTCTGCGATGCGGTGAGACTTCTTCTTACGTTGCATTTTGAATGCCAACCGAGGTCCAATTAAGCTCCGTTTCTTCAATCACTTAGAAGAAAACCATCTGCGATGCGGTGAGACCTCTTACGTTGCATTTATGCCAACTCTCCATAGAAGTCCAATTAAGCTCCGTTTCTTCTTTTGTCAACCCAAGATATAGTTACCCTTTCCTTTTGGCATCCAATCATCTTCAATTGTGGGATCCGGATCGGGAACATTCTTATATACCAATATACCTGCATACGTTAGTGAACACACATACAGATATATGGTGGTCGACATCACCCAGACAGCAATTGACTAATAAAAGTCAATTCAACATATCAATCAGTTCGTATAAAGCATGGGAATAATGTGTTTATCAAACTCTAATCATCTAATCCTAACAATCATATCCTAGGCACCTAGTCCTTCAACATAGGCAAATATCATTTTAATTAAGCACGTAGGATAATTAAGAAAGTCCGTTAGATGATATAGATTTGAAAACATTATCCCCTCAATCAATGACTCATTTTATGAAAAGTTTTAAAAGCGTGAAGTCATTGATTGAGTTTTCAATTTTACAAAACTCGAATCGATTAATTTCAAGCAACTCATTTACCACCATTTTAGAAAACAACAAATATTTTTCGAAGAATTTTAGGCGGAAAACATTTGTGTAGGAACAATGATCCTTGACATACTTTCCTCATTTTGTTTTTAGGATAAGTGCGAAATATTTGAAAATTGGTTTAGCGCAACACTTTCCTTTCTTGAAGAGCGGGTTGCTATCTCAAATAATAGCAAGCCATAGTTTAAGCACGGTGCAAGCCATTATTTGAAGCCGGGTTACTGATCAAATAATAGCGTAAGCCATATTTTGAGACATGTTTAGAAAAGAATATTTACACCTCCTGCTCGAACTTCATCTATGGTCCCGTGCCATTATTGAATGACATTTCTAAGACCGTAGATGTTATCGATACGGAAGACATGTCTTTAGAAAACATATTTTTGTCGATTTTTTGGATTTTTGAAAATTTTTCGATTTTATGGTTTTATATTTTTCTATTTTCTTTTCTTTTTTATATTTTCTATTTTCTTTTGTTGGTTTTATATTTTCTATTTTATTTTGTTGGTTTTATATTTTTGTATTTTGTTTTTGAATAAATATATACAAAGATAGAGAAGATGATATAGTAAAGAAGATGATGATACGAGTACCGAGATAAGGATATCGAAAGACGTCGTAGAAGATAGAAGTCATCAACTCTTAAACATTCACCACCAAAGCTTCCGAGGCTCTTGCATTGAAGAAAGAAATTGAACCATCGAAAGTGAGACTTTGGCGACTTCCCCAAACCGAAAATCCTTTAGATGAGCAGATTCAAGCTCTATTTCAAGCTTCCCTTAGCCAGTGCAGAGAAGCACACCATTATCATAAATCCATTGCTCCATTTAAGAACGATAATCGAGGTTCTTCGTTCGAGGTTATATCATCAACAAGAACAACATCAATCGTATCATCCCACGTATAAATAATCTTCTCAAATTTCTTTTTCTTTCAAGTCGTCAGGCGATCCATTCCAAAAGGTGTCAAGAGACCACTTCCCCAGTAGATGAATTGATGCGATCGGTCTCTTAGACTAGAGCTCACGAACCCGAATACACATCATGAAGACAAAGAAAATTATACCATCAAGTACCGATTAAGTCCAATAGCCAGAAGAATAACCCGATGTATACTTTTCTCTCCTCCCGAAGGCAGTGCATGAAGGTCAAGAACCGAAGTACCCGAATGATTAAAGAGATAATAACCGATAACATTGAAGAAGCATGCGAATCACCGATTATCTGCGGAGGACTATCTCTCGGATTTCAACTCCGAATAAGTGATTATATCTCGAATCACGATTAAGCACTCAAGTGAAACAATGAGCATCCCCAATGTACACAATATCTCTCCCCGATGAATGCGAAAGCATCATCACACACTTGTACCTCTCTTTATCATCGAAACTAACTCTTCCATCTCTTCCCCACATAGTTGGAATAAGAACACTAAACGCCATGAGTCAAACCTTGAGTGTCTCTCGCGGTAATGACATTCGTCTTCCGGGATATCTTCAATCACTTAGAAGTATTAAGCTCATCAATGTTTACTCGCGTTTCAAGATGCTTGTCTCCTTCCCCTTGATGGTTTTGACACATCGTAATCAAGAACATCTTATCACCCATATACAAGAAATCTTTTGAGAAGAACATTAGAGATCTTGTGAGAATCAACTTGTTGAAGAACGAATGAGCAAGTCTAAGCGGGATTAAATCGGCATATCAATCTCCCCAATTAGTGCTCTCCCTAAACCGACAACTGCTTGATAACAACCCAATTAAGAAGAAGTCTTTAGATCGTTAAATGCAACTCGTCTTTAGTCTTCTACCATATATCGGAAAATGTAGAACCGATTGTAGACTCGACCTTCTTCAAGATTGTCCGGTTGGGAATAGATAGTTAACATCTTCAACACACCAAAACAAGAACATCACCAAAAGCATCCCAATCAACTTACATCTTGCAAATCCCTTAACTAAAATCCTCCCAATCAAACAAGAAATGAAAGATGTTCATCAAGGAAATCGACAATCGGGCCGCAACGAACACACGAGATGGTAATACCAAGCAAACAATCACATCAAACAAGAATGAAGGTTGTTCGAATCATCATGTTGATGTGCACGTGAAGCATTAACCGGAAGCACTTTGTCAATAAACTCATATCGACTTGTGAAGATGTCAACTAACGGCTCATAGAAGAAACTCCATGTAACGATGACCCGATAAGAAGAAAATCGGTTCTTACATGAGTTTGGAGCCGTTGACCATTTATTCTCATAAATCAATCAACCATGTAGTAATTTCACACTTCTTCTCCCCTCAAGAATTGCATACGGAGTTGCCATTCTTGATTAAATAAGTGAAAGTCATCCGAATGTTCTATTCACACTTCTCTCCCGCAAAATAAGCACATGATGTCGCCATCTTCATTATAATCGAGCAAGTGGAATGAGAAAACAATCGGTGGTAGCCGGTTCACTTGATGACTTAAGCGCATGGAAAAAGTATGAAGCATGTTGATGAGAATGGTCATTAATGAGAAGATTTCTCTTCTTGAAGATAAAGCGCATCGACAGCGTATACTTTTCTTTTCTTTGAGGAACGAGGCTTGAACAAGTGTTCAAACGTCATGAGAAGATTTCTCTTCTTCGAAGATAAAGCGCATCAAACGACACATTTCTTTTCTTTAGAGTACGAGGCTGTGTGAGCAGACGTCATAATCTCTCTTTTCAACTCTCTTAGCAAAACATGTAATCATCACCATTATCATTCAAGAGGCTTTTTGTCGTGACGGTGATGGAGATAACCCAATATGATGAATTTGACCTCAAGTAAACTAACCCGAACTCGTGACTTAAACTTGCACATATGTAACAAAGAGCGGTGCCGATTTCATGCTCCATTGAATCTCTAAGTACTCTATACTCTTCAACCAACCAACCATCAAGTAATAGACGTACATCACCTCTTGAAAATCCACAATTGAATGTGACATCGAGCACTACAACGTAACTCCTTAAAGTGATAGTTATTTTGTGGTGGTATGAGCCCAATTCCCCAAGTGGTAAAAGAAAAGGTAAAAGTCACCCAACAATAACTAGATTTTCAAGTCTTCGTTTTTGATAATAAGCTCGAACAAGGATCATGAAGAATCTTCATCCAACCATCCCGATACCTTCGGATACTAAGTACACTCGCCTGTGATATTTCACTTCAACCTCAAATAAATAATATTGAATTAACGTTGTCACATCCTCTCGTTAAAAGCTCAAATCTAGCCTTCTTTGAAATTTAAACGAACTCGATAATGGTTTCATCCGACCATGGTTAAAAGCACATAACCCCGTAAAACCATGTAATAACCAAATTGCCATGAAGAAAACCCAAACACACACCCAATTCATGAAGTACACCTTTTATCCCTTCATTGAAGCGAAACCGTATCATCAACATCAAGTAAGATCCAAAATTACACTTTCTCTTCTCCAAGATGGTTCCATCATTACGGATTTTACAACTCTATGGTTTAAACCGAGAAATAGTTTCTTTCGGGATTTTACAAAACCAAGAATAAACCGTAAGATAGATCCGAAATGCACTTTACTAATACCGGGATGTTTCCATTGTCACGGATTTTACAAGTCTATGATTTAAACCGAGAAATAGGTTCTTTCGGATTTTACAAAATCAAGACAAAACCGTAAACAATGTCGACTTGAATGTGTTATGACGACTTTGGTTTTAGTGAATATTTGTTTTAGGGAACATGCGCGGTTCATCAGCGGTTCATTATCCAACATCAACAAAATCATCAACCATCCAATCACTTTGGTAAACACATCATTCACGATTCGTCACGGTTATTGCGGTGACCACATGGTGAAGTAAACCGATATTTCAAACTTGATCATGAAGTAGAATTCCTAGATATGTTACTTAAACTTGTACTAATCCTCGTGAAGAAGAAACGGTGTACCCAATGTACAAAACCTCTTGACATTCTCAATCGAGTGAGACACCAAGTGATAGTTACGTTGTGGGTTAAGCGAGAAAGAATCACAACCGTAATTAAATAGCCAAGTCTTTATCACCCTCTATAAATGCCCAAACAAGTCATCTTGGCGGAAGGGTAGAAAGAAAGAAGACGAAATAAGTAAACTTGCCCGAAAAACCTTACTTCAAATCCAAATAAGAAATACCATATAAACAACCCCGTAGTCAACTTTGTTCAAATATCAATTCAAGCCGTGACAAAATATATATCGTGAAAATGCATACACCAAAGTACCAAACCTCAAACACAACAAATCTCATCATTACAATTCATAACCCAAAACACATCGCCTCAAATCTCATCATAAATTAACTCTCATAAAATCCAAATCATGAGAAACCCATCCGACCCAATCATTGTCCACATTATCACAGAGTCCAACAACAACTCGCCCATACTCATAATTATATACCCACTATGCCCTAATCGAACAAGTATTTAACACCACTTAGCTTCACACTATCCCTAATTTTTCTCAACAACACATCTGCTCTCAAAAAAACTTATCCGCCTCCATCTTATTCAAAACAGCAATCAAACCCTAATATCCACTTATCAATATTCCGCCACACATAACAGCATCTCAAAAACATCACGCCTATTTTCTGGATCATTGAATAGTGATGAATACTTCCATTTCGCCACAGAGATGGCTTGAGATGAGGATTAACGCCACATAGATGGTATGATATGAGTCATCAAGGTAGGTTCTTTATCACTGTAATCTTTAGATTCATACCGAACGTGAAAACAAATGAAATCCCAGTGGATTTTGTTAGTTTCATCATGTATTCGGATATAATAACAACCTTATGATATTTGATTGATGATGAACGATTTTTCGCTTATTGACCTTAAAAAGTCTTTATCAATCATTGATTAAAACGAAGAAAGTTTCGAGGTCGTTAATCACTTTAAGTATATTTCCTTAATATCCAGAACAAGATGAAAGATTGAACTTAGCCGTGGTTTAGATCTTATCATCGGTTTAAGTTCGAAAAATCTTGGATCAATGATGATATAAATGACTCGAGACAAAGACTCTTGATGGTCTTGGTGTTTCTTTTGAGAACCACGAGTCATACACACTGAGATCGATTGGTTAATAGTTATGTCTAGTTTGATGTTTGAATGAGTGTTGGGGAGAGATGGTGAGGGTCCATTGGTGAGTCAAGGTTAGGTTAAGAGGATTGAAGGTTTTTCAGTTTCGGATATATTGATTCTTCATCATTTCTGTTTTTCGGTTTCAGTTAACATGGGCCAATGATGTTCGAATTAAACAGAGGTCATGGTGAGTGAATGGTATTAGTTTTGTGGTCAAGTCATGTTGTGGTCAAACCTTCTCATTCTTCATTTCTGTCGCAAGTTGCTAGCCATTTTTTTCTCAAAGCAAGTCGCTACATGTTTTTTCCAAAGCAAGTCGCTACCCGGTTTTTCAAAAGCAAGTCGCTACCTCTTTTTAAGCACCAAGTTGCTAACATACTAACCAAGTCGCTAGCATAACTGTTAAACAAGTCGCTATATAGTTATTTCCGTTCATAACTCGCTAACTTGTTCAATAACAAGTTGCTACGACTTGTAAAAACAAGTCGCTAGGCAAAACACGACCAAGTCGCTAGGTGGATTCAGTGAATCTGGACATTTTGTACTATCAACTCGCTAGCATGATTATATGAGTTTTCCGATGAGTTTTCCTACCAAGTTTTCCACCACTTCATAAAACCCGTAAAAGGTGCATAAAATGTCCCATTTTATCCGTTTTGACCAAAAAAAAATCAGATGACCACTTATCTTCACTTTGGTACAAGGCAACTAAAATGATAGAAACAAAACTGCTCGTTGGACAAAACAGATTTTTTGACTATGACACAAATAAAGGATACCACACAAAACTGTTACAAGATCAACCTTTTACTCAGAAGAAAACTTGTTTAAAACAGTTAAACAATCAATATATTATTCGACCAAAAAAGTGATGAAAAACAGTTTTATTAGACCACTATTCGAGCCAACATTGATCAATAAAACACAAAAACCATGGTATGAAACCACACAAATCAACACAACACAACAACCTTGGCTCTGGTACCAATTGTTGGATCATTATTTTTATGTGTTTGATGATTCGGGTGGTCTTGGAAGATCAAAATACATGTTTGCCATTAGAGAGAGAAAGTTAGAGAGTTGGGTGTTCAAGCTAGAGACTTGGTTTACAAATTATGGAATATTAGATTGAAAGCACCACCCCTTCCATGGATGGAAGGGGTATTTATAGTTACATGAGAAACGACCTCCCATCGGCACATGGATCGGGGATACAGATGGGTAAAGACCCGTCCTTCCTCCACGGTGTTGCACTATGCTAAACTAGACTAATAACTAACTAATAAAACAGTAAATAACATAATTAAACGATATGTCTACGAGCTAACTTATGCTAGATAATACTTGGGGTGACCGACACTTCACTATGGAATTTTCTAATTCCTAACAATGCGTGAATTGGGTATTTTCAAATGAGAATATTTTTGGATAAAAAGATAGTTGAGTGGTGTTGTTTACAAGTTGAATTGACCATATCCATGCTTAGAATTTACCCAGAAACACTAATTGCATGAAAATTGAAGATTAGGGTTTATGTTCATAAGTATTTGGGTATTTTTGATTCGCTTAGACTTTGATGTTAAAACTTAGATAGAACAACTCATTGAGCTTCTTAGACTTACCAGAACAAGTTGTGTGCAATTCCTATGGCTAGAACGCTTACTCGTAGAAATTAAACTTTAGGGTTTAAGTTTACGCGTAACCTGTTTCTACGCATAACTGATTGAAAGTGCTTCCATGATTAAATCTGAAAGGATTGAATGTAGATGATAATGATTAGTGTTATGGTGAATTTATTTCAGGTTTCAACGCGTGTATAACTCAGAATCAAGGTTACTTGCCATCTACGCATAAGGATCACCTTACGCGTAGCATGTTATGCGTAAGAGAAATCTTACGCGTAACGTTTACGCGTAAGGTTCTACATTGGGGACTACGCGTATCCTGTGAAGGATATGCGTAACAGAACTCTCACGCATAAGGTTGACTCTTACGAGTAAGCCTTACGCGTGAGGTTCCATATACGCCACGCCGTAAGCTCCACGATAAGGCCCTCTTTTCCCACGCGTAATATTTCACGCGTAAGTCAAGAACCCACGCAAGCTTACGCCACGCATATAATCACTCTTGTTTACGCATAAGCTTGCCATTTCTACGCCTAAGCCTAGTTTTAACCTTAATTATGAATTGTTACGCGTGCAAACTTGTAAATAAATATATCATAACGCCACGAAAACCAATAATGTCACTAATAAGCTTAAATGTTTAATAATTTGTGAAAAATAAGTGAAAACATAGACTTTAAAACTTGAAGTTAATCAACTCACGAAACTTATCACGACGTCTTTGGACTATTGGACTAACAAGTGACATTGGACTCGTAACAATCATCGACATATCACATTCAATAATTAGACAATAAAACCATCTGTTGACTAACGTAATGTCTTTCGATATGTTGGTTCTTTTGGCTAAATATCTTTCAGATCACGACATGGACGCTCAAATGCAAAACGTAGAAGCACCAAACGTTCTCTCCGTTGAAGATATCTTCCCAAATGGCTATCCAATGAAGATCGGAAAGAATAACCTTCGTGTTGATTTTGATAATCTCACCGCCGTAGTCTTCTTGTTTAATAAGTTGTTGACATTCGAAGAATCACCCTTATCGTAACATGCTCACCAATTACGCTACAAGGTCAAGATCTACATTCACCGTTACGGTATACAATGCGAAGATCAAAGGTCAAAATCTTTGTGACGGTGGACGCCAACCACAAACAAGTCACCATCACACCAGCAGACTTAAGAGTCGTTTTCTCATACCGCCATCGAGCCAACCGAATACAATGCCACACCAATCAAGAGGTCGTTCTCCAATTCATGATCGACATTGGTTATGACAAAGCTTCAGGAGTAATCACAAAGCATTCATACGTGGATCTTAAGAATATTCCTCAACCATGGAGAACCCTCTACATTATCATCACCAAATCCGTTTCTGGATGTGATAGTGGTTATGAGCATCCCAAGCTCATGGAACTATAAATATTTTGGGCTTTGGTCAACATGAAACATATTGAAGTTGAAGCTCTGATATGGGACGACATGATGTCTTTCCTCAAAAATCTTGGCTCTAAGATCCCATATATCAGATATACCAAATTGCTGATCCAAAGAGCTCTAGGGTATAAATCGATATCCCTCGAGAACCAATGACCCCAACAATCACTCCATGTTGTATGAGCCTACACTCACGGTCGATTTAAGGAATCTACAACAAAGAAACAAGGTGCGGTGTTGCGATCACCTTCTAATCAAGCGGTCAAACAACTCCATTCATACAAAAGGTATCGGTAGCGGTTGATGAAGGCAAAGTAGGTTTTCTTGATGAAAAGTCCTCGGTACACCTACTAGGAAAACCGGAGAGGCGGGCAGGTGGAGTGTTACAAGCGAGAGTCGATAAAGTTTCCTAAGAGGTCACATACTCTCAAAAGGAAAGTTCCCTAAGGAAGCCATTCCTATTCCGATTCCCAAGCACGAACCGCAACAAAAGCTACTTTGGACGAAAGGTCCGAGGAAACTAAATCGGACAAAGAGGTCACCTACTCGAACCGCAATTGATGACACTCAAACAGAGCTAAAACTCCCGGTCAAAAGGTGAAAAGGTAAAGGAAAACTCATGTGCTTGAGCATGATAAGGAAAGTTCAAGAAGAACCATTTGATGAGGAAAGAGATTATCAAAGAAGTTGAAGAACCTCGACTCAAATATCTTGCCGATGAATTCGTAAAGGATCAAACTCGTGGCCTGGAGGGTCAAGTGGTGGAACTCAAGCCACACCAGTTTCGATGCGGTTAATTAACCCGATAAAGGAACCGGTACCACCATCACCCACGAACAACAAAGAAAGGCAACTTGAGGATTCTATCAACTTTGACATAGAGGAACCGACATGGAAAAGGCGAGAAAACTCTGGTGAAGATACTAAGGGTGATGAAACGGCTAAGACCGAAATGTGAAGATCTTGATTATGATGATTTTCTTCTTGATAGCCAAAGACGCCCAAGGAAGAAACATCGAGCCACCGAAAGACCCCGAGTCTCCTCATGTCTCATCATCATCGACTCGTCTTCTCACTCTTCACTACCACCATCCAAAGGCACAACCGATCCACATCTAAATCTGTGAAGAAACCAACCGACTCTTGGATATCCGGGCTAAAACCAAGATTGTCAAAGGCGTCAAGCGGTCGGGAAGAAAGACGTGACCAACAAGAAGTTGAATCAACTAGGCGACAATATCATTCTTCATGACGAGATAGACAAGATGTCAAGTGAAAGGAGTATATCCGAAGTTCATGCAGCGTGATGTCCAAGGGAACCGAACGAAATGATTAGGGGCTATACTCACAAGTTCCTACTCGACACTTTGTTCACGGAGTTACAAGGAGATGTTCACGACGACTCTATCCAAATCTCATGAAATTGGTCAAGCAAACAATGCAATCCACTCCGGTTACAATGACGATCAATCCAATGGAGCTGCAGTTCTCTCGATGCGAGTTGATTTCCATGTTGGTGCTACAAATGTCTCAACGATCCGCAACTTTCACCTCGATGAAATTAAACTATTTGAGGCACCACGGAATATCAACTCAAGACTTCATGCAAGGAGCAAGTCGAAGGCCTAAGCGCCCAAGAGACGATGAAGATAAGGACAAAGATAAAGATAAAGAGCCTAAGCCGAAAAAAAGCGGTGAATCATCCTCCATGCCACCTCCACCCCAAAGGACTCCATCTCAACAACGATCTCCTCCACTCTTCTCACGACAAACCTCGGGACTCGAGTCACCACCCAGACGGAGAAAACCGGTGATCATTTCAATACACTGGTGGTGACGATGAGAAGTCCCGAGCCCTAACAACAACCCACCTCTTCCGCTTCAACAAAGAAACCAAAGCATCCTCATCTATGCCAAAGAAGAAGAAGAAGCGCCTAAGGTGATGTCGTCTCATGGCTAGAGCGAAGACGACACCGAGTATGAATGGTTCTCACACTTGTTGATGCTACTCCGCCTAAGCGATGATCAAGATATGGTAGAAGGTCGAACATTGGAGCATGCTAAGTTACTTCAAGAAAAGTTTCGGTGAAGAAGATGACAAAGTCGGAGTTAAACGCATCAAGAATGAAGCTTTTCAACCGCTCAAAGACAGCTCGGAAAGTGCTATTGAGTTGAATATCACCTTGAAAACATAGCACGAGCCATGTCTAACAACATTGATTGGCTCAACCTCAAGCAAACATTGACTTCACCGGAAGAGACAAGGCTCCATACTACACCGGTGGTCTAGACCTCTACCAACGACACAACTAGATCAACCTAAGATTCCATTCCGCTACTTCTTCAACAATGACTTGAATTTCTTCTAAGCGGTAGCGATGGTTCAAAGAAATACGCTACATCACTTACACTTCCGCTCCCTACCGCCATATACTCCAACCGCATAGCCATCGAGGAAAAGGCTACTCACATGTTTTCTAACATTGTGGAGCAAGATGACATTGATGCAATGTATGGATTCACCATTGGCGGAACGCCAGCGAATCTATTACAAGAGTCGCCGGGTTCGAAAGTCTAAACATGAAGTGCACGGTGATAAAGGGATCATTCTTTGTTAAGCATGTAGCTCTTCGTCTAAATGGGACTACAATTTCCTCAATAAAATCGTGGTCAAAAGACAAGACGAAAGGACTATGATTTCGTGAAGCGGACTTTCGAATTTGTCTCTCAACGACATTGAAGATCCAGATCTTGCCAAGGTGCAGGAAGAATGAGACAATTCTCGATGAAATCCAACGTGAATACATCAAGTCCTTGCTCATCTTCATCGAAGCATAGTGATCCGAGGAATGTGTTGAAGATTTACAACTTGTCGTTGAATCGAGATCGGACACGTGTCAACCTCACAAGACCTCGGCTAGAACTTCCCGACATCAACCATCTTCCACAATACACTCTCATCAAGAAACCGTTTGGAGTAGCCATCGTAGTGAACTACAACGCAAGCGCTTGATGGCGTAGAGATCTTCATAAGTTTGGGATCACACATTGAAGAAAGTCGGGCTTAGCTTATCGGTTAAAGCGATACATGAAGGCATTGGGTCACCAAAGCGATGGAATTCTCGGAAAGGCGGGATGTGAAGAGGATAATCACTCGTATCGATGAAAGGTTATGCAGACGGGACCGCCGAACTCGAGAGTCAGAGGTAGTCGTCCCGGGATTACTCTCACCGCTATCAACGCCCGATTCGCATTCCTAGAGACATTTTTGGACTATCCGGTACCCCTTAAGTCGTTTCATTTTTATATTGATTTGGATGTGTGATTATTTAATGAATATGGCTGTGCACATCACGATGTACAACCCGTTCTTGTAATGAAAGGACCATGTAGTGCGCTTGATTGCCACAATCCTTATAAAAGGAGCGAAAGCTTCTTACTTTTGAGTAAAACTTATCAAAACTTTCATTTTCAAAGTTTTGCTCAAAAGAACAAGTACTTCCACTACGTTTTCAAAACCTCAAAAGTTAGTATTACTTGTTGAGGGGAGTATTTGCTAAACTCTTTGTTCAAACAAAATGTTCTTCGTGAAATCTTCCCACAAAACTCGAAATGGTCATATTTAATATCAAACGTTATCAAAATAACATTTATATGCCATTTTTGTGGGGAAAAACTATGTGATAAGAAATATGTTGTGAATTGCTATTGAATCATCGTGTGAAAAGACTTCAACCCATGAATTGACGGGATCTGGACAGTCATACATTGAAAAGATTTGTCTTCCAAGACTTATCTAAGTAAATTGTACCTATTCGAGAAGCTCTTGATAGACATGAACTTTGTGGGTTTGACAACCTTTCGAGGTTTGTCCACACCTTCAAGGTAGTTATTAGAGCTAGTTGTCACCTAAAATCTGACAATGTAACTCTTTAACTATGCAACATAACCGTGTCTCGCGGGGAATTGTCTATCTTGAGTCGATCAATTCAAAAGTGCTCGCTTTTCTCTCACCGTGCAGATTTTTGTCTAAACACTTAAGCACGTGTGGAGGGGGAGTATTTCTGCTCAAATATAAAACTCTCACAGTGGTACAAAATGTTTTTCATTCACAAACACTTTGAGAAATTTTCAAGAAAATGGTTTGTGGCAACATAGGTTAGTCATGGAGTTATAAGGTGACTAAGGTTAGGAATAACATTCTATGATCCGCCAGAGTCGGAGGGATCTACCCAAGGACATCACAAATAGTTAGTACTTAGAAGTCCTTAGGTATGATTATAAAAAGGAGAATATGAGAATAGGAGAAAGAAGGAGTTGAAGAATTAAAAGAAATACAAAGAAAGGGTGAAAAGAAATAGCCTCAGTTATTCAACTTAGGCGTACCAGGGTTCAATTCATATGCTCTTGGTCGTCACTAGATGACACCGGTATTGAAGATAAAAGTCATCATGGACCCGATGGCGCATGCACTAAACCTTCTTAGCCACTCAAGTTTCTCCTAATGAAGCTTGTTTCATTCTCACGGGGAACCCTACGTAAACTATCGGCCTTCTCTAGAGATTCTTTGGTATTGAAGAAGGAGACCCTCTCCCTAGTCTCCGTCGGGAAAACCAAAGTGCACTATTGAGTTTAGAGCCACGAGATTCATCAAAAGATCTCTTGGGTACACTTGACAATTCATCGCTTGTCGTTCAACAATAAGAACGCAAGTGATATATTATCGTGTCCTTCATGATCTTAGCAATCTGTCAAGAACATATATGAGAGGTTCACATATGTGATCCTCGGTGATTAAATGGAAACTCTGCCGTGGTCAACATCAAACAACCGACAAGCAGTCACTTCCGGTAACTCCCGTGGATTACGCTTAGTGTGTCTCAAATGGTCTACGTCGTGAGGTGATGCTTGATGTACCTCGACTCATCCGAAGCAGAGGTGTACTTGGTGACATCGCGTTATCTCACTGTGGGACTCCAGTTCAGAATAGCCTTTGTGAGAATTAGAGTTGTGTTTTCACACTATCTTTGTTAACTGCTCAAGTTCAAACTTGTAAGTCTTTGGAACCGCTTATCACTAACCTTTCTTATGTTTTCTTCTTATGGAAGCTCGGCGGACCGATCGTGCGATTCTTCACATGCTCATACCAACAACATCACTAATTGAAGTTCTCTCAAAAGGCAACACAAAGTCGGGATGATTCTTCGTCAAAATCAAAGAATCTACAAAGTTTAAAGACTAAGAGAACTACATCAAGATTGAAATCCAACGTTAAAGGCGTGTGAGCATGTTGGAGAAAGACGTGGAGACACCTGGAGCAACGGCGGCACTGATGCGCATAACAACAACATACTATCACTACCATCACAAAGAACAAAGATCAAAGAACAAAGAAAATGATGACGCCAAAGCGAGAACTTTTCAAAGGAAACAATTTCTCTACCGGGAGATTGTTCGAATCAAGGCACTTCTTCTCACAAGAAAGAAGAATGTCGAAGGCGTCAGCTACTATTACATCAAGACCTTCAATGCTTATATCATCAATCACTAACACTTAGGGGGAGATTGTTGGAATCACTCCTAAACTTGATTTCAAGTGTTAGTAATTAATATGTAATAGTTAGCTTAATATGGCTTTTATGTTAGTAATCATGCCAAGACTTATGTAGAAAGCCCATGAGCCTTGGCCCAAGCCCATAAGAAGGGAAGGTTGCTAGAAGTGTTGCCCTAGCTCCTTGCCCTATAAATACTCTTATAAACCCTCACTTGAGGGTTGGTTGTTCATTTTATCATTTCACATTTACGCATAACCTTTATTATTCATTCGTGTGTGTGTGTTAAGTGTTCAACCGATCACTCTTCTTCTCTATTTCTTATATTGATGCTTGTGTTACTAATATGGGAACCTAACATATCTTACTATCACCTTACAAATCATTTCACTAATATCTTATACGCTATTTGTCACTATCCCATCAATCATTTTGTTACTCTTTTACAAACTACTTTACCATTGTCTTATAAACTAAGGCATTGATATACTACTATCTCATAAACTGTTTTGTTACCACCAAATAAAAAATTGTTTCACCATTTTCTTATAAACTATTTCGATATAAACTTATGAACTACTTTAACTACTATTTTATAAACAATGTGGTTAAGTCTATCTAAGACTGAAAACCATAAAACTATTTGACTAAACCCAACATTGTATCATAACCACTTCCGTGCATACTTCCTCATACTACCTACTTATACTTGATTATTACCTATGTATAAACTTATATTACTTTTTATAAATTACTTATATAAACATTGTATTTGTCAAAATAACAGACATATTACAAGTATAACTTAGCTGAATATTTCAAAATTCATTGAACCTCGGTTAAACATAGTCTGATCACCTATGTTTAACTTAGGGACAGTGGAACATAGTCTGATCACATGTGTTCAACTTATAATTGAATGTTGCAATATTAGGAGTTGTTATATTAGGGTTATGTTCTAATTAATTTTCTACTTGATTTCCAACAACTAAACAGAAGGAATACTTTTAAAATCTATAATCTCTCTGTTTCGGGTTCGTGTAAATGAATTTGATGCCTAATAGTATCAATGTTCTTTAATCGATTGTTAATCATTTGCTTTAAACATACCAAACTCAGTTGTTGGCTATTAGTAAGATATTTCATTACAGAAAATTGATATTTTGGTCATGCTACAAAAGTAGTAATTATTAAGAGAGCTTAGGCCACATATATCACAACAACCCTTAGATGAAATTTTGAGGCATGAATAGTCCACCACTACAAAAAAATTATATTTGGCTGGAAACGTTGAAGGTTCATCAGTGGCTGCTGATGAATCCTAAGACCTACAAAACCATAGAACCATACAGAATTTGTGCTCCAAAAACAGTTGAGACAAGCATTCTTGATACCATAACTCTAGTGGTGGGAAAATTTGCCTCATCTATTATATATAGGCCGTTATAGGTTAAAATTTATCGTAACAGGTTAAAATTTGCCCAAAGCGTATTTCTAAACCTCATACGTAACTTTATTCAAATAACTAAAGAAATTGACACACTAAAGGGCAATTATTATAATAAAATATATTTGACACTAGTGTTTTGGTTCGACCGGATCCAACCTACACATTTTGTCACCAATGTAAAAAATGTAGCCGAATTAAAGCGTAGCTAGAGAACCACCAAAACTTACCAGTCTACTGCTTCTTAAACACTTTTTGTGATCCACTTGGATGCTGGCAGTCAGAAACTTGACATTTAATTACCACATCATCTGGTATGCTAATGTAGGCCTCACAATAAACTGAAGAGCAATAAATATAGTAAGTGTACCATAATTTATGATCCAAAATTGTAATAAAAATGAACAATATAACTGACAATCAGAATCACAAGTTACCTCAAAACATTCGTAAAAATAGCACAACGATTGGTGATTACCGACAAACCAACTTTATCAAAAGTCTCATCGCAACAATGATTGTGATTACTGAACGACGGAGAGGCGGCTGTAACAAAAATAATTCTAAAAAGTCAAAACTACAAAAATTATGTAGAAATACAAGAAAATAACTTTAAAACTTGATTAATAGTCATAGATCTATTAATCAACTAAAAACATTCCCTCAAAACTTTGATAAACCTTTATTTGTTGAATTATAGGGTTGTGGCAAGGTCCAGTGGTTGTGAGGCTGGGTGGTGGTGAGGCTGAGTGCTAGTGAGATCCGGTCGTGGTGATGGCTGAAGATGGCAAATATGATAGAGTGTTTAGTGTGTGTTTAATTTGAACAGGGTGTGTAGTGTGTGTTTATTTGTTAGCCATCGTACTATATGGTTATTTATTTAGTTTTTAAAATTTTGTTAAAAGTCAAAAATAAAAACTTGCCAAATACAAGTCGCTCAAAAAGTAACATTCGCCCTATGCAAAATATCTTACACATACTTACACATACCTTACAAATACGTTCCTCATTTTTGTCCTTTAATAATAAAAAAATGGCACGTGTCGCATATATGTTAAAGTTGTTCAGTTGTTCAAATAGCTCGATATGATTTTAGAAAGAGAAAATTTCAAATCTAATAAAGCCCGGAGTGAACAATACACGATCCATTTAGAGAATTTTCCCTTTGTTTAAAAATAAATAAATATTAGCAATATCTTAACAAAATAAGTCAAGAACCACAAAAAACTAAAGGTTTAACATCTTTGAAAAATAAAAGTCATAATTCCATAATTATTTATCAATTTTAAATTAAAAAATAAAAATAAAAAAAAAATAAAATAAAAAATCCGAGTTTGACCAATTTTGACCGATTTTTTCCCGATTTTGACCAAACCGATTGTTAGGAATTGGAAATTCAATGTTAAAGTGTCGGTCACCCCAATTATGGTCTAGCATATGTTAGCTCGTAGACGTGTCGTTATTTATGTTATTTAGTAGCTAATTAGTTAGTTTGTAGCGTAGTATAGTTTAGTGTAACACCGTGGAGGAAGGACGGGTCTTTACCCACTGTATCCCTGATCCACAGGCCGTCAGGAGGTCGTGTAGTCTGTAAGTATAAATACCCCTTCCATCCTTGGAAGGGGTGGTGCTTCTTAATCTAACATTTCACTTTTGTATTACAAGTCTCTACCAAGAACACCCTCTCATCTCTTTCTCTCTCTAAATAGCTAACATGTATTTCCATCATCCAAAACCACCCGAATCATCAAAAAACATAAATATTCAATCCTACAATTGGCATCAGAGCCTAGGTTTTGTTGTTCTAATGATTCGTATGGGTTTTGGCAGTTTTCTTAGATGCGGTTTGATAAAGTTTTCGTAATGATCAATGTGGTTTGGTTGATGTTTGGATGTTGTTGATGAATATGTTGTCATAAGCATATTTTAAGTGGTTTGTTACATGGTTTGATGTGGTTTAAAAACTGGTTTTAAGAGTTATAACAGTTGGTTTTTAGGTGTCTTTTTTCAATTGTTGTTATGATATTCTGAATCTGGTTATCCATTGTTTTTACAAAATCTGGTTGTATTGTCCAAAGTGTTAAAATGAGAACTATAAGCAGTGTTTAAGCTTGTTGAGATTCTGGTCTGAACTAAGTTTGTTCGATGCAGTTTTGTGGTAAAAAAGGGTCTAATATGATGTACCTTAAAGCAGTTTTTCTGGTATTCTTGGTAGCGATTTGGAGTAAGTGTAATGCCTTATCCCTGTTTTCAGGATAGTATTTTTGTCCTTCATTTTTGGCAGCGACTTGTCAAAAATAATGGTCTAGATTCATTGAATATGGGTAGCGAGTTGCCACATTTACAAGTCAAAAGCGAGTTTGGTTTAAAGAAGCGAGTTGTGCACTAAAAAATCATAGCGACTTGTCTTTACAAGTCGTAGCGACTTGTCATGAGTGTTAGCGACTTGGACTCATGTAGCGACTTGTCTCAATTATGTCATGTAGCGATTTGATAACTGAAAATGTAGCGACTTGTCAGTTATGTGAAGCGACTTGACTCGAAAGAGGTAGCGACTTGTCTCAAAAGATGAAGCGACTTGACATAAATGATGAAGAAGAAGATATGACTAGAAAGACAGTGACCACAAAAACCAAATACCATTTACCATGACTCGACTTCAGATTATTTCAACCATCATCAAATATAAAGACTCGATCTAAAGCCAACACAACCACTGTCAACTCGAATCTAAACACAACAACCTCAATCCTATATCAAGACTCACACTCAAAAGAATGATACAATCATCAATCTCAGATTTAGTTCGTGTTTAATAATGAAACATCAAGACCTTGGGGGTCCTTCACACAAATGACATACATCACAGATCTGAAGTTGTTGGTATAATACAAGACCTATTCTTAATAAAACAACCTCAACTACGATCTCATATTTTTCTCTTCCATGTGGTATTTTAAATACACCATAACTTGTTTCAAGAACAATAACACGAAGAAAATCATCATCACTGATCCTTATTGAAACCCAACTTTAATCTTTATCCGAACCTTTCTAAAATGAAACAAAGCTCAGCCTTTCATTCCATTTTATGTTTTTTACTCACAATATGTTTTGAAAAGAGATCTCAGTTTGGTCGTGTGATAATCATTAAACATCAAGACCATCAAGGGTCAATATTCACGACATAACATCATTGATCAAATAGTTGTGATAATTTTCGAACATTAAGAAATTCTTTCAACAATTTTGTTGAAACAAATCTTTGATTCGTTAAAACGAGGATGACAATCATAACTATTAACAAGAATCAAAGAAATAACCTACCTTGTCATTTGATCATGAAAATGATATGTCGAATCAAAATATCATCCCTGTGGCATTGAAGACCTTCTTGCCATCCCTCTGGCGAGGTCATAAAGTACTATCCAGATGGAAAGCGTGTGATTGATTTTGGAGCAGCAGATTTTAGGAGATAAGGGAGCGGATTTATTTTTGTGCAAAAGAGAGAGAGGCGGGTATGTTGAGAAAGGTTAGGGTTTGGGAGAATTTTTAGGGCTAAGTGTGTCTCTTATACTCCCGTAATTTAGGGTTGAATGTTATTGGATCGGAACTGGATCTGAGTTTTACCCAACCGGGCCTGGTAGTATATTACGTTTATGGGCCGAGCCTGTAGGTCTATTTGATTATGGATTATGGGTAGTGTGGACTTGGACGTTATAATGAGATCGTTTCTTGGACGTGATATACTATTTGGTCTTTGATGTTTATAAATCACTACAGGGGTAAATGTGACACTAACTTATCATAACGGGATTATATGTGATTGATATTCAATTTTGTTTGAACATTGTGGCATGGAGTTTATGTAACAAGAGGTTAGTAAGTTGTGTAGATCCATTGTATGTGTTAAGGGTTGGATCAAGTGAGATTTGTAATTGGATCATATGGTTTGGTTTGATAATGGGTTTCGACCGTGCTTGAGTATGTTGGGTAATAGCTTGGATTTGGATGATGGATTGATGGGTTTCTCTTAATTGAATCGGATTTATGTACTTTGTTAATGAGATTTGATTTGAGACGCGTGCATATTGCGATATGATGATGCGATTTGGGTTGATCTTTGAAATTTGATTGGGCTATGCGATGGGTTGTTTGAACAATATTTCTTATTTGGATTTGAAGTGAGGTTTTTCGGGCGCGTTTACTTATTTCGTCTTCTTTCTTTCTACCCTTCCGCGAAGATGACTTGTTTGGGCATTTATAGAGGGTGATAAAGACTTGGCTATTTAGTTACGTTTGTGATTCTTTCTCGCTTAACCCACAACGTAGCTATCACTTCGGTGTCTCACTCAGTTGAGAATGTCAAGAGGTTTTGTACATTGGGTACACCGTTTCTTCTTCACGAGGATTAGTACAAGTTTAAGTAACAAATCTGGGAATTCTACTTCATGATCAAGTTTGGTATATCGGGTTTACTTCACCATGTGGTCACTTGCAATAGCCGTGAGAATCGTGAATGATGTGTTTACCAAAGTGTTTATTGGATGGTTGATGATATTGTTGATGTTGGATAATGAACCGTTGATGAACCGCTGCATGTTCCCTAAAGCAGATATTCACGAAACCAAAGTTGTCATAACACATTCAAACGACATTGTTTACGGTTTTGTCTTGATTTTGTAAAATCCATGAAAGAATCTATTTCTCGGTTTAAATCATAGACTTGTAAAATCCGTGACAATGGAAACATCCCGGTGTAAGTAAAGTGCATTTCGGATCTATCTTACGGTTTATTCTTGGTTTTGTAAAATCCATGAAAGAAACTATTTCTCGGTTTAAACCATAGAATTGTAAAATCCGTGATGATGGAACCATCACGGAGAAAGGAAAGTGTATTTTTGGGATCTTATCGATCTTTGGTGCTACGGTTTCTACTTGAAGAAGGGATAAAAGGTGTACTTCATGAATTGGATGTGTGTTTGGATATTCGTCATGGCAGTTTGGTTATTACATGGTTTTACGGGGTTATGTGCTTTTAACCATGGTCGGGATGAAACCATTATCATAGTTCACTTAAAACGTCAAAGGAGGCTAGATTTGAGCTTTTAACAAGAAGATGTGACAACGGGGTTAATTCACTATTATTTATTTGAGGTTGAAGTGAAATATCACGGGCGAGTGTACTTAGTATCTGAAGGTATCGGGGATGGTTGGATGAAGATTCTTCAAGATCCTTGTTCGAGCTTATTATCAAAAATGAAGACTTGGAAATCTAGTTATTGTTGGGTGACTTTTACCTTTTCTTTTACCACTTGGGGAATTGGGCTCTTACCACCACAAAATAACTATCACTTTAAGGAGTTACGTTGTAGTGCTCGATGTCACATTCAATTGTGGATTTTCAAGAGGTGATGTCGTCTTATACTTGATGGTTGGTTGGATGAAGAGTATAGAGTACTTAGAGATTCAATGGAGGATGAAGTCTCGGCACCGCTCTTTGTTACATATGTGCAAGTTTAAGTCACGAGTTCGGGTTAGTTTACTTGAGGTCAAATTCATCATATTGGGTTTTCTCCATCATTTGTCACGACAAAGAGCCTCTTGAATGATAATGGGGTTGATTACAAGTTTTGCCAGAGAGATGAAAAGAGAGATAATGACGTTTGAACACAACAGTTCAAGCCTCGTACTCTAAAGAAAAGAAAAGTGTGCGTTTGATCGCTTTATCTTTGAAGAAGAGAAATCTTCTTATGACGTTTGAACACAACAGTTCAAGCCTCGTTCTCTAAAGAAAAGAAAAGTGTGCGCTTGATGCGCTTTATCTTCGAAGAAGAGAAATCTTCTTATTTATGACCATTCTCATCAACATGCTTCATGCTTTTTCCATGCGCTTTGGTCATCAAGTGAACCGGACTACCGTTGATTGTTTTCTTATTCCACTTGCTCAATTATAATGACGATGGCGACATCATATGCTACCTTTGGGGGAGAAGTGTGAATAGACTACATTTGGAAGATATTCACTTATTCAATCAAGAATGGCAACTCCGTATGCAATTCTTGAGGGGAGAAAAGTGTGAATTCTTGCATGGTTGATTGATATACGAGAATAAATGGTCAAACGGCTCCAAACTCATGTAAGAACCGAGCTTCTTCTTATCGGGTCATCTTTACATGGAGTTTCTTCTAAGAGTCGTTGGTTGACATCTTCACACGGCCTGATGATTAATGACAAAGTGCTTCTAGTTCTTTGGGTGATTTCCTTGATGAACATCTTTTGTTCTTGTTTGATTGGGAGGATTTGAGTTAAGGAGATTTGCTATTTGTAAGTTAACGGAATGCATTTGGTGAGTTGAAGATGTTAACTTTCTATCCCCAATTGGACAATCTTGAAGAAGGTCGAGTCTGATCGGTTCTACATTTTACGCTACATGTTAGAAGACTAAAGGCGAGTTGCATTTGATTATCTAAAGACTTCTTCTTAATTCAAGCATTCATCATAAAGATTGTCGGTTTAGGGAGAGCACTAATTGGGGAGAGTGAAATGTCAAATTTAATCCCCAATTAGACTTGCTCATATTCTTGACAAGTTGATTCTCACAAGACCTCAAGTGTTCTTCTCAAAAGATTTCAAGTATTTGGGCTTATAATGTGTTGTTGATTACGAAGTATCAAAACCGGCAAGGGGAAGGAGACACATCTAATCTAAAGCGAGTAAACTTGATGAACTTAATACTTCTAAGTGATTGAAGATATCCGGGAAGACAAATGTCATTACCGCAGAGAAACTCAAGGTTTGACTCATGGCGTTTAGTGTTCTTATTCCAACTATGTGGGGAAGAGATGGAAGAAAGTTTACGAAGATAAAGAGGTACACAAGTGTGTGATGATTTTGATGTTATCGCAATCATCGGGGAGAGAATTGTGTACATTGGGGCGCTCATTGTTTCACTTGAGTGCTTAATCGGTGATTCGAGATATAATCACTTATTCGGAGTTGACATCCATAGAGATTGTCATCCGAGAGATAATCGATGATTCGCCTGCTTCTTCAATGTTATCGGTTATTCTCTCTTTGGGCATTCGGTACCGGGTTCTTGAGCTTCATACACTTTCTTGAGGGGAGAAAAGTATACATCGGGGTTATTCTTTGGCTATTGGACTTAATCTGCTACTTGATGGTATAAGTTTCTCTGTCTTGGTATATGTGTATTCGGGTTCGTGAGCTCTAGTCTAAGAGGCCGACGCATCAATTCATCTACTTGGGGAAGTGGTCTCTTGACAACTTTTGGGATGGATCGCTTGAGACTTGATGGTAATGAAATATGAGAAGAAATTTAAAGAGTGGGATGATACGTTGTTGTTCTTGTTGATGATATAACCCCGACGAAGAATCTCGACTATCGTTCTTAAAAGGAGCGGCGGGATTTATGATAATGGTGTGCTTCTTTGTGCACTGGCTAAGGCAAGCTTGAAATAGAGCTTGAATCTGCTCATCTAATGGATTTTCGGTTTGGGGAAGCGCCAAAGTCTCTCTTTCTCAAAGGCTCATGTTCTATCTTCTATTCGGAGCCTCGGAAGCTTTGGTGGTGAATGTTTAAGAGATGATGACTTCTATCTTCTGACGGGTTGCTCGATATCCTTATCTCGGTACTCGTATCATCATCTTCTTAAACTATATCATCTATTCTATCTTTGTAAATATTTATGAAAAAGCAAAATACAAAAATATAAAACCAGCAAAAGAAAATAGAAAATTATAAAACCATCAAAAACCCATAAAAATTAAAAAAATTTGAAAAATTCCAAAAATATTGTTTTCTAAAGACATGTCTTCTGGTATCGATAACATCTGCGGTCTTAGAAATGTAATTCAATAATGGCACGGGACCATAGATGAAGCTCGAGCAGGAGGTGTAAATATTCCTTTTCAAAACATGTCTCAAAATATGGCTTCTGTTATTTGATGGCTTCAAAAATGGCTTGCGATTATTTGATTGTAACCGTGCTTAAACCATGGTTTGCTATTATTTGAGATAGCAACCCGTTCTTCAAGAAAGGAAAGTGTTGCGCTAAACCAATTTTCAAATATTTCGTGCACTTATCCTAAAACAAATTGAGGAAAGTATGTCGAAGGATCTTTGTTCCTACACAAATGTTTTTCCTTCTAAAATTCTTGAGAAAAATATTTGTTGTTTTCAAAATGGTGGTAAATGAGTTGCTTGTAAATCAATCGAGTTCGAGTTTTCGTAAAAATTGAAAACTCAATCAATGACTTGTAGCTTTTAAACTTTTCGGAAAATGAGTCATTGATTGAGGGGAGAATGTTTTCAAATTTATATCATCTAACGGGCTTATCTAATTATCCTAAATGCTTAAGCGAAAATGATGTTAACCTACGTTGAAGGACTAGGTGCCTAGGATATGATTGTTAGGATTAGATGATTAGAGTTTGATAAACACATTATTCCCATGCTTTATATGATCGATTGATATGTTGAATTGACTTTTATTAGTCGATTGTTGTTTGGGTGATGTCGACCACCATATATATGTATGTGTGTTCACTAACGTATGCGGTATATTGGTATATAAGAATGTTCCCGATCCGGATCCCACAATTGAAGATGATTGGATGCCGAAAGGAAAGGGTAACTATATCTTGGGTTGACAAATGAAGAAAGCGGAGCTTAATTTGACTTCTATGGAGAGTTGGCATGAAAAATGCAACGTAAGAGGTCTCATTGCATCGTGAGATGGTTTTCTTCATCATCAAATGAAGAAAGCGGAGCTTAATTTGACCTCGAGTTGGCATGAAAAATGCAACGTAAGAAGTCTCACTTGCATCGCAGATGGTTTTCTTCAAACCTCAACAACAACAACAAAAGCGGCTCAACCACCTAACGTATCTTTGTGCGGGATAAGTAGTGAATGATACCATTTTTAAACAATTTTAAATAATATTGTTTTGAAAATGGAAAATATTGTTTTGAAAATAAATTGGACTTAATTTTGAAAATCACGGACTTCATTTTATCAAAACTTAAGTCACTCAATCATCGACTACGGTCATCGATTGAGGGAGAGTGATTTAAAATAAAATATTTTCAAACGATATTTCTTCATAAAAGTCCGTTTGTACAAAATAAAGTGGTGATCTAAAGATTTAATGTTATGTCATGGTATGATTTTCTTTAAAACTCAAAGATCTTTCAAAATGAAATTTTTACATTCTTGTTTGATTGTGAAATTGTTTTATTTTACTTAAAGATCTCTTAAAACTATCATACGACACTAACAATCTTTAATGTCTTAAATTGGTCCTTATCCATCATTTTCAAAATTAAATCTTGCCACGTCTTTCCCAAAATTTTCTAAATGATTTAAATCAATTGGGATCACAAATCTCAAATGGTTTGAAATTTTGATCGGGAGAGATCGTGATTTAAATCTCAAATGGAATTGTTTTAGTCCTTTAAAGGCACTCCTGCCTCCATGTGCCAAACGATTTCAATATATGATGCACATGATTGAGGAGGAGCATTTATCCAAAAACAAGATGAGTATTTAAACAAGGCCACATATTCTCCCATGTTTTCTAAACCTTATTAAATCACTTGGGATCCAAAATCTCAAAGGGTTTGATATTTTTGATCGGGGGAGAATTTGTGATTTAATAATGAAATTTGATAAAAGATGATCGTTTTGATTCAAGTGTGCATACTGCTCTCCCATATGTGCTAAACGCTTTCGAATCTCGAAGCACATATTGAGGGGGAGCATTTCAAAAGAAAATAAACTTTCAAGGTACAAAGATTTCTATGTTTCAACATAAAGTACCTTGATTGATTTTCTAAATGGTTTCTTAATGGCTTTTGTGATCGTGGATGTACTTCAAAAGAACTCTTTCCTCTATGTGATAAAATGATTTCAAATATCCTATGCACATATTGAGGGGAGAATTTACCAAAGAAAATCAAATGGCTTTTTCATAGAAATTGTGATCAAGAAATTATTTCAAAGAACTCTTGCCTCCATGTGCTAAACAATTTCAAAATCATATGCACATGTTGAGGGGAGCATTTCTAAATGATCAAAACAATTAAGGTACAAAATGCTTTGATCTTATATCACAAGTACCTTGATTGATTTTCCAAATGATTTTTCAATTGGTTTCAAGAAAGAATGAACAATACCAAAAGACCGACCATTTTACTTTATGCATGGAGTTATAAGGATGGTTAGGTTAGGTATTCGTTCCACGATCCCGCGAGCCGGAGGGATCTACCGAGGACAATCCACTAGATAGTGTAGAGTCCTTAGGTATGATGAAAAAGGAGAAAAGTGAGAATATGGGAAGAGTGCGGATGAGATAGAGCTAGTCTTGGAATAAACCCAACAAGGTTCTAGTTATGAAGTCTCGGTAAGCTTGAAGGGTTGAAGAATGAAAAAGAAATGAATGTGAAAAGGGTGAAAAGAAATAGCCCTCCAATAATTCAACCTTAGGGCGAAACCGGGTTCAATACATATGCTCTTGGTGGTTACTAAGGTAACACTTGGTATTGAAGACAAGGCGTCATGGACCCGGTGACGCTTTGCACTAAACTTCCCAAGCTACTCAAGTTCCTCTTAAAAGGGCTTGTTTCATTCTCACGGGAACCTACATAATCTATCGACTTTCTCTTAGAGATTGTTGATATTGAAGAAGGAGACCTCTCCTAGTCTCGGCATAGGAACCAAATGTGCACAATTGAGTCTAGAGCCAAGAGATCATCCACAATATCTCATTAGGACACAAAATTAATGAAGACTTGTTGTTTCACACAATGTGGAAAGTAAGTATATATTAAGAGTCCTACGCATTATCCTTGTGGTATTGCCAGAACATCCGAGTGATATGTAAAATATTCACGATGAAGATGGAAATCCTTCTAGAGCCAACATCAAACAAGCTCTTGGTGGGTGACATGTGAGATCTTTTCTAAAGATCAAGCTTGTGACAAGCGGATAGAAACGATGGGGCGATTCATTCTTGAATCAACCTTGGTCCAGGAAATGAATTGACGAATACTTTTGGAAAAACCGTTCGATGTGCAAATCTTCTTTTCTCTAGCACATCGAATGTGTATTCATGTTTTCAAACACAAAAAGTATCTCTGATTGAAAAATACTTTTGGAAAAACCGTTCGATGTGCGAATCTCTTCTTTTCTCTAGCACATCGAATGTGTACTCTTTTCAAATACAAAAAGTATTTATGATTGAAAATTGATCTTTCTCATAAAACCTTCGTCGTATTGCAAAACTCTTTCTTCTAAGCAATACGCGATTGTTTTCAAATCAATTTTCATCAATCGGTGAATCTCAATTATTGGTTCACTCACTCCGTGTTGTCTTCTTTGAGACGTTCGGTTTGAGAACAACTAGAACATTGCGAAACCACATCAAGGAGATTCTTGAATTATACACGATCACAGCGGTACTTGTCTTGATCAGCGGGAACCGTGGGCGTGTACCTCAATTCAACGAAAGTGATCAAAGACACTTTCGTGTGTTTTATTGCTAGCTGTTGTTTGCGGTACATTTGGACGGTTGCGGTGATCGAATTGAGAAGTCAATCCAAAGCCGCATGCTCACAACATCCACACTTAATTGAAGAAATCATGACTTGTGCATATCTACATAACACGGCTCGATATTTTTATACTATGTTTACGCTTCTGTTGCTGCAAATATCATGAACCGATAAAGCTTCCGCTACTCGATGGAAAGATGTCATGATCCGAAAGTGTGAGCATGTCGGTCCGAAAGTCACAACATCACATGATGGCAACACAACAAAGGGTGATCCGAGATTTTTGTGGTGATGATCTCAATGAAAGCTCGAAGATCATTAAAGATGTGGATCAGTTAAAGGCCTCCACTAAAAGTACAAATCAATGCGGACTTTGAAGAATCGCTACTAAAGCACAAAGATTGCGGAACTTGAAGAATTGAAGTCTACGAGCTCAGAACTAAAGACAAAGATAGAATGCTAGGATGCAAAATGTATTTCATGGGGTGACCTCCCTTAGGGGGAGATTGTTAGGAATTGGAAATTCCATGTTAAAGTGTCGGTCACCCCAATTATGGTCTAGCATATGTTAGCTCGTAGACATGTCGTTATTTACGTTATTTAGTAGTTAATTAGTTAGTTTGTAGCGTAGTTTAGTTTAGTGTAACACCGTGGAGGAAGGACGGGTCTTTACCCACTGTATGCCTGATCCACAGTCCGTCTTGGGAGGTGGTGTGTAGTGTTTGTAACTATAAATACCCTTCCATCCTTGGAAGGGTGGTGCTCTCGATAATCTAACCTTTCATTTTGTAAAGCAAGTCTCTACCAAGAACACCCTCTCTACTCTTTCTCTCTGAATTAAAAATGGCTTACTTGTATTAATCATCATCCAAGACCACCGAATCATCAAACAACATAATATATTTACGATCCTACAAAGGTTAAAATGAAAACTTGAAAATTGAATGTTGAAAGTTAATATTCTTGAAACACTTGAAATTGAAATGTTGAAACGCTTTGGTAATACATTCATGTGACATTATATTTGATAAGTCAAACTTATATTCAATAGGTAAATCAATATCTTATGAAGGAAACGAATTGGGCAGTAAGGAAACAATTCATCTCAAGTTGAATGTCAAGAAAAGTTGAATGTTAAAAAAAATAAAAAAGGAAATGTTGCTACACCTTTACTTCTCTATACTCAAGGATACAAAACACAAAAGGAAACCAAACTATTGAAACGAAACAGCATAATATATTGAAGGAATACAAACTATTTAAGGAAATGCAACGCTGGACATTAAAATGCAAGGTTGGACATTAAAATGCGAGGCGGGAGAATTCAAAATGTATGTAAAGTTGAGAGGGTCTTTTCCATTGCCTATATAAACAACCATAATGTGTCTTCATTGCATAAATCAGTCGCATATAAAAGAAAGGAAGAAATGGAAACAAAAAATCAAAAGAATGTTGATGATGATCTTGAGGTTAGATGAAATTTTCTGTTTTATGACTAAATGTTTGCTTATTTTGATGATAATTGCCTATGAAGTAGACTTTGCAGGACATTGTTTTTATATAAATAATAAGCGCACATGTTATACATTTAAGATTTATACATTGTCCAGAATTGTTTATCGTGTATATGGTTAAAAGAAAAAGAAATGATGTCTACTTGTAACACCGTAGCTTGAAAAATGACCATGCAACCTTAGAATTGGCTCAAAACCAGAATGCAAATTCTTTTTTGCTTATCTTTTTAATTGGTTGTTGTTTCCATGTAAACTAAATCATTGTATAAAAATAACAGGTATAAACAATGATGATAAATAGATGTGAATCTGACATTTTTGTTGTACTGACATAACATCTTTGTTGTATAGCTTCACCCCCCTCGTATCAATGTATTTGCTCTGGCTGAAGAAAGGAATTCTCCTCTTGTTTGGATACTTAGAGTCCACTATCTGTATGTTTGACTCAAGTGTTCATTGATACGCTTGCGGCGTGATAGCGTGAGACACATGTTGTGACATACCCTTATTATGTGCTGGTTACTTCACAAACTTTATAACTAGATTATATTGTAAGATGTTCTGGCTTAGATGTGGAAAAATGAATAGGTTGTGCAGGATGGATAATGGGTCAAAACGGATAAATATTCAGACGGGTCAAAAGATTTTGTATAATTGATGAATAACTTGTGTGTTGAATGTGAATACAAAATACTATCTTAAACTCTAATCTCTTGTAATTCAGTTCATAAACTAAATTGAATGTCCAGGGTTTAAGACTTTAAGCATTAAAATGACAGTTTGTCCACTTTGCACTATCCAAATGTTTCAGGATTATTACAGTTTATTTACCAGTCAAACATAGTTTTTCAGCGTAAATGCAAAGTTTCTAGATGCATGTTTCCGAGTTTGGTGTGCTAATCTTCTTTTTAATCTTCCTAGAGTTATTATCCTGACTGGAAAGTATCGCCTTTTGTGATATTTAAATGAACTCCCACATCCTGCACGTGTAAACAGATACATTAGTAACAAAACTATAATTTTGAAATATCAATATGAGAACAAAATAATGAAAAAGAAACATATAGAAGCATCCGACACCCAACCTTTCCATTTTAGTTGTCAATGTATATCATAAAAGTATAACAAAATAAATTTGTCAAAACAATATGTGTCACATGCTTTAATTTGCTGTGACCCCATCACTCAAGCTACTATATATATTATAAATTTCTGGCCCGGGTCACTGATGTTAATCATAATCCGAGTTATACAATCATCGAAGTCATCGTATTACTTAAGTATAATATCATAGTAAATAAGTAGCTCTTAATGCATTGCCCGTAAATATACAGATTAGTCTGAATATACATCAATAAAATAAAGAAGTTACATATATAAGACCATGTTATTGATGTTTCAGACAGTTTATAGATAGTGAAAATTGTGGTAATTTATAAGACTTATAGAATGTACGTTCATATTGTTTAACATGATAAGTTAATGAAATGCTTCAAAGCTTATTTTCTAGAAATAAATATTTTATGATTTTACCCAAAAATATGTTATGATTTTATCCTGTTAAGACTTCAATTACATGTATCAAGCCAAACATACACAAAAATGAAGAAAACATAATATGAATATCATATTATAAACAAATTTATCAATGTCAAATATACATTCCAATTGTTCCTAAAGTAAATAGTTTGAAACTTGAATGGTTCGACTGTGGACATATCTTCTTTTCCAAATTCATTCACAAGTTTTTCAATGAAAAGAGATGTTGCATTAAAAAAGTTTAATTCAGCTGATTATCAATTAAAGCAAGTCTAACCACAAGAATGAGTCTAAAAGTGAAATGTTCAAACTTTTAATAGAAAGAATTGTGTTATAAGTGTAAAGAGTTGACTTTTGTTCATTGTTCAATTCATCTATCAAAGGAAAGTATTCAAATAATGGGCAACTCTGTAATACTCGCTGGACTGAAAATGAAAGGGCTGAAAGTATCTTAGGATAGTATTGAATTCATGGCTGGCAACCTCTTTGTACACTGTTGGACTTTCAGTTTTCAAGTGATGTAATGGGCAACTCTTTAATGATTTAAACCAAAATTTTCGGAGGAAGCATTAAGAGCACGTTTGGTAGAGAAATTCGGAGAAAAGAAAAAGCGTAGAGAATGAATCTCGAGAGAATAGAAATCGATGAAATTTTGTTCAATTTAATGTTTGGAACAATGACAGACTGGTAGAAATGAAAAAAAATTATTAAAATTATTTAAAAATATATCTATTTTTAATTTATTTTTAAAATTTATGTACTTTCTTTAAAAAATATATTTTTAAAAATGTATTTATTTAAAAAACTTGTTTTTTTTAAATATTTTTAAAATGTATTTATTTAAAAATTAAAATTATTTTTAACTTTTTTTAAATTATATTTTAAAATGTATTAAAAAAAAAAAAAAAAAAAAAAAAAAAAAACTTGTTTTTTTAAAATATTTATTGAAAATATATTTATTTAAAATTGTTTTTTTTAAAAATTATTTTTAAAAATGTATTTATTTAAAAAAACTTATTTTAAAAAAAAAAAAAATTTTTAAATATATTTTTTTAATATTTTTTTAAATGTATTAAAAAAAAAAACAGTTTTTCCAAAAAATTAATCAATTTCTCTTGTTTTCTCTTGCTTACCAAACACAAGAAATCACCTCATTTCCATTTCTCGGATCTTATTTCTCTATACCAAACACACCCTAACAGATTCCTATTTGTTGGTAAAGAATCATCTAAAACTGATAAACGGGTACATTATATACCTACTTTGTTTTGTTTTTACGATGTCTCTTTAGTGTACTAGATTAATATCTCGATGTAGGTTCAACAAATTCATGGAAAACATCCTATCACCACCATAAATTTGGGATGGGTTGACCTTAAAAACCTCTAGCAATGTGGAATATGCAAGCATAGACTTTATCAACTCCACATCACTATATACTCTACAAGATGAAAAAAATATATGATATTTCAAGATTTCAGATGCACAACTAACAATTTATGATATTTCAAGTTGAGCATTCACTCAATGTGACGAAAGGGTATGTAAATTGAGAACTTCTATATCATATCATAAGCACATGATATCACATTGAAATAGCTGAAATCTATTGTGTATAATATTGGGTTAAGAAAGAATTGATGTAGATTATTATGGAACATGTAGAAGGTGGTGTAACATACGTTGATAGCGCTACACTCAACACATATGATTTGTTATATTATAATATGTTACTGAATATGTTAAGTTAATTAATTGCTTTGCCAATCGGTTCTCCCTGTTTACTTTTTTTCAGGCGTAACATGCCTTATGTTACATAAACCGTTAATAATTGATGTATGATTTTCAGGATTTTTATATGTTTTTTATACATGTTAAGAATTTTTGCTTGAGTTGTATTATCGCATGTTACATCCGTTTGTAATTACATTTTGATCTATTCACGTTCTATTTTGAACGTTACACGAAACACTTATCATAATATCGGATATCGTTAATTGTCTGCTGCTAGGAATTTTTGTTGAAACTAAAAGCGTAAATGTTGAAGAAATATATTTCAAAAGGAAACTATTAATACACATCGAAAACCGAGTTGACCCGGGACGCTTCAAACCCGGCGGGTTGACCCGGTTTAATTTGACATGTTTTCGACCCAACCTGTTGGCTTGACTCGGTTTAAATCGACCTGTTTTTTGACCGGAACGGTTTGTGGAAAACTAGAAGGTGGGGGTTGAATAGTTTTGCCGATTTTAAGTTAGTTTCAAAAACTTTAGATTCGATGTTATGTGAAATCGTATGGATGAAGAGAAATTATAGATCTAAGAGTAATGCAAATAAAGAAAGCAAGTAAAGTAAATGATAGAAATGACACAACCAATTTATAATGGTTCCATTCTGAGACACCTTCCTCGCTCTACTCCACTCCCGAGTCACCTACTCGAGAGTTGAAGCACTATGTCAACAAACTCTTTCAACTGGCGGAGAAGTCTTTACAACGTTGCTTACACTTTTCAGGTACAAAGCTAAATACCGAGTCCGTAACACGGAGGACCAAACCAACACTACTATAACACAACAAATATGTGAAATATGAAATACAAGATCTTCGCTACAAAAATCTTGTGGAGGAACAAATCAATCAAGGACCCTTGCTTGGATGACTTTAGAATGCTCGTGATCTCGCCAGAAGGGACCTATTTGAGAATCACAATAAAAGATAGAAGAACTACTCTAGATCAAGTGATCTTTTGTTAGAAAGTGTAAGGATATATGAGAGAGTTTGTAAGAAGAGGGTAAGTAAAATGAAGAAATGACTCTCATTTATATGCAAATTCTTGCCACATCACAGACGGATCCACGGATCCCTTACTTGAGGATCCGCTCAGTGTAACCTCGGGGATCCGTGAGGCGCCCTGTTGCCCATGGGTTTTGGGTTATGGGTCATGGGTCATGGGTCATAGATTATAAACCATGGGTATCTAAATAGATACAATGTATCTAATAGATGCAATGCATCTAGACAATGGGTATGGGTTAACTCCATGGGTTATGGATATGATCCATGGTCATAGGTCATGGGTCATGGGTCATGGGTTGTGGTTTTTACCCATCCTAATAAACTATTACAACAAATGAATTATTACAACAATTTGTATTAAATGACTATGTGTAGATGCTTTACAAAAATAACATGTATCCTTATAATTTTACTTATGATAACATTATATTTGTTATCAACAAAACACAAAGAGATCGCTAAATATTAATAAACGTTTTTACGGTTTATTTGTATTAACACAGTTCAACCGGTTGAACCACCCGGTCGAATTGGGTTTCATATTTGACAAAAATTATATGAAAATATGAAGTAGTTTTGGAAACCGTGACAAATTTGAAAAAATGAGAGACTAAGTAATTGTAGTTTTTGTTGTTTATTTCTTTGACACACGTCTTTGTTATTTGTATAATGTTATTTTAAAAATGTTGGCTACACCACTTAAGGGACTAAAGCATATATGAATTGTCTTTTAAAAGTTAATATATATTGTATAGCCCTTTGTCCACTATATAAATAATGTTATGTAAGTTTATTGGAATTACAAAAATTAAATATTATTGTTATCTTTAACAATAATTATTTGTACCCCAAACAAATAGCTTTGAACAATGCTTAAATATCTATGCAAATTGACTGTACAAGATAATTTCATTATAGTGATATCAAATTTGTAAGGTTACAAATTTAAAAGCCACTTACCAAATGATAAACGCTACACATGTAAAAAAAATACGATTATCATCGCTTAAATTACCGACAAAAAAAGCAAGAGCGGTCACACACGTTATTATACCTCTAAACTACAATATAATATTGTCAACTACATAATACCGTTGTTTTTGTAATGCTTGAATCTATTATTACTAAAATCTTAATAACTTAAAACAATCCTATTAGAAAATATCTTCCACACTTAGATCGACTCACATAGATTTTTGAAAGCAGATATTTCGCTATTATGCAACCACGTATCTAGATTATAGTTATTCGAAAATGATTCTCTAACGCTACAAATACAGTTTGTTAAAAGAAACTTATGGTCGTCCGAATTTTAGAAAACTAGATAACCATCATGCAAGTCAGCAGTCTTCGTCTAGTTATATAAAAGTAAAGATATATTTTGTAAAGAAAACTATTATTATTATTATTATCTGCAATCATGTATTAAATAATTAAAGAAATTAAGGATATGCATAAATTTGTTTTCACACATGATCGAGTAATAGTATGCAATTATCTTGTTAATTGAGTATTTATCTTATAGTCTTTTGAAAACATATTTAGTTGCCTCTAGGCCTTCAGCCCTTCATATATAGTAGGGTTCATTCAATTATAAATCATACATGACCAAACTCACCAACCAAACCTTTCAGTTATTCGCAAACTGTTGTTGACAGTCCATACGCTCTGCCGAGCTCCGAGAACAATATGTGGAAAATATTGTTGAGCTTATGCTCCAAACTGACTCAACGACACGCTAAGGAGAATCCTATACCAAGACTTAAGTCTTCACGAGACATAGCTGAATTACCATCAGAACCATATCTTCAATCTTCACTAGACAAGGTTGAATTACCGTCAGAAGCATGTCGGCAATCGTCACGGGACAATGTTGAATTACCATCAGAACCATGTCTTAAATCATCAAGAGACATGGCTGAATTACCTCCAGAAATCATCTTCAACATCTTGTTAAGAGTACCCGTTAAATACTTGGTTCGTTCCCGGTGTTTATCAAAACAATTTTATCAGTACATTGATGATTCTTACCTTCACATGATATATAACAAACGAGCTGCAGAAGAACCCACACAAATCATCATGATCAGTCAAAACCATGCTCATCCTAACCAGGTATGCATCCAAACATAAAAAAAAATCTAAAGAAGGTAGTATTGTCTTGAGTCTGAAAAAGGACTCCCTTTTAAAGTTGAAGTGTGAGAAATTATCGCGTACATATGCTTCAGACATGGTTCGAGGTTCTTGCAATGGGTGGCTCTATCTATCTCAAGAATATTATAGTCAATACATTGGTTTAATTTTAGTCCATCCTCTTAAGAGAGAATATTATGAGGTGCCGAGAGTGGGGCATTCTTACCATGAACAATTTACATGTGGAGTTGGATTTGATGCTTCCACCAACACTTTCAAAATGGTGTGTGTTTTTCATAAGAAAACACGGGACCTGTGCACCATGGTGCATGTATTAGGCACAGGCTCATGGCGAAATATACCCGAAGTCCCTTCTTACCCTATTGAGGGTCAAGCTGTATTTGCTCAGGGATGTTTATATTGGTTAACTGAAAAACCTGACTTGCTAATGGCTGATGTTAGAAGAAAAATAGCATGGTTTGATATGAGTAATGAGAAATTTGGTTTGATTGATTCTCCCATGAGAACAGATGATGATTTGATAAGAGAACAATTGGTTGATTTACAGAGTGAAGTTGGATACGTATATCATTACACCTTTCGTAGCATTGAAGTATGGGTACTAAATCAGCAAGAATGGGTAATGCACTGTCAGATCGAACAAAAACCACCTCTTCCCCTTAGTAGCATACGGGTCGTGGGTCGTTTGAACAAAGATGGGGACATATTAATTACAGTTGGGCACACAATCACAGATGCAAAACAGTTTTTTGTTTACAAAGTGCAAAGTGGTGTGTTGGATGAAGCCAATATCGTCGGTATGAGAGATGGATATAGCAGAACAGTCTGTATGTACCCCACCAGCCTGAATTCGATCCGTAACATCTACCCTTCTATCAAAATATAATTTTAAGAGTAAATTGCAAAAATCGTCCTCGTGGTTTAGCCAAATTGCAGATTTCGTCCGTACTGTTCATTAAGTGCAAAAACAGTCCTTATTTGACACTGTTTCGTCCAGTTTTGGTCCCCCGAAACTAACACCGTTAGTTTGTGCTCGTTAATGAACAGTACGGACGAAATCTGCAATTTGGCTAAACCACGAGGACGATTTTTGCAATTTACTCAAATAAAATCTCAATTTTAATTTTGGAAAAAGTTGACCGCATTAACCGAGTTGGCGGATTTAGTCATTTTGTTCGATTTATACTTGATTTAGCCGATTTTTAGACTATGCCAATTTTACAACACCGAACATCTATATGCAACTATGTCATTAAAGACGAGTGTGTCATTGCAACTATGTCGCGGCGGAGGATGACTCTCCTGCACTTGGCTAGTCTATACTACTTATAATGGAGGATGACTCTCTCTTCTAATTTTTAAGATTTCCATATATAGATTTTAAGCAAATACAACTACTTAAGCTATATGTATAATTACTTTATGCATAAACACCTACACATATTGATTGGTCAACATTTGTAATTAATGTCGATTTAAACACCCATTTGATAAAAATATAATTTATAAAACACAATGTACAAACTATTTGAAGCACAAATACAACTAAAAACACTATTCAAGACATACAATTAATACACTATTTAATTTACTCTTCACTAAAATATACAACAATTTAACCACAATGTACAATCTAATCAAACTACTAAGCCAAACGGATAAAACGGACAAAACGTAATTTTTTCCGTTTTCATTTTGTCCATTTTATCCGATTTTATCTGTTTATATAAAAATTGAACAAAACGTAATTTCTTTCCCATTTATATAAATAAGCGGTAGTAAGAAAACGGACAAAACAAACGAAACGGATAAAACAAACAAAATCATAAGAAAAGCAGATAAAAGTAAAAGAAAACAAACAAAATGGATGAAAACAGATAAAATCGGATGAAAATGGAAAAAAAATGAAAAGGGAAAAATAACGCTTTTATATAAAAATGTTGTTTTATATGAAACGCTTTTATATAAAAACTTTTTAATATTCTTACATAAAAACATTTTATATAAAAACTTTATATAAAACGTTTTATATAAAAACTTTTTATAAAACGTTTTATATAAAAAGCAGTAAATTGCAAAAATCGTCCTCGTGGTTTAGCCAAATCAGATTTCGTCCGCATCGCTCATTAACGAGCACAAACTAACGGTGTTAGTTTCGGGACCAAAAGCTGACGAAACAAAGGTCAAATAAGGACTGTTTTGCACTTAATGAACAAGACGGACGAAATCGCAATTGGCTAAACCACGAGGACGATTTTGCAATTTACTCTAATTTTAAAAACTTTGGCATGTTGCACTTTGATCTTTTTTCTAGATAGTTAATGGTAATTAAAGGGAATTGATATATACGTAGAAATTTTCAAACGCTTTACTCTTATTTTGATGTTCTAGGACAAATTCTCATCATCTATTTAGTTTGATCAATGGTGGGGATTAACCCAAGATTTAATATGTCTAAACAAGTCATGTTTTTTCTTATCTTTTGTTTTCTTTTCTTTCTTTCTTTCTTCTTTTTTTTTTTCTTTTTTAATTATTCACGTTTTTTTAATCGCTTTTTTTTTTTTTAATAAACGTTTTTTGTTAATATTCACGTTTAATTTTTTCAAAATTCGCATTTTTAATATTCACGCTTTTTTAATTCGCGTTTTTTCTTCTCTTTCATACGTTTCGTCCGTTTCAATACTTTTCATATATTTTCGTCCGTTTTATACTTGTTTTACGCTTTCATACATATTCGTCTGTTTCATATGTTTCGTCCGTTATTAAATGTTTTCGGCCGTTTTAAACGTTTTCATCGTTTCGAATATCACAAGTGATATTCAATAACAAGTGATATTCGAATAGCAAGTGATATTTCGAATATCACAAATAATAATCGTAAATATCGCAAGTGATGTTATGTGATATTTTGAATATCACAAGTGATATTCTATGATATTCGAATACCATGTGATTTTTTGAATATAATGTGATTTTCAACTAATGTTTTGTAACATGAAAATCATACGTGATATTCAAAATATCACACGATGATATCAAGAAAATCACAAGTGATATTGATATTATCGCAAAGTGATATTCATACTATCGCAAAGTCATATTGAATATCGCAAACTCATATTCGAATATCACGGTGATATTCATAATATCACGAGTGATATTCGAGAATATCACGAGTGATATTCGTAATATCACAGTGATATTCAAAATATCAAAGAGTGATATTCACAAAATCACGAGTGATATTCGAATATCACAACGTGATATTCGAATATAACAAAGTGATATTCAGAAAATCACAAAGTGATAGTAACAAAATATCACTTGTGTTTTCGAATATCAAGATAATCATTAGTGATATTCGAATATCACGAAATCACTTGTGATAGTCGAAACGTATGAAAACGAGCGAAAACTTAAGAAAATGGACAAAACGTAAGAATACGGACTAATTCATATGAAAACAAAGCGAAACGATGAAAGAGTAAAACACGATGAAAACGGACGAAAACGTATGAAAATGGACGAAACGTATGAAAAATGGACGAAAATGAAAGAAAATGATGAAACGGCGAAACGTAAGAAAGCGGATAAGAACGTGTGAAAGCAGATGAAAACGTATGAAATCGAATAAAAAAAGCACGAAAAAAAAAAAAAAAAAAAAAAAAAAAAAAAAAACGTTAATTAAGAAAAAAACATAAAAAGTGAATAAAAAGAAAGACAAAAGACAAGAAAAAACATGGACTTGGGTTTATCTACTAAATCTTGGGTTAATCCTCACCATTAGATCAAACTATATGGATGGTGGGGATTTGTCTCGATAAACGTGAATTTATGTAGAAGAAACAAAGTGACTCATGTACACATAGAATTTTACTTTGTACACATACAATAAATGTGTAAAGACAACAATACCCTCATATTTTATTTATCTATTTTTTCTCTTGCATTTCCTTCTCTCTATTCTTTTCAATTTGCCTCCGAACAAATTTCTTAACAGCGCAAGACCCTCTATCCCGATTTCCATTTATCCTTCACCTCGTCATTAGTTATTATTTTTTGGATAAAATCGTCACGGCTATTATTGACAATGCACACGAAATATTACATATTATTATTTTTAGAAAACATGTTGTGAATTTGTGATCGATTTACACATGTCACCCGTCCGGCCTTGTAGCATGTGTTAATTTATGGACTTACGGTAGATGAGGACCTTGATCAACTGGACAGAGCCTTGTCTTTGGAGGTTGAATTGTTGCTTCATACTCAATATTGTTAAAAGATATATATTAAGTCTACATCTATGAAAAAGGAGAATGTACATATGATATTACGATTATGGAGACCATTTTTGGTATCCAGTTTGGCTCAATATTTTGTTGATTAAGAATCGACTAGTTTATTCTTGTTCGACTTATTCCACCGTCAACCATTATATGTTTATTTTGGGATCCAAATTGAGGTGCCAGTCGAAGGTTTTTAGAACAGTTATTTAAGATGCATAATGGACTGATGCTTGGATTGATAGTGATTTTTACTCATATAATCTCTATGATACATAGCGCTGGTGGAATATGATGATAAAACGCTCTCAAAAAATATTAGGAGTTTAAGGGTTATAACAACTTGAGGGTATTGTTGTCCTTGCACATTAATTCTATGTGTGCAAAGTAAAATCTTATGTGTACATATCAATTCCCTAATTAAAAAGCATGTTCTATCTATGCAAATTTAGTGAGTTTGATCCCGGACCTTAAAGTGTTTTAGAATTTCCAAGCTATGTAGTCACTTATATCTTGAATGTAATGTTTTGCTTGTGTTCATCGAATTTAATTATAAACTTTAGCAGGTACACATTCATTCGAAGATTATACCAGCTACTAGAGGCATGTTTGACAAATAAATATTTTGATTAAAGTAGCGAAGAGCAATATTTTATCGGTGTTGCAAAAAATGCCCTAAGGTCGATTAATCACCGCTCAGGCGTTATTAGGCCACCAACCTTTCCGATTTGTGTAAATCGGTCAAACAAATAGGTCAACTATAGTCCTTGAGGGTCAACGATGGTCAAACTTGCGGAAGTAAAATAGTTTTAATCACTTATAGTTCTTTGTTTATATCTATTACAAGATGTTTTTAAAGAAAATCTTGCCGGGAATACCAAAACTCATTGAAATACCCAAAACTTGCCGGAAATGCCAATCCGATTAATCCCGCCTATACCGATTACAAGCTACAAATGTTGATATAAACTCAAATAAGTAGTCAAAGTGGCAGCTGAAATATGAAGAAACGGCGCTTACATGTTTTAATTTGAAATGGCAGTTTATTATGTAGCAGTTTTATGTAGTTATGTACTTATGTTGGTAGTTTTATGTTTAAATTGTGGGTCAGTTATGTTGTGGTTTGTAGTTCATGATCAAGTCAAGTAATATTAATAAAGTGTTGCGTGTCTGATATTTGTGTGTCTCACACGAACCAGAAACCAAACAGTCCCTATCTTTAGTAAAACCAAGTTGTCAACAAAGGGTCGATCGCCCGACTACCGATTCACGATTTTTGCAACCTTGATATTTATAATGTTACTTGACTGAGCTAAAATGCAGTATGCTATATAAAGCATAATAGCTGATATATCTTCTAGCCATTCAAACTTTCAAATAAAGCTGTTTATTTGATGGATGCTTTAATCTTTTATCATCTATATATCAAGCAAAACAGATCTTGATGTAAATATGTGTTTGGTCATGGAAAGATGCACATCATTCTTGGTCTTTTATGGAAACATATCAAATTATAATGGGAAGCTATAAATAAAAAAATAAAAAAATAAAAAAATTGAATGGCAAAACTGCAAAAGAAACATGTAGCTGTGTTGACACAAACATGATTTATGGTTCTGTTTTTTGTGTTTGTATGTGATATAAGCGTTTGGCTCTTAAGCAAATACCTCATCTATTTTGAAGAACAATATATAGTTATTTATGGGATTGTTTGAGGGATTTTTTTGTACATATTGGGATAATATGGACATAGACTGGTAATTAACTGAAGTTAGTTATTAGCGGCTAACACAGGTATAGTAATCTGTTTAACTTTTTCGCATGCGAAGTCACCTCAATACTTGAATTTGAAGAACCATATGTAGTAATATGGATAGATCAAAATATAGAAGCAAACAATTCTAGTTATGTGTAACTAAGCAAAATGGATAAAGAGACTTGTCCCCTTAATTGGTTTGTTAAGTAAAACACCATTTTTATCTCTATAGCTACAAATAAGTTTTGGATCAAGACACAAGTAGACAACACAGATATATGACATTACAGAACAAAAACAAAAACTTAAACTAAAACCAATCTAAATATAATCAATAAATATCATTTCATCCATTGTCTACCAAGTTATCAATGAGGTGAATCTTACAGCAAGTAAAACTGGTGTTGATTTTATCTCATTACCGTTAACACAAAGCATAAAACAATGATCAACATAATCTGATGCTTCGACTAGCAGTAACATTGATTCCATGTTTTTCCCAGGAGTATGTACCAGTCGGCTTCCTATGTTTACATACCTGTCCTTCCCTAGCCGTTTCTTTCTTTTTGTGTTTCAACTGCACATATTAAAGCATTGCACAGCAAAAAGACTTTAATTACGAACAGAGTATTGCCAAAACTCAACTTAAAATACCAAAACGTTCTCTTTTTAAGAAGTTGAGAAAGCAAGTCCAAATACATTTATTGGTAATCATATTTGACATGCTAATTACTTACTTCTTATCTATGTACATAAAGTGTTACGGGACCAATTCATTTTGCCGCCTAAAAAATGTTATCTATAGAGTGACATACCTTGTATTTCTTTCTTGGATTTTAATATCCTTATTGCGCTTATGGTCAACCCCCTATTCTTCTCCATCTGAAACAAGTCCAAAAGAAAATAAGTTGTATCCAAGTAAAATACTGCACGTTTTTATTTTTGAACGGCAAAGATTTTTCATTAAAGATAGCAAGAAGCATGAGGTACAACAAACAAAACGATAGAGAGCAACATGAGCACCTAAATTAAGACGAGGACACCTAAACTATAAAACTTACGCTCCCATCCCATGAAATTCACCCTAACTAAAACAAAACGCTAGAGACACCAACCTAATAAACATAGAGATGCCTTCACCAAATTAAAGAAACTGCCAACCTCACATCCTCACTACACCCTAACCAAAATAGCAAACACAACTCAAATTTAATCATATAGCACCTCTAGTAACTCCCCACACTGCATGTAAATCATAAAGGTCAAATATATAATCACCTCGTAATTTATGTGACGTTTCCCATCAAGCTGAGTTTCTGGTGATGCAAGAACTGAAGGAGCAGTTCTACAAAACCAACAGTATTTCGTTACATTTAAATTTCATATAATTCATCTTTAAAATAATAAAAATAAATTAAAAAATTACCTGGAGTACTTTTCTGCTTTAGCAGCTAGTTTTGATGTGCTATTTCATCCCGCTTTTAATATTTATAAAACTTAGATAACTTAGGATAGACACATACTAACGAGGCAATGAGTACCCGATCGATGTAGTAAAGCCTTAGGTAAATCCGAGTATCGTCCCAAGAGAGTTGTGACCTTGAAAGAACTAAGATGATGATTAGATAATATATGGGTATGACAAAGTTGATATAATCCATAGATATGCTATTATTCTACTTTACGCAGACACCGTAAATTTAGGAAAAGAGATAGATAAACGAAGCTTAATAAAGTATACAAATATGAATTGATTCCGATACCAAGATTCAATATAGTGGTTAATTACCACCAGACTCCTTTGGTTGATTCGTCATGGCTTGTGGTTCTTAGATTCCTCACCAAGATGAGCAGGTCACCGGGATCCTTCGGCAACCTAATAGCAGTCATTAAGCACCAAATCTACTAGATCTAGACGGTGGGAACCCGACCGTTAGGAACTTAGATTCCCCTAACCTCTTAAATACCTCCACTTGATAAGTGATCATTTGGTCAATTCGCACACGAAGAGTGGTCGTACTATGGCCAATTCCTCCCATACTTCGCTATCTATCAGACTGGGGTCAGTTGGTCATATCTCCCAGCCCTTTAGATACTACCAAGCTTATAATACTACCAAGGCTAGCGATCTATGAAAAGACTAGCAAATGTCTATAAAGAATTATAGAGAATAACAATAACATAAATGCAAACTTTAATTAATGATATGAATTCATAATATAAGATCTAGAAAATATAAAAGAATCCAAACTCGAATACAAAGGAAATCGTAGACGAGGACTTCGTTATTCATGCTCCTAAACCATGCTTCTTCTTCTGTGTTTGATCTCCCCAAACCCTAGAAGGTTTGGGAAAGGAGAGATATCAAAAACTGATGAAACCATCGACTATTTATAGGCTTCAAACTAGTTACGGCGTAACCTTATTAGGTAGTTACGCCGTAACTTCCTTCAATCATTTGTGCTTATCCATTGGTTACGGCGTAACCTTATCTGGGGTTACGCCGTAGCTTCTATAATCCAGTGTAAATCTTTGTTACGGCGTAGCTTGAGCTGAGGGCTACGCCGTAGTCTTTGTTGATTTAGTGCTTATCAGTAGTTACGGCGTAACCTGAGCTGAGGGTTACGCCGTAGCCTTCGTAATCTTTAGTTGCGTCGTAACTTCATCACTTGGTTACGCCGTAATTAAGAGACAGTTGAATCAATAGGGCTTGAAAACGTCCAATTGCAGCTTCCTTACTTCGAATGTGTCCTGAAATGAAATAATAAGGAATAAGGATGTTTTCACTAATAATTTACTCAAAATGTGATGATAAAGGGGGAAATTAACGCTTAGAAACTCAGGACTATTTGATGTTATCAAATATCCCCCCACTTAAACTCTACTTGCCCTCAAGTAGACCAATTTAGACTGCAAAAGATACATCCTTGAAGAATGCGCAGTTTTAATTTCCATGCTAGAATATTAATAAGAGCCGAACACCTCACGAAATGGGAACGAAAACACTCTCACTCATCCTATTCTAAGTGTTAATTTCGGGTGATCACCAATTGCACGGACATAGTAAGTATTCTATCATAAGCTTGGCAATTACACACAACTCCACCACTAGAGCTAAGGTTAAGACAAATTTTAGAAAGCAATGTTGGGTTGAGTTTCAAAGGCTTAGGGGTGGTGTCATTACTAACGTGTCACGGCGAAGTGGACAAAATCAATGATACATGACCAAATCCATGGCCAAGACATCAAGGATTGCTCGCTGCATCACCTAGACACGCTTCACGACAAAAAGGGTAAGGATAGGCATGGGATATATAATGGGTGAAAAGGAAAAAGAAAACAAATAGTTTTAGCTTAAAACCGAGTTGCCATCGTCCAACCAATAATTCAAGGTTCATCTTCATATGGTCAATACATGTCTCCGAATCCACCATTATTTATTCTTGAACTTATTCTTCCAACCTTTGAATGTGATCGAGAAGATTATTCTCAATGCCAATTTCTTCATGTAGTGCTTATAACTTTTCGCACTATTAACAATCATACTTCAAATTTTTATTTTTTTTTTTTTTATTATTTTTTTTGCATAAATGCAACGATATGCTTTAGAGTTTAGATGCAATGATATATTTCCCCACTTGAACTGAACATAAGGTGATTACTTGGGGGTCTTTGACGATCTTTAGCGAGATGTAGATGATGAGATACGCTTCTTTATTTGAACCTCAAACTAGGGTGAACAATGGCTTCTAGGTAAAAAGGTAAAACTACACGGTAGGCTAAGGTGTAAGGTTGTAACGAAAATAAGGGTTAGAAAATGAAAGGATAGGCTCAAAAAGGGTGTAACTAAGGGTATCTTGCACTTAAGGAGAGTGCAACAAAAAGGGTTAACACGGGGTCGAAAAGCCAATGCGACTAATCGATAAACGCACACAAGTGAACACATATGTGCTATTTGGGTTTAATCCTAAAACATTTACTTTTTCAAATCGCCTTTTCCAAATGCACCAAGCTAACTTGATACACTACTCGCCTATGGTCTCGAAGTGATGTAAAAGCCAAGTTGTAAAGTTTACAATACTATCGGCACACTCAATTTATGGTAGATTTGGGTAAAATGGGGGAAACGGAAAGGCTAAATCTCACCAATGGCAATAAGGGTTATAGTGTGCTCGGCTTTATGTGATTCTAGATTGGTTAAAAATATGACAAATTTTTTCAAATAAGCTTAAAATTTTGAAACCAACTAGAAAATTAGGGCAAGTAAGCTAAGTAATCATACACTTCATTTCTATTCCTATCCCCCCACTTGAAGTGTACAAAGTCCCATTTGTACGAAGAAAAAGGAAAAATAAAATAGAAATGAAAAATAATCAAGAAAGAAATAAACTCCCCTCTCGAATGGTTGCTCAAGATGTCTCACTAAAGGTTGAAGGTGGGTCATGGGGTGGCTAATGCGTATCGTTTCCGGGACGGGCCTTAACTATTTGTGTTGCTTCAAAATTGCCTACTGCACTGCAGAGGGGTTACGGGCGTAACTAATCCTAAGGTTACGCCGTAATTGCATCACGGAACCAAAACCTGCACAACATATCAGGAAAATTTTGTACCGACGGGTACAATTAACGATAGAACAAGCAAATATCCACATAGTTAAGTTATTACAGACATGAGTTTCAAATTGTTTTAAAATTGTTTCAAATTGTTTCATCAAATAGGGAAATCAATCGTCCCTAGGAAGATCATGATCCATGGAGTGGAATTGGGAGGGCTCATATGGAGTGCTCGTGGTGCTTCCAGGAGTGGCGTCGGGCTGCATGAATGCCACTCCTCCTTGGACTCCGATATCGGGGATGTTGGGCTGGTACACATACTCCGGACCTTCCCACCTAGGGTGGCTCAAATGCATGTGTTGTAGCATCTGGCTAGTCCGATCCGCACTCCAATGAAAGAAATCCTGCTGGAGCTGCTGCACCTGATCCAATGTACCTGTAAAACCCTCAAACTGGTTACTAAGACCATAAAGACCCACTTCGAGGCTTTCAATCTCCTCGTTGAAATGGGATGACATTCCCTCAAGCCTCTCATCAATGATCTGTAACCTCTCCCCAACATTCACATGCGCCCTTCTTCGTCCCCTGGGCACCTGCTCCTCGGCTTCTTCCTCAGCTTCACCACCTGCACCACTAGCCTCCCCGACTTCCCTCCTCGGGGCTGTCCCAGCTAGTTCAATCGCACCATAAACATCCTGGACGCAAATCCCTAACTCCACTAGCTTAGGCAGGCCTATCAAATAAGTATCCCTACCACGGGTCAATCGGGCCAAAGCTGCATCGGTCATAAGATCAAAACTCCTAGCCAATCTCCCGATGAAATGAGCCCCCTGCAAAGGACTCCTGGAGGAAAACCCCTTAGCACCCACAACCATAAATCTCGCCAAATAGAAAGGAACATCAATGTTGTTCCCCTTTCCATTCCTTGCATTAGGTAAAGATCATCCATGGTCATCTTCTCTTTGGCTGAGTGCCTTGCTCGAATAGAGCAGGCAAGAAGGCGGTGCACCAATCGACGGATAGGGTTCCTCACCATCACGTAGGATGGTGGGCTCTTTGGATCATAACCACCCGTGACAGCGATCTGGTCGAAATAAGCAGCAAGGTCTTGGGACTCATCCCTTCTTCTCCAGCACGTGTTATAGAACCGTTTAAAAGCCTCAGTTTCCATCTCCTCCTCAGTGTACAACCCCATCCTCATAGTAAACTGGTTAAGAGTCAAACTTCTCCAAACGCCCCCAAGCTGGAAAAACATTGACTCCGTGTCATCATCACCAATATCAGTACGGAATTCCACACTAGCAAGGAATTCACGGACGTACTCCGGAATGACCGGCTCCGTGATCCTGAATAGCCTCAACCATGCACTACACGTGAACTCCCCAGCATTACACGTGAACTTAATTTTGCAAAACTTCCTTAATCTCCTACTAGCTTTCCCGTTTGCCAAAGTACCAAATGCATCAAAATCAAGTGCCTCGGGTTGACTGATATTCTTTCCCCTTAATTTCTCGTATTCTTCCACGCACAATTGCCTAATACCAGCATTAGGGTGTGCCAAAAACCTAGGCCAATTCGTGGGATTGTTTGCACCTGAAAACAAGACAAGAAACAGTAAGTGCATACCTTACTGATGTCAAGTTACGGCGTAACCAAAACAAAAGTTACGCCGTAATTAGGTAATTTCAAAGGTTACGGCGTAGCTAAATCAAACTGCTACGTCGTAATTACAGATATAATGGTTACGGCGTAACCAAACCCCCGATACGCCCGTAACTTCCCGTAAACTCAAAGACCTCAGATGTTTCAATTACGCAATAGATTACGCCGGAACCATCAATTTTTTCCAAGAGGTAAAAGGTTTTGATAAATTTTTAACCTATTAGTGCTGAGGGACCGCGCCTAACCCACTAAGTTTGTGTTTGACCCAAAACCCATTTAAATAAAGCCAAAACACCCAAATCGAACCATAGTGATAGGACACGAATCAAAATAACATGGGGAAATCATCAAAATTATCAATTAATCAAACCAATATCAATAATTAATTCAAATAGGCAAGATCCCTAAAATATTAAAATACAAACCCTAATTGAAATAATTGAATAAACAAATCAAAAGAGTAGTGATAGATCTTACCACCATGGAGAATGATTAGATGAATAGGTCTTGATGATTTTTTTTTTTTTTTTTTGGAGAGAAAATTTTCTTTGTTTGTGTGGGCGGTGAAAGTGTATGTGTAAAACCTAGTTTTTATTCCGTAAGGTTTTTATACCGCCAAGATAGTTACGGCGTAATTCGATTAATTAGTTACGCCGTAACTAATATTTTAGAATATTAAATGGTTGTGAAAGGGTTACGTCGTAATCCTAATAAGGGTTACGCCGTAATTAAATTTTTAATTTTAATCAAAGGTCAGATTTTATATATCTGATTGTATAGTGGTTACGTCGTAACTCTAAAAAGAGGTTACGTCGTAACTAATTAGTCAAAAAGATTTTATAATAATTTTAATAAATTGCAATACGGTTACGTCGTAACCCATGAAAGGAGTTACGCCGTAACTAATAGCGTCAGAATATGAATTATGTAATAATTGCAATAGGAGAGATTTAAAAACGTACCTTATGGAAGTGCTCAAATCTCTTAATGAGGTGAATATGAAATACCTTAGATCTTTCATTAATTGCTCCCGTACGGCGCCAAAAAGTCGATGTGCTATTTCATCCTGCTTTTAATATTTATAAAACTTAGATAACTTAGGATAGACACATACTAACGGGCAGAGTACCCGATCAGATGTAGTAAAGCCTTAGGTAAATCCGAGTATCGTCCCAAGAGAGCTGTGACCTTGAAAGAACTAAGATGATTAGATAATATATGGGTATGACAAAGTTGATATAATCCATAGATATGCTATTATTCTACTTACACAGACACCAGAAATTTAGGGAAAAGAGATAGATAAACGAAGCTTAATAAAGTATACAAATATGAATTGATTCCCGATACCAAGATTCAATATAGTGGTTAATTATCACCGAGACTCCTTTGGTCGATTCGTCATGGCCTATGGTTCTTAGATTCCTCACCAAGATGAGCCGGTCACCCGGGATCATTCGGAAACCTAACAGCAGTCATTAAGCACCAAATCTACTAGATCTAGACGGTGGGAACCCGGCCGTTAGGAACTTAGATTCCCCCTAACCTCTTAAATACCTCCACTTGATAAGTGATCATTTGGTCAATTCGCACACGAAGAGTGGTCGTACTATGGCCAATTCCTCCCATACTACGCTATCTATCAGACTGGGGTCAGTTGGTCATATCTCCCAGCCCTTTAGATACTACCAAGCTTATAATACTACCAAGGCTAGCGATCTATGAAAAGACTAGCAAATGTCTATAAAGAATTATAGAGAATAACAATAACATAAATGCAAACTTTAATTAATGATATGAATTCATAATATAAGATCTAGAAAAATATAAAAAGAATCCAAACTCGAATACAAAGGAAATCGTAGACGAGGACTTCGTTATTCAGTGCTCCTAAACCATGCTTCTTCTTCTGTGTTTTGATCTCCCCAAACCCTAGAAGGTTTGGGAAAGGAGAGATATCTAAAACTGATGAAACCATCGACTATTTATAGGCTTCAAACTAGTTACGGCGTAACCTTATTAGGTAGTTACGCCGTAACTTCCTTCAATCTTTTGTGCTTATCCATTGGTTACGGCGTAACCTTAGCTGGGGTTACGCCGTAGCTTCTGTAATCCAGTGTAAATCTTTATTACGGCGTAGCCTTAGCTGAGGGCTACGCCGTAGTCTTTGTTGATTTGGAGCTTATCAGAGTTACGCAGAAACCGAGTGAGGGTTACGCCGTAGCCTTCGTAATCTTTAGTTGCGTCGTAACTTCATCACTTGGTTACGCCGTAATTAAGAGACATTGAATCAATAGGGCTTGAAAACGTCCAATTGCGCTTCCTTAAAGTTAAATTTGAATGTGTCACGAAATGAAATAATAAGGAATAAGGATGTTTTCACTAATAATTTACTCAAAATGTGATGATAAATGGGAAATTAACGCTTAGAAACTCGGGACTATTTGATGTTATCATTGCCCCATAACCAACCAAACAATATTAACGACTTTCAAAGTCATAAACTCATACCCATACACCCCAACCAAACGAACCCTAATATTTTTTAAGGGTCATTACGTGTTTTTACACACATATAACTTATAAAACATGATATTAATATTTAAATTTAAACAATATCAACTTCAACAATATGCCATTTAAACAAAGTTACGATAATCTGCATATTGCAATGGTGCATGTAATTATTCTTTGAAGTTCAAATAAGGATTAAGGGCCATTACGTGTTATTAAACACGCATAATGTCTAAAACATGATATCAATAGTTAAATTTAAGCAATATCAACATAAACACCATGTTAGTTAAACAAAGTTAAATCATTCGTCCAACAAGAATCTATACAAAATATTAATCCATATTTATACATAATGATAATTTCATGTAAAACCCACATGCATGGGTATATAACTATATAAGTAATAAAGACTTTACATAATGTTATAGAAAATCTTATTAACAATTTGAAACATGCACTTGGGCGTCTTTACTATGCCAAAATAAAAATTTATAAGATAGAAATCTACATTCTTAACCGATTGTATTATTAAAATTAGATAATATACAATTTATATGCACAAATAATTATATTTTAGTTGTATTGTGACTTATCTCAAAACACAATAAATAGGATTTATGCCAAAACCTTGTGCATGCATGAGTATATATAACTAATATTGACAAAAAGGAAGTAACTGTATCAATCAATTATCCGAATTCTAAATAAAAAACATTATTGATAATCCGAGATGATACATGTTAGCAAAATAGTACTCCCTCCGTTATAGAATAAGTGTTCACTTTGACTTTATGAAGTCTTTCTTTTTCAATTTTGATCTTAAATTTTTTTTATTTGTGTTATATAATACTTGATAAAGATTGTGCCAATGAAAACACATATAAAACTCAATTCATTCATATATTTTGCATCAAGTATTATACAACACAAATAATAATACGTAAGGTTAAAGTTGAAAAAGAAAGAACTTAAAAAGTCAAAGTGGACACTTATTTTGAGATGGAATGAGTATTATTGATTGATGGGAAAAATCGTGACAATCGCTTAGAAAAGGCTGCACATGAGTTCGAGTTTTAAGTAACATCTCAAGTTTGAGTTTAAGTTCTCTTCGCCACGGACATATGTGTATTTATGTCACACCCCAAATTACTGTTTTGCAAATGAATGGAATTCACGGGGATGACGATCATAGCATCAAAGTTACGATTATATCGAGCGACCTAAAGTGTCGTTTTGAAAATATCGTTTGATTTAGTAAAATAATCGAGTTTACAAAACATAGGTCCCAATAGATTTCAAGATACCAAAATAAGTTTGTTACAACCAAAGCGATAGTTAAGTGCAAAATGTAGGTGAGACAGCGTCGACACCGCGACTCTATGATAAGTCCACATGCATGTCATGAAGTGAATGCCTTAGATACCTGAGATAAAACATGCTAAAAGTGTCAACACAATGGTTGAGTGAGTTCATAGAGTTTGGTTAACAAGTAAAGCTTTTAAAAAGCGTTCATGCAACAAAGGCAAAGTTTTTGGTCAATTAGAATAGTCCACAAAAGCAAAGGCATTGTAAATCCACTCAGTTCCAAGTTCCGCCCATACAAAACTTGCAACCTGTGTGTTCACAACCCATTGCCAAAATATGTCTAGAATTCAAGCACACGTGGTCAAATGAGTTCACAAAGCAAAGGCATTGTAAATCCACTCGGCCCAAGTTCGCCATACAAAACTTGCAACCCGTGTGTTCACAACCCATTGCACAAAAATATAGTGTATCTAGTAGTTAAGTATACATTATCGAGCAGTTCACAATATAGCACCACGATATAATAATGTATGCGGCAAAGCCCTAGAATAAATAATATGCGTCCGTAACATAGTGGACGAGAGGTTGGCCGACCTCTAATAGCGCTATCCATACTACCTACTAATAGGAGACTAACAATGCGAATGTACGAACAAGACATCATACAACTATTATATACAATTAAGAACACTCCGAACATGGGAGAATTTGCCTTTGCTCGAACATGGGAGACTTAGATTGAGAACGCCCGTAACATAGTGAGACGCTCGCTCCGGACCGGGAGGCTTTAAGATTGCTCCGAACAAAGGAGACTTTATAGTGATGCTCCGAACATGAGAGACTTTATAGGGATGCTCCGAACAAGGGAGACTTTATAGTGATGCTCCGATCATAGGAGACTTTATAGGATGCTCCGAACAAGGGAGACTTTATATGGATGCTCCGAACAAGGGAGACTTTAGGTCAAGGTCATAACACGTACGGTTCAATAAGTTCAAACAAGTCATAAGTTTGTATTTAAGTTCAAGAGTTCCGTTCAAAAGTTCATAATTAAGTTCAAAGATTTAAGTCGAGTTCAAAAGTTCAGAACAGTCAAAGAGTTCGAATAATATCAAAAGGTTCAAGATAGTCGAAGCGTTCAAAATTACGTCAAACAAGTTTAAAATATATCAAAAGGGTCCTTGTACAAGTTAAAAGAGATCAACTATATGTCAAAAAGTTCATATCAAGTCCAAAGTGTTCACTTATATGTTAAAGGGTTCGAATCAATTTAAAAGAGCTCAAATATACATGTCGAAGGGTTCAAAATCAAGGAAAGTGTTTCAACTAATAGCGTTCAAAGATAGTGATCAATTTAGTTCGGGCATAATCTACTTACGCGCATAGAGTGAAACAAAAGATATTTAAGTTCATATAAATGCAAAGTAAAAGCAAGTAGTTGAGCATGTATCTCCCAGAAGAGTTTATAAAATAATTAAGCGAGTGAAAGTGAGGCTACGAACTCACCATTGCAATAGTTATGATGACAAAGTGGATGCACGAAATGAGACGCAGCAGCCTAACCGCGACCTATAATAAATGATATGCTCTAATGTAAGTCATGAAACAATGTCGTGCATGCAAACTCATATGATATCCATACCACTTGTACCTTTTGGAAAGTAAAGTTTATCGTCGAAATATATGTTTATGACATATTGTCAAGTTACCAAATACTTTACAAGTATTTACGTCGAAATGATATCCTCGATAATCATTTAGTGATTTATTATGAAACTATAACTTTTCGTAGTAAAATAATGTCATTTGACAATTTCATGAAAGTGACTAAACGTCCTTGAAAAGTTAGTCGTAAAATGGTGCACATCGAGTGTTAGGAAACGAACTCACAGTTTTGGAAAGTTTGTATCATTATCTCAAAGTTTTAGTGTTTAAGTTTCCATCCTAGAGGTCTCGATCACAAAGAAAAATATAGGTTAAGTATGGTACTTGTGTCCAAAATATTGTTTAAGGGTGATTTCCAAGCAAAGTTGGAGTGACTATATTTTATTCGTTACAACTCGCTTGACAAACGGATGGATATTTTGGAAAATATGCTTGGCGAACTTACTTTTACTAGAAGACATCTCTTTATAAAAAGTTCTACATCAATGTTAAAAACAACCTTCAATATGGTCACTAGTTTTGCCGTAATATTTGCCTATTAGAAATAATATAGTTTTTCTTATATAATAAAGTTACGGCAACTTTGTGAAAACGTGTATAATTTAATCGTTACAAATCCGTTTTCTACGTTTTAAAGGTCCTTAGCTTTGTATCAAAGTATACTAATATATTTTTGATAAGTCGACACATTTAATAACACTTAAGCCTCATTTTTTACTCGTAAAGGGTGACATTTTCATGCTGAAATTTCTGGAATTATTAGTTTTCGTCGTCAAACTTCAAAAATTCATAACTTCTTCGTTATAACTCCGCTTTAATCCGTTCAAGCGCCACGTTTTCGTTTTAAAGTATATTTTCTAAATATCTAGCCCAAAATATTATACCCATCGTCGGATTTTCCAGATTTTCAAAATATGGATGACTCTTTTAAAACTTGTCGAAATGCGTTTTCTCGCCAAACCTATTCTAACCCATTCAAAACAACTCGTTTATTATAATCCTACCATACACCTTCTTAGGGTGTCATGGGTTCCTAGACATCACCAAAAATAATATATAACAAGGAGTAATTATAGGATGACATAAATATATATAACTCTTAAAATCAATGTAAAAGTGGTACAAACATCATAAGACTTGCATGTTTTCTCAATAATGATGAAATGAATATGAGAATGAATATGAAATATGATGATGAAAATAAAAAGCTTACAAGTAACTTGATGAGGTTATTAGAACAAAGGGTTTTTCCTAATCACCCAAGGTTTTTATTGCAAAACCTTAATAACAAGTGATGCTAGAGTGATAAAAACCTTGTCTTGAAAATTTTTGATGATCCTTTCTTGGTCTCCATGGTGTGGCCGGTTTGCAAGAGAGAAGAGAAGAGAGAAATGATTTTTGATCTTTGCTTTGGATTATGAAATGAATGTGTTTGTAAAAGTAGATATTAAGTTAGGATATTTAGGAAATAAAAGTGAGTCACCCCCCCCCCTTGTCGACATATATAAAAGAAAAGGGACTAGATGCATTAACTAGTAATCAAGTGTTTTAATTGTTAAGTAAATATGTAGTTAATTAGGAATAAGTGGTAACTTGTGTAATTATTTGAGCTTGTAGGGTAGCGTTAACTAAAAATATATTTTAACGGGTCAAAATAAAATATATTGATGTCATAAAAATTATAAAAATACATTTCTTGTAAAATTTGAGTGAAACGATAATGATCGTGTAGAATTTAAGAAACCGTAGTAATTATATAAATATAACAATTTATATATAAAATAAATTAAAACATCGAGAACTAATAATATAATTTTTATAGTCTTAAAATGAATATAAAAATATATTAGAATTATTTTGGAGGTGTCGGATCAATTGTACAAAATAAATGTTGACGCGATAGCGTTTATTTAATAGGAAAATAAACGTTTAATGAAAATATAAATTTGAAAAATGACCGGAAGTTGAGAATTGTGACAATTTATTACTCGGAAAGAACTTTTTTTTATTTGGTAATTGGATCAAATCCAATGGTTCATATCACCTTAACTCGACTCGAGTTGTAAAACAACTTGAGAGAATCCTTTCCTTGTCTGTTGGATACTTTGACCATGTATCATTTGTGGCATAAAGCAGATCATGATGTAAAGATGTGTTTGGTCATGAATAGATGCACAACATCACTTTGTATTTAAATGGCAAAAGAAGCTTGAAGAAAAAGAAACAGTAGATTTAAATCAATAAATATTAAGAAATTCCGTACACTGTCTACCAAGTTATCAATGAGGTGAATATTACAGCAAAATTGGTATTGATCTCATCACATTACCCTCAACACAAAGCATAAAAAATGCACTTAAAATCTAATGCTTCGACTAGTATTAGTATTGATTCCATGACCTTCCCCACCGTACGTACCATTCGGCATCCTATGTTCGCGTACCTGTCCTTTCCTAGCAACTTCTTTCTTCTTGTGTTTCAACTGCACATATTGCAGAGTGAAAAGACGGTAATAACCCACGGAGCATATATTGTTATAAATGAAACTTAAAACACCAGAACATTCTCTAATCAATAAGTTAAGAAAAGCAAGTCCAAACACCCACAAAAAAAATATACATATATATTTTTGTTGGCAACCATGGTTTCCGACCCTTGGGCCGACAAATCCAAGGGCCTTGAGCCCACCGCCACAACAACTTTGGCAATCACATTTGAGACACTATTGCTCCGTATTTATGTAAAGTGTTTTGGGACCCATCCATTTTGCCACATAAATAAGAAATCAACGACAATGTGACATACCTTGTACTTCTTTCTTGGATTTTTAATATCCTTGTTGCGTTTGCGAGTCAACCCCCTATTCTTCTCCATCTGAAACAAATCCAAAAGCAAATGAGTTGTGTCCAAGTAAAACACTTTATACATATCATAAGTCACAAACATAATTACCTCGTAATTTATGTGACGTTTCCCATCAAGCTGAGTTTCTGGTGCTGCAAGAGCTGAAGGTGCAGTTCTACAAACCAACAATATTTCCATTAAACCTTAATTTGAAATTATTCCTCTTTAAAACATTTAAAAACAATAATGAAAAATACCTGGAATACTTTTGTGCTTTAGCAGCTAGTTTGGCATCACGCTTTAACTTAGTTTCTTGGTAAAGATCAGACTCTGAATCAGTCTCACCGTCTTCATTTGTGTCATTAACTTCATCTTCCTCAAGGGTTTCAGGGTCATCATCTTGAGGATCATCATCAGACTGAATTCCAGCACTTGCAAGAACACGCATTTCATGCTTTCTTCGCCTTTCACCAATGTCATCTCGCTTTGGTAAATCATCGTCTCCGGATATGACCTTTAAACAAAATAAATCTTTAGCCTTAATCGCATAAGAGTCAATTTAGCATTTTTTGCGAAGATGCTTACCCTCGGTTTCTTCAGCTGAGTTACAAGCTGCGATAGTTTACTTGAAGGCTTTACATTGGATTTATTTTGATCATTATCAAAAACATCATCATCGAAATCATCACGCGCCACTAGCTTTCTGCTTGATTACAGTTAACAACAAAAATTAATTTGGTATATTAAAGAGACATTTTATAACCAAAACAAAGTGATTTAGGATGTACCCGTTTATTGGTTTTGAATTCTTCTTAACAGTGTCACTTTTTGTTGCTTTAGAGTTATATACACCTTTTTGCTTAAGTTTCTCCTCGAGTGCAGCTCTTACTTTCAACATTTCAACACTCTGCAACCCAAGTTGCTCGTTCTGACGTTTACGTTTCCCTCCGTTATTAATATCCTTTGCAGAATCTATCTTCACCAACTTGGGTTCCACATGAGGCTATAAGTTCAGAAAATGAATTAATAGAATGTTAAAGCATGTTAAAACTTGCACATAGTTTCAAGATACTAACTTCTTTTTGTGTTTTGGGTTTCTCGGAATTACTGATTACAGGATTAGAGTTGATAGCTTCTATCTCCATTGGAGAATCCACCGTTGTTGTAGTAGTAGCATGTTTCTTCAGAAAATCTTCAACCTCAAAAGAAAGATTTTCATCAACTGGTTTCATCTGCAAATAGAAAACACTCCCGCTGATCAGCTGGCATCTCATATAACTAAATAAAAACCAAAAAACAAAAACACAAAAAGTTACTGCTCTAACCTTGTCTAACAAGCTCTTAATTTCCACAAGGCGACCAAGAACAGGGTGATCATGAACTGAATGACCTTCTGACTTGAGAAGAAGGTGAAAGGTAATTGCTTGACAATAAGAAAGCAGAAGTTGCTTTTTGAGCTCCATATATTGTATGCCACTTTTATTTACATTCTTCTCTTCTTTAAGCTACACAAATAATAGTAGACTTACATTTCTATTTCAATAATAACAAACTGTATCATGGTCGTGAAAGATGAATATTGAGGCAAACGAAGAACTACCAACAACAGAATGTTTAGCACACAACTTCAATTATGTCTACATTAGAGCAATAATTTTGTGGATAGAAAGCTTAACGTAATAATGTCATCAGCTTAAGAGTAGCAAAGCAGGAAAGTGGCTTTAAGCTGCAAGTCCTACTTGAGAATGTAAATGACAAAGTATAGTCCCAATAAAATCTCAGTTTATCACTTTTTCTAGTCACGCTTTCTCTGCAACCGGATTCCTGGTTTAATAAATATAATTATTACAGGATTCTAGAACTATTAGTTTCTTGCAAGTTTTGTATCTGAGCGTGTGTGTGCCGTTGACAACCCTGTCTATTGTATGACTAAGCAGATTTCACCCAGTTGTTTAGTCGATGTAGATGCAGGTAGAGTATTGTTGTAAAAAGAAAGGAAGTAAAAGGGACAAGAAATGACAAATGTAAACATTGATCAAACCTCAGCATAGTGCTACATCACAGGATAAAGATCAACAAGTTCAAATGGTCAGTTAAAGTCAAGTTTGTCAAAGGTTGACATTCATTGCCTTAGCAAGTCCCCTAGTCAAGACTCAAGAAACCGCAATTTCAGGGGAACAGGCTGGACTAGTTAAAAGTACTATTCGGTCAAACCCAATTTAAATTAGAGGTGGTTTGGCCCGTGTCATACTGTTTGGACCTAATATAGCCTGCATTAAGTAGATCTTAAAACACCTCTAACTCATAATCTGACACAGCTTATCACCGTTTTCTTCCCTTCCGCAAGTGAACTGTGAAAATTTATCATCATTTTTTAGTTACCGGAAGCATCTAATCAATCCATTACAGTGAGATTCAAGCCTATGTGTTCTAAGTCTGTTTAATCTTCATACACTTGTTAAATCTCTTAGCTACGTAAATTCAAGGACAATTTTAATATTCACGACAATTAAGATGTAGATAGGGTAGAAGCTCCTGTAACTTATAGCTCTATAAAATAGTGTAATTCCATTCCATTTCAGTCTGGTCGGAATAGATTTTATTAACAAACAAACATATTCATAACTCTGACATGCAAGCGCAATCTTGAGATCTTGGATTATTCATACTGTATCGAGCATTCAAAGAACAAACATACCTTGCTTAAGACTGGATCAACTTTGGTCTCAAGCTGCTCAACCGCATCATTTAGCTCCGCCAACAAACCAACTAATTCTGGAGCTGAACTGTGGAGCCGAAAATTGTTCCAATAGAGGTTAAAACATGATCAATTCATATAAGAAAATACAAAAGCAATATTCTTTGAAAACAAACTTGAGAGAGAGAAAAAAAAAAAAAAAAAAACATGGATACTATTCTGAGTTTAATTAAAAGAGCTCACTTGTATACAATATCCATTTGTTCTTCTTTTGACAAAGCACTTGGATCCTTCATAACTACCTCGGTGTCACTTTCATCTTTGGCATCATGGCCTACAACAGCTTTTGATCGGGATTTTCCCTTACTCAAGCTCTCCTAATGTAACCATGTGGTTAGTCAGACATTAGGAATAAATTCAAGAATCTAGAGGATATTGGTATTTAATAAAGGATCATGGTTATATACCTCAAATGTAGGTTCTTCTTCGCTGTCATCTTCAATACCAAGGTCTGCATTTGTTAAAAGACTTGTTTGTTCCTTTTGTAGCCTCAAAGCCTCTTTCTCTTCCTCATCATCCTCACTTGATTCACCCTGTTTTTTATGATATAAGAAACATAAATTAAGAATTAAATATTACTACAGATAATACTACCCGATTTCTTTAAGAGAAACAACACACTTTATAGGAGCTCGGGAGCATCTTCATATTAGGTTAACCAAAAAGATCCATGGAATTTCATAAAACAATTACCTTATTATTATCATAATACATGCTTTTTCTCCTCCCCCATGCAACACTTTTGTCCTGATCATCTTCATTGTCATCTTGTGTTTCATCTGCGGCCCCACCAATCTTTGCCTTCAGACTTTTCTGTTGCTTTGCGACTATGAAAGTGCACAAGATTATTAGCCACTACTGAACTTCTTAACAAGGTAACAAAACATATGAACACATAAAAAGTCCTACTGAAAACCATAGATATCAAGTCATGAACAATATAGAGTCAGCATACTAAATTCATTAATCGTTGTCCATAAATCTGTTACTACCTCTCAAAATGATACACCTAGTATGTTTAAATATAGAAATGTAAAGCCCTAGAAGCATGCATACACCAAAATAATCGAAATGATATTCTCTTGTAAGTGTCTCCATCAATTTTGGTACTTAGTGTCTTAAATTATTCTTTTTGTCATCTTATAGGTAGTCAAAGACGAATGTGCAAGTGAGGCGACAAGCCTTGCATCTTCTCCCTAAGCAACAGACGCAAAAAGGCTACGGACAATGTCAGGTAATCAGGTAGAAGCTTTTCTGACAGTTGACATTAAAACAAAACATAAGAGAATAACATGATAGAACAAAAACACACATACATTCTAATACGGGAACAGTTCGTAATGACAAGTTACCAGGAAAATAAATCATTTAATAACTAATAAGTGAAGAAAAGTCTGTACTTGTATCTTCCTTTCACTTAAGAAGTGTAATATCTAAATCATAACCACCCTCTTCTTAATCATACACTTCTCCAGAAATTAGTAGCAGCAAGGGTAGTTTGTAAAATGATAAAGAGTAGTGATACGGCACAGTAGATGAGAAAAAGGACTAGTCCTTTTTATATTCAAAGTTGAACCATATCCCGAATCGTACATCATACAACTATCCAAAGACATCTAACTAAAGGCAATTTAGTCGTACGAAATAAAGTATAGAACTTGACCCGTCCCCAAGCAACCTTAGCTGTACTAATGGATCAGCAAATATGTTTTAACTAAAATGAAAGATAGAAACAAAATCAATAATTTCCCGCACAAAAGCCAGCATATCGATCTTACTTTTTGCAGCCAAGCCAGTATCATTCTCTGAATCATCATCCTCATCATCTTCATCATCACTGTCATCCTACAAACAATAATAAATCGGATATGAAATCAAGGTGTATAGTTTGAAGCAGATGACCAGTTTAAAGCATCTTAATAATTCAAGCTGCTTATCTGCATATTTAAATCAAACTAAGCAGTTTACAAAAAGTAAAACATGTTCAGACATTCTTATTTCAAATTGCTTATTTCACATTAAACTAATACTACTTTTTACCATCATATCTAACCTAAAAGCCCATTATAAATACTGCACTTTATAGGGGGTGTTTGGGTTAACTTATTTACCCTGCTTACAAGCTCATATGATTTTGGGAACCTCCATAAGCTCACTTTCTAAACCTTGCTAAGCATCAACTTGAGCTTGTTGGCTAATAAGCTCGAATTGATAACCTAATAAAAGTGAGCTTATCGGCTTTTTTCCAAAATCAAATAAGCCCATATGCCGGCTGAATAAGGTGGGTTAATCACCCTATAAATAACCGAAACTGCTCATTTTAAGTCAAACTAAGCAGTTTCCAATAAGCAAATCAAGTTCAGATAAGCTTATTATAGGTGCTTGTTCCAGATCAAACTAAAACTACTTTTTAAATTTTACCATCATATCTAACCTCAAAAAATCCATTATAACTATTGCATTTCTTTTACAGAAAGGGGGTGTTTGTTTAAGCTTATTATTCAGCTTATGAACTTATTTAACTCGGCTTATACTCAATAAGCTCATTTTCTTGACTTTGAGCTTACTACGAATAACGGAAAATAAGCTCGTAAGCTCGAAAAAAAAAGCCCCAAAATAACCTCAAACAAACATCTTCCAAAACCCTTAGAAACAACTCAATTTAATTACAATAAAAATACCTCAATTTGGAAAACATGATGCTCATTATCTTCATCTGAATCAGCAGCATCATCATCCAGATCCAACGGGACAACATCTCTCTGCTTATGAACTAAAACCAAAAAACAAAACAAACCCATCAACAATTACTATAAAAACAGTCATACCCACAAAACATAATTAATTAAACTTACAAACATCAATATCATCATCCATGTCAGAATCAGAGATATTCACGTATTCCGGTTTTTTAGGTGTTTTATTCTTGTTGAATTTTTCACTTTTGGAGCCTTTACCCATTGTGGATTAATGAATAAATTGCTTGTTGAGATATGAATAAGTTGTGAAAGAGGCGCCGCTGTCTGAGACTGTGAGTTACAGGGTTTATGCTTGCTTGTTTGGGTTTATGTGTATTTCGTTAGTTTGGTTTTTATACACAAGTCGTCCCTTCACTATTTGTTTATTTTACATTTTTATGTCTCTCGACTTCCCGTATCAGTCTCCTTACTCTCGGGTTTATCCTGGGATATCTGTCTATATTTAGCTCCCTCATATCTTGCCCTGACAGGATTAAGTATGTTGTTGTATGCCTTTAAATTAGGGATTGCATTCGTCCCATCTCACATATTACAAACATGAATGTTTAGCGGATGTAGATAGAGGTGTTGTCGGGTTGCGTTATCAGGTATTATCAGGTTAGGTTGACTCGGGTTTTCGTCAGAAACTCGTAACCTGACTCTATAAGGATTCGTGTTATCGAGATTGGGTGTTATCAGGTCAGGTGATTAGGGTTATCAGTATAAGCAAACTAATCTGAACTCAAGTATTTATCAAACCGAAACAAACAATTCATAAATGAAAGTGAAAACAAAAAAGAGAGAACAAAAAGTTGGTTTAGTTGAAAGAAAACACTCTTGTTTTCTACAAAATGTTTTGTACAAAACAAAAAAAATAAAAATTGAGTTCAAATCAAACTTTTCCTGAAATTAGTGTTGTTAAACTTATAGAAGTGATGATCATTTATCATTATTAACCTTGTACACTTGTAATAGGAAGTATTAGACTTAATGGTGGGTTTAATGACTTGGTTAAGCTAATATGTTAATAATTAAGCTAGTATAAGTCCATATAATGTTAGAATCCAAGTCCACAACCAACCCAAGCCTACTAAAGCCCAACCATGGCCACTCCTATGTACTTAAACACCTCATCAATCCATTTGGTGAGGTGTGAGACTCATTTTACTATGTAAAACAAAGTGTGTTCTTCACCATTCTCTCTATATCTCTCTCTACAACCTTTTTCTCTCTAGATACTCTTTTTAGAAAACTCGTCTAAAGCTTGATTTGTATGAATGATATTCATTGTGTAAAGACCTACAAGTGGTATCATGAGCCAAATGAAGATTTAAGTGATTTTGGTTCAATTTTGGTCTAAGTTTCTAGCGAGGTTTCAAAATTAAACAAGCTTGTTTTCTTTTCTTTTTGACTTGTTCTTGCACTTTAAATCATACTAGCGAGAGGTTAGTGTTGAGTTTAGAGTGTTAAAAACAAGATTGAGCAAAGCGTTGCATCATTGAATAAGAAAAAATGTGGCTTTGGAAAAAATAGCGATGTTTGATAAGAACAAAAAAAACGTGTACTTTTGATTTAAAATAACCAAGTTTTTGCGAAGCTAATCATCATGAATGAGGTTGTGAAGGTTATAATTGTGTTTTAGAACAAGGTTGTAAAAGTTATACGGTTTTAAAACATCAAAGTTTGGTCTTTATAGTCACGTTCTTCATTTTTTGGTTCTAACCGAAAAATCATAAAAGTCATTTTTTGGTTCTAACCGAAAAATCATAATAGGCGCTCAAATTTACATTTTAATCCTTAAAAGCAAAAGTTTTTAAGCATCTAGACACGTTTGTGAGTGAACTTTTGGAAAAATAAATTGAAGGTTTAATGTCAGTAATTACACCTTTAATCGCGTTTTAAGTGTTGTGGTTTTGTTTGAAATATAGCGAGATATAGAAGACTAGGGAGATAGTGGAAACCCTAAAATTGCTAGATGACCAAACCCTAAAATAGCGAGATTTAGAAACCATATTTTAGCGAGATTAGTGAAACCTTAAAATACCGAGGTTTTACCATGTAGCGAAGTTTTACTAGTTTAGCGAGGTTTTAAGCCCTAGCGAGGTTTGACCAACGAGGTTTTCTAGCAAGTAGGAGTATTTGTTTCATACAAAACCCTAGTTTTCAAACCCTAATTTCCCAAAACAGGGAGTATATACAGAATTAGGGTTCTATCTGCCCAAGACTTAAACACAAATTTACTAAAAATCTAACACGAGATCCAACAAATTCAAATCACAAATCACTTCTTTACCATCATAGATACTGTAACACCCCCAAATCTCGGTACAGCGGAAGACTTAATCAAGTTTTCGGGGCGTTACTATTGGATTGGTATCGCACACAAGTATAGTAAAAGATAATCATTTAACCAATCAAAACCAATCCCAAATTTAAATATTCAAAACATTTAATCCAAAAGTATAAATATTAGGCCCAAACATAGTTTAATAAAATAGGTCCCCAAAGTTTATCAGTCGAAATGATCCTTGAACCCCGCCTTCTTGCCAAGCTTCCACCGATCACGTATCCCAAACATCTCTCGAATACCGAAATCATGCTAAAAGGTCACCACGTTTGGTGAGTTCATAGGTTTAAGTTCAACAAACTCATAGTGGACTGTAAGAGTTGATTTGCTATGCAAGACCTAGATAGATAAATACCGTTTGCACACACCGATCCTACCCGGATCTCCAATCATATCCCGCATCCGGGATTACTCGGGCCCGCGACTCTAGTCCAAAGACCGTCGTGGCAAAATCTAGAACAATTGCCAACCCCGGACTAGGTCGAGGTAGAAGTCTCTTCTTAGCTAGGCACGGTTAAACCTAGACTAAGGCAACAACTACCGCACATCTATCTAAACAGTCAAGCATATAATCAAATCCAAATAGTTTCAACGGTCCAAAAACAGTAGCATGATTCTCACCCCAATATAGTTAAAAACGTAGATAAAAGTGAGGCTATGAAACTCACCTCAAGCAATCAACGTACGAATAAACACTAGCAGAAGATAACAGAAATCACGGCACAACAACTATCGACTCGGCACAACCTATTAATGTAGACCAACTTTAATATATATATTCCTCAAAATCAACGTTATCTACCCCAATATATTCCATTTCTTTATTTCCAAAAACGTCTCGTTTCACCATTTAATCCTAGTGTTTGGTATTCCTCATGTGGGTGTATCGACTCAATATGATGCTATGAATGCACTCAAACAACCAATATATAACTCAATGCGACACAATGAGACCTCTAAACGATAAGCTCCATAGTTCAATAAGTTTCGGAATAAATAGTAGACCTTATCGAATTCGTCAACTCGATAAGCTCATTTATTTACTCGTGTCGCTTATTATCCCATAAATCAATCGTATCCTAAAGAGTCATAAGGATGATTCACCCATTAATAAGGTTACCCAACGTACCTAGCGGGCTCTTATTAGATTCGTCAACCTAATAAGTCCGCTATCCACGTGGATCAACACTATTAATGCTAGGTTATCTGTAACCCATGCACACAACGTAAGTAAATAAATACGTAACCAATATTAAATGTCCACAATTGATATTTATCGATAAACGTGTACTCGAAACATTAATTACTTATTCATTACAAAACATTTCTAATTTAGTCGTTAGTTTCGGTTTAAAATAGTAAATAACAAGATAAGTCTTGTTATCGATATTTTGGTACAAAAGCCCATTTATTATTTACATTTCATAGTTCTATTAGCATTTTCATGTATAAATATATATTTCGTCAAATTCCATTATTAGTTTCATAACGTTATCCGTTTCGAGTCCACGGCGCGAGTCATGACTTCTCGCTTTTAATCAATCAATAGTCCAAATTATACTAAAGTCCATATTACGGCTTTGTCGAGTCAACTATTGACTAAAAAGTCAAAGTAACGCCGACGTAGCTCAAAGTCAACAATATATATATATATATATATATATATATATATATATATATATATATATATATATATATATATATATATATATATATATATATATATATATATATATATCAAGTCCAATTTAAAAGTCATAATAGCGCAATTCAATCCCAAACCAACTCAAAACAATCTCGCCAACCAATCAATCAACCAAAAATACTCGAAACCAATGTTATGACCCTAATGGTCATGACACGGTCGCGGTTAAGACCACGTGAACCAAACAAGCCCTAGAAGCTTTTCGGCTCCACGCGTCTCATCCAAACCTCAACTACATCAACCAACAAGCTACCAAAACGACCCGACCCGGACCCAAGGTCCATGTGGGTCTCGTACGACATCCAAGCCATGACCATCGTGGTCATGGTGGCTCGTACACCATCTCACATCCAACCAAACACTTCCAAATCAATTCCACAACATCCAAATCCAATCATTCAAGCTCCAATCATTAACCAAACACAAAACCCATCATCTATTCTAACCAAAAAGATGAAACTAAACCTAAAATGCATAAACCCATTAAATTAATACACCACACACTTACCAAACACTAATTACTTGTTTATTTAGACATTAATTAGACTTAATTCCATGTTTCACCCAAAAGCCCTAAAAATCTTCATAGGGTCGAAACCCTAGAATGCCATACGTGGCTTATTATTGCTTAAACAAGCTCTAACCACGTTCCATTTACCTTATTCAAGCACCAATTGCAAAACCCACTTGAAACCCTAAAAATCCGAATCTTAATCTTTAAATTTGAGGGTGTTAATAAAGGTTTTAGTATGAGTATTATATATGGATGGAAAGAGGATGAAAAGATCTTTGATTTAGTGGTGGAGGTGAGGGGTGACGCGCCGTCGTGTGGCGGTGGTGGCCGGAAAAGTGGCCGGCGGCCAAAGGTGGTGGTGGCTAGGGTTTTTAGAGAGAGAAATGGGAGAGAGAAAGTGCTAGTGTGTGTATTTTAGAGAGAGAAATAAAGAGTGGAAGTGAGGTGAGGTGAGGGTATATATAGCTAGAGTAGGGACTTAAAAATAAAAGAAAGGGGAGGAGGGGGGTGGCCGGCTAGGTAGAAATAGGAGGGCCAAACCCGTAATTTTTCATAAACTATCTCGTTTACCCATTCCCGAGCTCATATATTGTCCCCTGAGCGTCTCACGAAGTTCCTTCAACTTTCTAACATTGTTATTTACGTTTTTCCACGAGTTTTGACTATTTATTTGTCAATTTTCGAGTTACGGTCTAAAAGTTACAATAATTCTCGTTTTAGGCTTTTCTAGTGCCGAATCAAATAGTGCCTACCAAACAGAGTTAAAACTCATACGATAACTCATTTAATAATGAAATAATCCGTAAAAACCAATAGACGATATAAAATCAAGTCATGGTTTGTAAAAATAGTGATAAAGGCAAAAGCTCGGTTTAGTTTAACGTAATGCGGTTACCTAAAATAGACTCCTAAATTGCCGGTTGTCACAGCCTCCCACCTCGGAAGAAACCCGTCCGGGTTTCACTCCGAGTTGCTTGATGTCATAAAAGTTTAGGATACTTCCCACGGAAAACGTCCTCACGTTCCCAAGTGAACTCCGGTCCATGCCGGAGTTCCAACGAACCTTAATAATCGAATACGGCTATTCTTCACCCTTTAATCTCACGGTCCATAATCTCAATCGGTTCCTCAACAAAATTCAATTTCTCATTGATACGAATATCTCTTAAGGGTACCACTATGTTTTCCTCCGAAAGACATTTCTTAAGATTACTAACATGAAAGACATTGTGTACACTACTCAGTTCCGATGGTAGCTCCAGACGGCATGCTATCGTCCGATTCTTTCCGAGATTGGAAAGGGACCAATATATTGGGATTGAGTTTTCCACGCTTTCAAATGAATCACCCTTTCCAAGGAGAAACTTTCAACATAACACGATCTCCAACCTGAAATTCTAAAGGTTTACGTCTCTTATCGGCATAACTCTTTTGTCATCACGAGCGGTTTGCAACCGTTACGAATCAATTATCTTCTCGCTGGTTTCTAGGACAAGTTCGGGACTGTAAGTTGACTCTCGCCAACTTCACCCCAACAAACAAGAGAACGACATTTTCGCCATCTGATTGCCTCAAATGGGCGGCCTTAATGCTAGAGTGATAACTATTGTTGTAAGAGAATTCGCCAAAGGGAGGTGTCTCTCCCAACCTTGCCGAAATCAATAACGCATGTTCTAAGCATGTCTTCTAAAGTCCGAATGGTTCTCTCGCTTTCGACCATCGGTCTGTGGATGGTAAGCAAGACTCATATCCAAATTGTCCTACGTCATCTATAACGACTTCCAAAAGTGGGATGTAAACGACTATCCCTATCGGAAATGATAGATATCGGTACTCCATGACGCGATACTATCTCCTTAAGATACAATCGAGCAAGCTTATCAAGACTATCGGTTTCACTAATAGCTAAGAAGTGAGCGGACTTAGTTAAACGATCAACTATTACCCGATAGCGTCATTGTCGCTAAGCTGTTCTCGATAATTTAGTGATAAAGTCCATGGTTATTTGCTCCCATTTCCATTCCGGAGTTCGGGTTGAACTAAGAGTCCGATGGTTTCGATGTTCGCCTTAACTTTAGAACAAGTCAGCACCAACCGATATACCGAGCTATATCGGCTTTCATATTGGGCCACCAATAAAGTTTCTAAGATCCCGATACATCTTATCGACTCCGGATGAATAGAGTATTTTGATTTATGCGACTCGTGCATAATCAACTCACGGATTCCACCATGAAATGGTATCCACTGCATCTACGAAGCATAATGTTCATTTAACGCTTCAAGAAGCCGTTTCACTTTCCACCATTCCATGAAGATTCTCATAAGGACGGTTCTCCTCCATCAATGCCTCTTCTTGGGCGGCTAAAATTTGAGATGGTAAGGGTGAAACAATGGTCATTCCTAAGGATCGAACAGTAGGGTGGAATGTCCTCTTTACGACTAAGCGCATCGGCCACAACATTAGCCTTACCAGATGATAACGAATCTCACGGTCATAATCACTAAGCAATTCTAACCAACGACGTTGTCTCATGTTCATTCCTTCGATCTAAGATATGCTTCAAACTCTTATGGTCGGTAAATACTACACACTTGGTTCCATACGGATAATGTCTCCGGATCCTAAGAGCAAACACTACAACACCTAACTCAAGGTCATGGGTGGTGTAGTTTTTCTCATGCTTTTAAGTTGTCGGGATGCATAAGCAACCACCTTCTCCCGTTGCATCAAAACAACACCTAAGCCCTTATGCGGCGTTAAAGACACGACAAAGTCTTCGCTTCCTTCGTGCAAAGCTAGGATGGGCGACTACACAATTTCTCCTTCGAGTTGGAATGCTTCTTCTTCCTTTTCTCCCCATTCATACTTAACATCCTTCGTGTTAGTTTGGTCACGACTTAGCTATTTTGGAAAATCCTCAATGAATCTCCTATAATAGCCTGCTAACCCTAGAAACCGCCGGATTGATGGGTTCTTAGGGACGCCCATTCCTTAATGGCCTTAATCTTAGTGGGTCAACATGAACACCCGACTATCTATCACATGACCTAAGAATTGCACGGATCGAATCCAAAATTCACACTTAGAGAATTTGGCATACAAATTTTCTCTCTCAAAGAATCCTAAAATGAGCCTCAAATGCTCTTCGTGCTCCTCACTCACGCCTAGAGTATATCAAGATGTCGCCTATGAATACTATCACAAACTTATCCGTATGGCTTACACACTCGGTTCATGAGATCCATGAAAATCGTTATGCGTTGGTCAAACCAAACGACATCACTTGGAATTCATAGTGTCCATAACGAGTTCTAAACGCAGTCTTAGGGATATCCTCCTCTCGAACTCTAAGTTTGGTGATAACCGATCGTAATTCGATCTTAGAAAAGACACTAGCTCCTTGGAGTTGGTCGAATAGATCATCTATTCTAGGTAACGGATATCGGTTCTTCACCGTTAACTTATTCAATTCCTATAATCAATGCACATCCGAAACGATCCATCCTTCTTCTTTACAAACAACACCGGTGCTCCCCACGGTGACGAACTTGGTCGAATGAATCTCTTCTAACAATTCGCTAACTGTTTAGACGGTTCCTCCAATTCTATTGGAGCAAGTCGATAAGGTGCCCGCCACGGGTGCCGACCGATATCAACTCTATTTGAATTCCACTTGTCGGACGGGTGGAATCACCGCGCATCGTCGGAAACACGTCCGGAAATTCTCTAACAACGAGTACATCGTTAAGGTGTCTTTCACTCTTCTCCTCACTTTTCTTTTCGTAAATTCGAGCCAAGAAAAGACAACCTCCTCTATCGATGTACTGGCCTTATACAGGAGATGATGCTCAACCGGAAGGACTTCCACAGCCGCCCGATCTCCTTGTATGTTCGTAACTTTTCCACCATACGGTAAACGCACAATCTTCTCATCACAAATGATGTGTGCCTTTGTTCTTCGATAACCAATCCATTCCGATAATGACGCCAAAACTTCCCAAGGTAATCGGCAATAGATCTATACTAAACAGGCGGTCTAGGAAACTTAAGGTACAACCTCAAATTACGGTGTCTATCTTCTCTATTCCCATTCGCTAATTCCACATCGTAACTAAACCCTAGAGGTGTTTGGGAGATTCCTAGTAATGGCATAAAATTGGTGGATACGAAACTCATATCCGCATCAAGATCAAACAATATGGAAGCATAGCGATTATTGAGAAGGAACGCACCGTAACTACGTTAGGGTCCTCGCCACTTCCTTCCCATAGAGTAAACACGCCGATGTTCCCATGTCTCTCTCACGATTCCTAGCACCATTGTTTCTGGTTTTCCACAACCTCACGCTCATGTGGTTTAAGCCATTACCTCCTACACCTCGGTTAGCAAATCCTCCTACATTACGGATTTCCTCTCATCCATGGCTCTCAAGACTCATTCTTAAAGTGTCCCTTCTTTCCACATCCAAACAGTGACAATGGCCTTCCACCGCCTCCTTGTCGTTTGAGTGCAACAAGTGGTCGGGACCTACAGATCTTTGGCCAAATGTCCCACCTTAGAGCACTTCCTACATACATTCGAGCACGATCCATGGTGGTGTCGGTTATAATGACCACATACAGTGCTTACTACCTTCATAATATTTCCTACCTCCATTTCCTATGGCGAACACTCTGGTCGTCTCTTCGTTTGTTGCCATTCCCTTTACAACTTCATTCTCTTCCGCTTGTCACTCCTATCATTCCTACTCTTGTCTCCTATTTCTAGTACATAGGAGTCCATCAAATTGTGTTAGGATTCGAAAATCCATAGTGAAGAGTCGGTCACCCCAACCATTATCTAGCATAAGTTAGCTCGTGAGACATATCGTTATTTACCGCTTAGTAGTATAGTTATTAGCTTAGTGCAACACCGTGGAGGAAGGACGGGTCTTTACCCATCAGATGCCTCGATCCACAATCAAGGAGGACGTAGTATGTTATTATAAATACCTCTACTCCCAAGGTAGAGGTTGGACCTTTCATTTAATCTAATCTTGCTTCCTTTGTTACTTTTCTCTAGAAAGGCTCCCATCCTACTTTCTCTCTAAGTTTCTTAACCAAGATCCTACAAATGGTATCGAGCCATGGTTTGATCATCCATCTCTCATGTTCTTGGTTTGATTGTTATTCTTGGGTTAAGGTTTGGTTTATACTGCGTAAAAGGTTGTCTCGCATACGATATTTTGAATCATTAAAGCTTTAAATTTTTCACTTTTAATCCAAGATTCTTGTGGGTTAAGGTTTATTGAGTGTTAAACTTTCGCTTTCTTGCAAAAGTTTCGAACTTTACTGAGTTTTTCTTGGTTTTAAGAGTGTTTGGATATGTGTGTACGAACTCACGCGTAAGAGAGAAAGGTGGTTTTGATCTTCAACTCTTGTTTTTGGTGTTTTTAAGGTTGTTTCATCATATTAACTCGGTTTTCTAAATGGTTTTGATCGAAAAATCGTGTTTGGCAAATTTTGTACTTTCTACGCATAACGAAACCCTAATCCTACGCTGTAAGGTATTTGTCACTTGATCTTCATTTCGGTGGTTACTCGGTGTTCTTGTTGCTCGATAAGCCCGAAAACACTTCGACTTTGGATATCTCGTGCAACCGTGAAGTGTAAGAGATCTTTGTGGTAAAACCCTAATTTTACGATAAGCATAAATCTTACGCGTAACAATTCTTACGCATAAGTTTTTTTTTACGCATAAGCTTCTCTTACGCCTAAGGGAAACTTACGCATAAGGTTCTTACGCCTAAGCTTTGGTTTACGCATAAACTTAAGCCTTTTACCCTAAATACCCTACGCGTAAGCTTGTGTCTACTCGTAAGTTGTAAGTTACGCGTAAACCGATGTCTACGCGTAAGCTCTCATCTGCGCATAAGTTCCTACGCATAACCTTGTTTTCTACGCATAAGTTTCTACGCGTAAAGTTGCTGTCTACGCATAAGGTTTGGTGTTTACGCCTAAGGCTGGTTTCTACGCTTAAGCATACTTCTTCAACAAGTTTCTCTCGTCTACAAAAATCCCTTGTTTTCATACCCTAATTTTCCGAAAAAATCCCCAATGAACTCACCGCAGCTCGATCCGCCAACAGGGGTATATATAAAGAATTAGGAATATCACAAACTCTACCATAACACCAATTGATCTTCACTTCCTTATCATCTTCTAGTCCCTTTACTACATTCTACTTCTCACTCTCTTATGGTTTGGTCTTGATTTTAGTAAAATCCCGCGAAAGATTCTATTTCTGTTTAAATCATAGACTTGTAAAATCCGTGTACACAACAACATCATGTCTTACACCTCGATTCATGATTTGAAGTACTCAAAGCGTATGATCTTGTGGATAACCATGAGAATATTAACTATCTTTGAACGGTTAAAGATGATGGAATCAATCAATGAGGATGAGAGATCTCCGTGTGTAGAATCCAAAGAGAGAGAAATGCACCAGTCAAGGTTACAGAGTGCTATTGCAATGGGTAAGGAAAGTTGCATTGAACCTTATCGACATCTTCATTCACACCTCATGTTACTTAGAATTGATGACAATTACACAATAGGAATTGTACGATCATGTATTACACTCTTCCATCAAGAATTGTCATCGACATCGCACATTGTTCTTGAACTTGGATCAATTAGAACAACAACTTAATAGGAAAAAGGTTCAAAGCCGGTTCTAAAGTTGCACTTCAGTGATCAACAAACAACGGTCATTCATCAAAGGGAATACACTTGATTATGATTATCGATGGTGAAATGTGCTTTAAGAATCACTTGGGATGGAAGCTAATGTGTTCGAGAGAGACATTAATCCGACTCTTGGATAATGTGGAGAAGTATATTGAGGAAGTTACGAATGATGAACATGTGGATGACCGTGGGGTGCGGTTAAGAGATTGTTGTGATGAATCAAGTAATGCATCAATTGAAAGATCGGTGTTGCTAAATGCGAATGTCGAGACAAAGAAAGAATGATGTAACCAATGCTCAAGAACTCTGTCACACAAAAAGTGGATGCGGCAATCAGGAAGGTGAATGAATGTCGGGTACAATCAGGAGATTGTGGTGTTGAGACCTGTAAAGCACCAGATGATGGATCTGTTGACACTGAATACAGAGGCTCAGAGACTGATACGCTTGAATCAGCCAGTAGTTTAGTGATTCTTGCTACAGATGATGAGGATGCAGATGTCAGACCGATAAATGAACATGTGTCAAGTGATGAGGTACCCTTAACTGTTCAACATAATGCATCTAAAAATACTCTTATGCAAACTGATCACATCACATAACATGTTCTTGATACATCATCTGTAACTGAAGCTGAGTCTGAGATAAAGTGTTTCAAAACTAATGATATGGTTGATAAGATAACTTTTGATTAACTTTCAAATAAGTTCTCAAAACTTGAAAAACAGTGCATTTCACTTGAAATTGCAATCCAAAGAAAAGAAGAAAGTTTTCAAGCTGTGAAACCTTGCAGCAATCCGGAATTCCCTGAATTTCGTGAATATTTTGAAATAAATGATTTAAAAGCTCAGCTTCAGGACAAAAACTCAACTATCAACAATTTGATGAAACATATTTCTGGTATGCTTGAGAAAAGTAATTTCGTCAAGACTACACAAGACATTGATGCTATTATAACAAGAAATAATGAACTGTCAATTTATGTGGCTAAATTACTTAAGGAAAATGAGTCTTTGAGAAAGCATCACATAGACCCAAGTAACTCTGTCAATAATACTAGAACTAAGTCTTTGGAACAAACAAACTCTTTGATAGCCAAAATTGATGATCTCAAAGCTCAACTTCAGGAAAAGAGTTTCGCAATTGTTGCCTTAAAATGAGCTCGAAAAACAACGAGGAATAGTGTGAACACTAAGTTTGAAAACCATCAATCTTGGGAAATCAAGAATTAGACAACCAAATGCGTTTAGATCCGAATGACCAAAATTTTCAAAACGCGGTTTGCCTCCCAAGTTGATGCGAAACAAGTTTTGACAAAACCAAATACTTCACCTTACTTGCCTAGAAAAATGCTATGAATGACTTGTATAAGAACTCTTATCTAGAAATAGCTAGAAAGAAGGCATGATTCGAAAAGACGGAATTTTAGGTGCAAGACCTATGGTGATGAATTCTTCAAGATTTCAAGGCATCGCTAGTAGTTCTAAACCATTACCTAGGAACACTATACTTAAAACTAGGGATTGGCTTGGATCTAAGAGTAGTTGCGTTTCGATTAAAGCTATTCCTATAGCAGATCACTCTAAGAAACCTAGATCTTTTTCTGAATCCAAACAAGTCGGTTTGCTCAAGTGTCTGAAATGTATCTTTAATGCAAATCATGATAATTGTTTCACAAAATCCCTGAATAATGTAAATGCTCATGCAAAGGTTCTACCTGTTAAGTCTAGGACTTTCAGTAAGTCATCTTCAGTGCATAAGAAGCAAAACATACCTAAATCTTCACCTAGATGGATACCAACTGCTAAATCTTTGGAGTTTAGGAATATCGATAAGTCTTACACTGTGCATAAGAAGCTTAACAATCCTAGACCTTGCCATATGTGGATACCGTCTGGTAGAATGTTTAAGAATGCTGGACTTAAGTGGATTCCTACCGGAAAGATGTTTACCGATGGCAATCTCAATGTTGACCGTGAAACCCCAAAGGGTTTGGATAATCGATGTCACTAACCAAAATATATGTAATCAAGTTTGTAATATTAGTGCAGTAGTCCTTACTCATTGCAGATACTTGATCCTTCAAAGACATGGACCGGCTTAAAGTATGGATAACAAAGGATTGATCTCTCATAACTCACGGGTTCAAGTTACTCAACATTGATATTCAATCGGCAATGACGCCTGCTCACACCGATTCAGCCTCGTTTTTCAACATTATGACGTATGAACACATCAGTTCATGCCTCGTACTCTAAAGAAAAGAAAAGTGTATGCGTTCAAAGGTGCTTTATCTTTTGAAGAGAAATCTTCTTATGACATTTGAATACTTGATTCAAGCCTCGTTCTCTAAAGAAAGAAGTGTATACGCTTCATCGCGATTATCTTCGGAAGAAGAGAAATCTTCTTATTATGACCATTCTCACCAACATGCTTCATGCTTTTTCCATGCGCGTTCGGGTCATCAAGTGGATCTTCTTCTCATGTTTTTCTCAATGGTGATCTACTTACCGTTGATGGTTTTTCTATTTTCACTAGCTCAATTAAAATGGCGATGACGACATCATATGCAATTTTGCGGGGAGAAGTGAAATAGACTACACATGGATGAGTTCACTTGTTTAGTCAAGAATGGCAACGTCGTATGCAATTCTTGAGGGGGAGAAGAAATGTGAAACTACTGCATGTTGATTGACATCTGAGATCAAATGGTCATACGGCTCCTAACTCATGTAAGAAACTGTATGAGAGAAAAGTATACATCGGGGTTATTCTTTGACTATCGGACTTAATCTGCTACTGATGGTATAAGTTTCTCTGTCTTCGGAATATATGTGTATTCGGGTTCGTGAGCTCTAGTCTAAGAGACCGACCGCATCAATTCAACTACTCTGGGAAGTGGTCTCTTGACACTGTTGGAATGGATTGCGCTGACTTGATGGTTATGAAATTTGAGAAGATTATTTATGAGTGGGATGATACATTGTCGTTTTGTTAATGATATAACCTCGAACGAAGAATCACGATGATTATTCTTAAAATGAGCGCCGGATTTATGATAATGGTGTGCTTCTCTGTGCACCTGGCTAAGGCAAGCTTGAAATAGAGCTTCGAATCGCTCATCTAAAGGATTTTCGGTTTGGGGAAGTCGCCGAGTCTCACTTCGGATGGTTCAATTTCTTTCTTCGATTCAAGAGCCCGGAAGCTTTGGTGGTGAATGTTTAAGGGATGATGACTTCTATCTTCTACAATGGGGTCGCTCGATATCCTTATCTCGTACTCGTATCATCATCTTCTTTAACTATATCATCTATTCTATCTTTGTAAATATTTTTCAGAAAACAAAATACAAAAATATAAAACCAGCAAAAACAAAATAGAAAAATATAAAATCAACAAAAACCCATAAAAATCATAAAAATTTGAAAAATACCAAAAATATGTTCTCTCAAGACATGTCTTATGGTATCGATAACATCTACGGTCTTAGAAATGTCATTCAATAATGGCACGGGACTTTAGATGAAGTTCGAGCAGGAGGTGTAAATATTTTTTTCAAAACATGTCACAAATTATGGCTTACGGTTACTTCAGACTGTAACCCGTGCATAAATTATGGCTTGCAGTTACTTCAGACTGTAACCCGTGCTAAAACCACGGCTTGCTATTATTTCAGATAGCAACCCGCTCTTTTAAAGAAAGGAAAGTGCTGCGCTAAACCAATTTTCAAAAATTTTGTGCACTTATCCTAAAACAAAACAAGGAAAGTATGTCGAAGGACTGCTGTTCCTACTCAAATATTTTTCTTTCTAAAAATTCTTCAGAAAAATATTTGTTTCAACTAAATGGTGGTTAAGAGTTGCAAAATCAATCAGTTTCAAAAACTTTGATAAAATTGAAAACTCAATCAATGACTTCGCTTTTAAACTTTTCGGAAAATAAGTCATTGATTGATTGGGGAATGTTTTCAAATCTATATCATCTAACGAGCTCTTAATTATCCCTCGCTTAATTAAAATGATATTTGCACGTGTCGAAGGACTAGGAATTTAGGATATGATTGTTAGGTTTAGATGATTGTAGTTTGATTAACACATAAACCCCATGCCTTATATGATCCGATTATTATGTTGAATTGACTTTAATTAGTCGATTCTTTGTTTGGGTGATGTCGACCACCATATATCTATATGTGTGTTCACTAACGATGCGGTATTTTGGTATATAAGAATGTTCCGATCCGGATCCCACAATTGAAGATGATTGGATGCGAAAGGAAAGGGTAACTATATCTTGGTTGACAAATGAAGAAAGCGGAGCTTAATTGGACTTCAATGGAGAGTTGGCATAAATGCAACGTAAGAGGTCTCACTTTGCATCGCCAGATGGTTTTCTTAAGTGATTGAAGAAACGGAGCTTAATTTGACCTCGGTTGGCATTCAAATGCAACGAAGAAGAAGTCTCACCGCATCTGCAGACGGTTTTCTTCCAAGCCCTACAACAACAACGAAGCTTCTCTACCACCTAACGTATCTTTGTGCAGGATACCATTTTTAAACAATTTTGAAAAATTTGAATAAAATTGTTTTGAAAATAAATTGGACTTAATTTTGAAAATGACCGGACTTTATTTTATCAAAACCTAAGTCACTCAATCATCGACTACAGTCATCGATTGAGGGGGAGAGTGATTTAAAACAAAATATTTTCAAACGATATTTCTTCATAAAAAGTCCGGTCTGTACAACATAAAGTGGTGATCTAAAGATTTAATGTTATGTCATGGTATGATTTTCCTTAAAACTCAAAGATCTGTCAAAATGAAATTTTTTCTGTTCTTGTTTGATTGTGAAATTGTTTTATTTTACTTAAAGATCTCTTAAAACAATAATACCTGACACTAACAATCTTTAATGTCTTAAAATGGTCCCTATCTGTCATTTTTCAAAATCAAATCTTGCCACGTCTTTCCCCAAATTTTTCTAAATGATTTAAATCAATTGGAATCACAAATCTCAATTGGTTTGAAATTTTTGATCGGGGGAGAGATAGTGATTTAAATCTCAAATATGTTTTAGTCCTTTAAAGGCACTCCTGCCTCCATGTGCCAAACGACTTCAAATATACAATGCACATGTTGAGGAGGAGGATTTATCCAAAAACAAGATGAGTTTTTAAATCAGGCACATTTTCTCCCATGTTTTTCTAAACCTTATTAAATCATTTGGGATCTAAAATCTCAAAAGGTTTGATATTTTTGATCGGGGGAGAATTTGTGATTTAATAATGAAATTTGATCAAATGTGCAAGCTGCTCTCTCATATGTGCTAAACGCTTTCGAATCTCGAAGCACATATTGAGGGGGAGCAAATGGTTTCTTAATGGCTTTTGTAATCGTAGATGTGCTTCAAAAGAACTCTTGCCTCTATGTGATAAAATGATTTAAAAACATCCTACGCATATATTGAGGGGGAGAATTTACCAAAGAAAATCATTTTATCATGGTAAAAATGGTAGAAAATCAAATGGCTTTTTCTACGAAAATAGTGATCAAAGAAAATATTTCAAAGTCCTCTTGCCTCCATGTGGTAAACAATTTCTAAAATATATGCACATGTTGAGGGGGAGGTTTTCTAAATGATCAAAACTATTAAGGTACAAAATGCTTTGATCTCGTATCACATGTACCTTGATTGTTTTTCCAAATGATTTTTCAATTGGTTTCAAGGAAGAATGAACTGTACCAAAAGACCGACAATTTTACTTTATGTATGGAGTTATAAGGATGGTGAGGTTAGGTATTTGTTCCCACGATCCGCCCGAACCGGAGGATCTACCGAGGACGATCCACTAGATAGTGTAGAGTCTTTAGGTTTAATGAAAAAGGAGAAAAGTGAGATATGGGAAGAGTGCGGATGAGATAGAGCTAGAATCGGAATAAACCCAACAAGGTTCTAGTTATGAAGTCTCGGTAAAGAAGGGTTGAAGAATGAAAAGAATTAAATGTGAAAGGGTGAAAAGAAATAGCCCTCCAATAATTCAACCTTAGGGCGTAATCCGGGTTCAATACATATGCTATTGGTTGTTACTTAGGTAACACTTGGTATGGAGACAAGACGTCATGGACCAAAGGACACACGCACTTCAACTTCCCAAACCACTCAAGTTCCTCTTAAAAGGACTTGTTTCATTCTCACGGGGAACCAACATAATCTATCGACTTTCTCTTAGAGATTGTTGATATTGAAGAAGGAGACCCTCTCCCTAGTCTCCGGCACAGGATCCAAATACGCACAAATTGAGTCTAGAGCCATGAGATCATCCACAATATCTCGTTAGGACACTAAATTAATGAAGACTTGCTGTTTCACACAATGTGGAAAGTGAGAATATATATTAAGAGTCCTACGCATTATCCTTGTGGTATTGCCAGAACATCCGAGTGATATGTAAAAATATTCACAATGAAGATGGAAATCCTTCTAGAGCCAACATCAAATAAGCTCTTGGTGGGTGACATGTGAAATCTTGCAAAAGATCAAGCTTGTGACAACTGGATAGAAACGATGGGCGATTCATTATTGAATCAACCTTGGTCCAGAATGGAATTGACGAATACTTTTGGAAAAACCGTTTGATGTGCAAACCTTCTTTCTCTAGAACGTCGAATGTGTACTTATGTTTTCAAATTCAAAAGTATCTCGATTGAAAAATACTTTTGGAAAAACCGTTCGATGTGCGAATCTCTTCTCTTCACTAGCACGTCGAATGTGTACTCTTTTCGAATACAAAAGTGTTTTTGTTTGAAAATTGATCTTTCTCATAAAACCTTCGTTGTATTGCAAAACTCTTTCTTCAAGCAATACACGATTGTTTTCAAATCATTTTCATCAATCGGTGAATCTCAATTTCTTTGGTTCACTCACTCCGTGTTGTCTTCTTTGAGACGTTCCGGTTTGAGAACGGCTAGAACAATCGCGAAACCTCGTCAAGGAGATTCTTAGGAATCCTACGATCACAGCAAGACTTGTCGCGATCAATGGGGAACCGTGGGCGTGCACCTCAATTCAACAAAAGTGATCAAAGATACTTTTGTGCGCTTTATTACTAATTGTTTTATGCGGGAACACCCGACGGTTGCACCGATCGAATTGAAGAGTCAATCCAGCCGCATGCTCACAAAGATCCACACTTAATTAAAGAAATCATGACAAGTGCTTATCTACATAACCGCTCTGATAGCTACAAATATCATGAACCAATAAAGCTTCCGCTACTCACGATGAAAAGATGTCATGATCCGAAAGTATGAGCATGTCGGTCCGAAGTCACAACTTCACATGATGGCAACACAACAAAGGGTGATCCGAGATTTATCGTGGTGATGATCTCAATGAAAGCTCAAGATCATCATGATGTGGATCAGTTCAAAGACCTCCACCGAAAGTACAAAACTATGCGGACTATGAAGAGTCATTGCTAAAGCCCAAAGATTACGGAGTGAAGAATTGAAGTCTACGAGCTTGGAACTAAAGACAAAGAAAGAATGCTAGGATGCAAATGTATTTATGGGGTGACCTCCCTAGGGAGATTGTTAGGATTCAAAATCCATAGTGAAGAGTCGGTCACCCCAACCATTATCTAGCATAAGTTAGCTCGTAGACATATCGTTATTTACTATTTAGTAGTATAGTTATTAGCTTAGTGCAACACCGTGAGAAGGACTGTCTGCACCCATCAGATGCTCGATCCACAATCAGAAGGAGGACGTGTAGTATGTTATTATAAATACCCTCTACCTCCCAAGGTAGAGGTTGGACCTTTCATTTAATCTAATCTTGCTTCCTTTGTTACTTTCTCTCTAGAAAGGCTCCCATCCTACTTTTCTCTCTAAGTTTCTTAACCAAGATCCTACACCGAGCCACAAAGAATTGCCTCATGCAAATTAACCGGCTTGGCAATGATGACATCATTTCGAGTAGCCAAAGGCAATCCATCAAGATACCTCTCAATCTTAAGTTCTTTGGTGCGAACCATTTTAGGGCAAAGCAATGATAACTCTTGGAAGCAGCGAGTATAAGTCGCCATGTCAAGTTTCCTTAACCTTATGGTTCCGAACTCACTCTAACTTCTTAACTTCATTCCTAGGACAAGTAAGTCTTAATCGAGAGTCTTAAACCGAGTCCAAGTCATACTATAAGCTACATCAATTCCCTCGATCCGTGATAGTTGTTCCACTGTGTCAACGCCGTCCTTCAAGGTGAATGTTGCATACTTAACCTTACGTCCTCATCACGATTACTCACAAAGAAACATGATTCGTTTTCTCCAACCACCTAGTCGTAAACTACTCCTTAGTTCCTCCAAACTCAATGGGACCACGAATCGGAACTCTTTGTAGGTACAACCTCGAGTTCGATTCAGCATTGGGGTTCCACTAGAAGTGTTTGAGAGGTTAGTCTCACTAGCGAGCGGCGACGACACGCGACACTAGCCGGTCAATGTGGGTGGGTTCCCAAGTGGAGGGTTTTGTGGAACAGGACCATTCTCTCGCACGTTGTTCACATTCGGGTTCTCTATAGCTGGGTTATCAATGTTCGGGTTCTCAACATTTGGTGTGGTCGGGGCCAGACGACGACCTCGACGAACCGGGGCAACAAACAGCAGCAGGAGCTGCTCGGTTGTTCCTAAGCGGGTTTTGTCTTGTTGCCACCATTCTGGAGGCAAGAAGAACAGTTTCATAAGTTCACAATTCACGTTTAAAATAGAGTTGGGTTCCAAGGGTCACCCAATAACGCCTGAATACATAATCAAGGCCAACAAGGATAACGCTATACCAAAGCGAAACAATCAAATACCGAATCATCACTAAAGATGCACGTTCCAATAACCATAACTCTTAGGTTTCAAAAGTGGAAATACATGGAAGGATACGAAGAAATCCAAAAACGATCCTAACAACGATACTAGTAAGACAACTAGGATAATCCTACATCTCGAACCAAGTACTACTTAGTTTCAAGATGGTACAAAACCATAAATCTAATACTATCTAGCCACGCTCACGAATCACCACTCATCGACCTCCTAACATCGTCAACCCTCTCCACAATGATGCTAACTCAACACGCCGAGCGTCGCGATCACTCTCAAGCTCGCGACCTCTCTCCAACTCACCAATCCTACGCCAAATCGCTCTATCAAGATCACGAGTTGTCGCGAACCCTCTCAAGCGGTCCCCAACCCGCTCCTGAGCTCCGACATACCATCATGCAATACCCTAGTCCTCCCGACTACGCATCCATATTAGCTCTCGGATCCTCTATACTAGCTCTAGATACTCCAACCAAACGATCGTCAACCTACTAAGCCTAGTACCCATGAGGTAATCCTCTCCCATCATCGGACCTGCCTCACCATACTCCTCGGGCTCTGAAGCAATCTCGATGGTATCTCGGATCCTAACGGGCTACCTATCTCGGTGAATGTGGAGGTGAATCAAACCAAAAGTCATCCAGGGGACTGTGCTCGAGCAAAGGAGAACCTGGTCCCGAGAATGTGCAGACTCTACATTGGAGAGCCCCCTTCGGGATATCCTCATCATCCTCCTCCCGAGGATCCTCATCCTCATCAACATCTTGCTCCTCAATCTCATCCTCCTCCTCAACCTCATGCTCCCCTCACCCTCATCCATAAGGGAGAGTCCATGAGTCGGAGTCTCTGCTGAGATAAACTCGAGGTGGTACACTAGGAGATCTAGGCCTCCTAAGATATGGTGATCTTGGTGGTGATGATGAAGAGAGTGGGTTACTAAACGGATAGTGATGATGGTGGTCTCACGGACATGCGGGCAAAGGCTATAAGCAAGCCTAGGAGTCTCGTGCTCGCTTAAAACTCGATGTAAAGTGAAATGCCTAGATGAGCTAGGACAACTGATGATGATGAACTAGTGTGACGGGCAATCTCATAAGGATCGCCTTGCACAACCGCCATGAGAGTCAATCTTGGCGAACTAGCAACAAAGAAGGACCTCCTCGACACATCAAAAGCTAGTGAAGGCATAGTCAGTGACAACGGCAGGGTAGGTATAAGTGTTCGAAACAACTAGTTTTAAATAAGCGCATAAACTTAACCAAAACACATATCTCATAATGAAAGCTTTAAAAGTAGAGGTACCGCATTACTCAAAACATGCCTTTAAATAAAACACATATGTTCAGTTTCATCACATAATCCCATATCAAGTCAATCGAGTTCAAAATTTCCAAAATCATAATATATCGTTTACTCAAATCCAATACCGTAGTATCTCAATAATCACATCTCATTTTCCAAAATCTATAATCATATCTCCAAATCATAACGTTTCCATAATCAGTTCACAATATCCCTTAACATATCATCTCATAATTCAAATCGCAGTTCATACCATAATCAAATAAGAAGCTTCGGCTTGGCAAGCGGACGTGCGTCGGTCGAGGATCAATTTTCTTAAAAGTGGTTATAGTTTAGGGTTTATAAAATACATAGTTCTCTATAACCTTGAGCTCTGATACCAATCTGTAACACCCCAAATCTCGATGACAATGAAGACTTAATCAAGTTTTAAGGCGTTACTATTGGATTGGTATCGCACACAAGTATAGTAAAAGATAATCATTTAACCATTCAAAACCAATCCCAAATTTAAATATTCAAAACATTTAATCCAAAAGTATAAATATTAGGCCCAAAACATAGTTTAATAAAATAGGTCCCCAAAGTTTATCGAGTCGAAATGATCCTTGAACCTCGCATTCTTGCCAAGCTTCCACCGATCACGATCCCAAACATCTCTCAAATACCGAGAAATCATGCTAAAAGGTCACTACTATGGTGAGTTCATAGGTTTAAGTTCAACAAAATCATAGTGGACTGTAAGAGTTGATTTGCTATGCAAGACATAGATAGATAAATACCGTTTGCACATTGATCCTACCCGGATCTCCAATCATATCCGCATCCAGGATTACTTGGGCCCATGAATCTAGTCCAAAGAATGTCGTGGCAAAATCTAGAACAATTGCCAACCCCGGACTAGGTCGAGGTAGAAGTCTCTTCTTAGCTAGGCACGGTTAAACCTAGACTAAGGCAACAACTACCGCACATCTATCTAAACAAGTCAAGCATATAAGCAAATCCAAATAGTTTCAACGGTCCAAAACAAGAGTATGATTCTCACCCCAATATAGTTAAAAACGAGATAAAAGTGGGGCTATGAAACTCACCTCAAGCAATCAACGCATTTAATAAACACTAGCGAAGATAACATAAATCACGGCACAACAACTATCGACTCGGCACAACCTATTAATGTAGACCAACTTTAATATATATATTCCTCAAAATCAACGTTATCTACCCCAATATATTCCATTTCTTTATTTCCAAAAACGTCTCGTTTCACCATTTAATCCTAGTGTTTGGTATTCCTCATGTGGGTGTATCGACTCAATATGATGCTATGAATGCACTCAAACAACCAATATATAACTCAATGCGACACAATGAGACCTCTAAACGATAAGCTCCATAGTTCAATAAGTTTCGGAATAAATAGTAGACCTTATCGAATTCATTAACTCGATAAGCTCATTTATTTACTCGTGTCGCTTATTATCCCATAAATCAATCGTATCCTAAAGAGTCATAGGATAATTCACCCATTAATAAGGTTACCCAACGTACCTAGCGGGCTCTTATTAGATTCGTCAACCTAATAAGTCCGCTATCCACGTGGATCAACACTATTAATGCTAGGTTATCTGTAACCCATGCACACAACGTAAGTAAATAAATACGTAACTAATATTAAATGTCCACAATTGATATTTATCGATAAACGTGTACTCGAAACATTAATTACTTATTCATTACAAAACATTTCTAATTTAGTCGTTAGTTTCCGTTTAAAAATAGTAAAAAACAAGATAAGTCTTGTTATCGATATTTTTGGTACAAAAGCCCATTTATTATTTACATTTCATAGTTCTATTAGCATTTTCATGTATAAATATATATTTCGTCAAATTCCATTATTAGTTTCATAACGTTATCCGTTTCGAGTCCACGAGCACGAGTCATGACTTCTCGGATTTTAATCAATCAATAGTCCAAATTATACTAAAGTCCATGTTACGGCTTTGTTTGAGTCAACTATTGACTAAAAGTCAAAGTAACGCCGACGTAGCTCAAAGTCAACAATATATATATATATATATATATATATATATATATATATATATATATATATATATATATATATATATATATATATGTATATAGGGAGGGTTAATGTGAGATCAAACTTAAAGTTGTAAAATTAAGATCAAGTCTAAAAAACCACTAAAACATTTATAAATAACAATTTTAGCAATAATACACAAAAATATAATATTTTAATACAAATAAACATTTTAGAAACTAATAACCAAATGATATATGAGTTTGAATTAGTGATACACTTGATACACATTACACAAATAGATATTCCAAAATCTGATACACATACAAAAACCTGATACACATTACACTTCTAATCAAAGTGTATCACCTAGGTTTCGTAAATTTTAAAAAGAAATCTATCAAAACTTTAACATTTTTAGTTGTAGCTAATAAAAAAATTATTTTTTTTATAAGGAGAGTGTCACTTGTCAAATTTTAGATTGATCTCATTTAACAACTTTAAGTTTGATCTTATTTGATCTAGATTCTATGTATATATATATATATATATATATATATATATATATATATATATATATATATATGTATATATATATATATATATATATATATATATATATATATATATATATATATATATATATATATATATATATATATATATATATATATATATATATATATATATATATATATATATATATCAAGTCCAATTTAAAAGTCATAATAACGCAATTCAATCCCAAACCAACTCAAAACAATCTCGCCAACCAATCAATCAACCAAAATACTGAAACCAATGTTATGACCCTAATGGTCATGACACGGTCATGATTAAGACCACGTGAACCAAACAAGCCCTAGAAGCTTTTCGGCTCCACGCGTCTCATCCAAACCTCAACTACATCAACCAACAAGCTACCAAAATGACCGGACCCGGACCCAAGGTCCATGTGGGTCTCGTACGACATCCAAGGCATGACCATCATGGTCATGGTGGCTCGTACACCATCTCACACCCAACCAAACACTTCCAAATCAATTCCACAACATCCAAATCCAATCATTCAAACTCCAATCATTAACCAAACACAAAACCCATCATCTATTCTAACCAAAAAGATGAAACTAAACCTAAAATGCATAAACCCGTCAAATTGATACACCACACACTCACCAAACACTAATTACTTGTTTATTTAGACATTAATTAGACTTAATTCCATGTTTCACCCAAAAGCCCTAAAAATCTTCATAGGGTCGAAAGCCTAGAATGCCATACGTGGCTTATTATTGCTTAAACAAGCTCTAACCACGTTCCATTTACCTTATTCAAGCACCAATTGCAAAACCCACTTGAAACCCTAAAAATCCGAATCTTAATCTTTAAATTTGAGGGTGTTAATGAAGGTTTTAGTATGAGTATTATATATGGATGGAAAGAGGATGAAAATATCTTTGATTTAGTGGTGAAGGTGAGGGGTGATACGTCGTCGTGTGGCGGTGGTGGCCGGAAAAGTGGCCGGCGGCCAAAAGTGGTGGTGGCTAGGGTTTTTAGAGAGAGAAAGTGCTAGTGTGTGTGTTTTAGAGAGAGAAATAAAGAGTGGAAGTGAGGTGAGGTGAGGGTATATATAGCTAGGGAGTAGGGATTTAAAAATAAAAGAAAGGGGAGGAGGGGGTGGCCGGCAAGGTAGAAATAGGAGGGCCAAACCCGTAATTTTTCATAAACTATTTCGTTTACGCATTCCCGAGCTCATATATTGTCCCCCGAGCATCTCACGACGTTCCTTCGACTTTCTAACATCGTTATTTACGTTTTTCCACGAGTTTTGACTATTTATTTGTTAGTTTTCGAGTTACAGTCTAAAAGTTACAATAATTCTCGTTTTAGGCTTTTCTAGTGACGAATCGAATAGTGCCTACCAAATTGAGTTAAAACTCATACGATAACTCATTTAAAAATGAAATAATCCGTAAAAACCAATAGACGATATAAAATCAAGTCATGGTTTGTAAAAATAGTGATAAAGGCAAAAGCTCGGTTTAGTTTAATGTAATGCGGTTACCTAAAATAGACTCCCTAAATTGCCAGTTGTCACATATACATTATCATTTGCACATATCATTCATCATGACTTCAACCACACCTAACATCATGCCAACACAACCTGTTGCACAATTAATGTTCGTCACTCAGACTGATATCAGACAAGCCGGTTCCGATAACCGTCCACCCATGCTTTCTTGTGGTTCCTACACACAATGGGCAAGTCGACAAACCCGACAGTGATATGATTTGGCATGTCGTTGAGTGTGGTCCTTTTAAGAGACAAGAAGTCGCGATTCTATCTACTTCTGATCCACCCTTTGCTCCACAATCCGACCTCAAAATGATTAAAAACTTACCTATAAAGACAAGGCTCACATGAAAGATGACAGATGTGTTATTCACCTAGTCTTGCAAGGACTACCCATTGAAATATTCTCATATGTTCATAGTTATCCAAATGCAAAGACAATATAGGAAGGCGTTGAACGTCTTATGCAGGGAACTGAAGTCGGGAAGCAAGAAAAGGAAGTGCTATACTTATGGAGTATGAGAAGTTCACATATATGCCAGGAGAGACAATAGAGTAATATTATCAAAGATACTCGAATGTGATCAATGACTTGAACAAAATGAAATTGTAGTACCTCCACTCATCTTAACTATCAAATGCATGCTTCATCTTCAACCAGAATGGAACATTTCATCACACAAGTTAAGCAGACCAAGACTCTACAGGACATAACATTTCATTAGATTTTTTATATCTTGAAGCAAAACCGAGATGAAGCTAATGATGTTCGAGTTGAGCTTGAAAGACGTAAGCATGATCCATTGACATTCATAACATAAATATCTTTGGCATCTCACTTATCTCAAGCACCAGTACAAAGGCGAACAGTAAACACAAAATGGATATGCATCACCATCACCACTACATACTACTTATCATCAACAATTATTTGTTTTTGTAGTACATGCTCCTACATATCATTCATCTGCTTATGTAGCACCTTCACCAACCTACACATCATCAGCTTATTCAACACTCGCACGGTCGCACCTACTTACCCTACCACGGTGTATACAACACCATTGCAGAACAATTCACCAATTGACTATGCATCACTTCCTCCATAGTATTCCACACCAGAAGCAACATGAGTCATGCCACATACCACTATTGAACATGATCCAATTCTCGACCGTAACATTGTTATGTCACTACTTTCCCGAGCTATCACTCGTACCTACATAACCCCACCAACAAAAATCTCAAGACTTCTTCTAATCTGAGGAACCCAGTTGGGAATTTCCAACCACCCAGAGCTTCTACACCAGCAAGTAATTATACATCTCCAAGACAGAACAACGGGTATTCAGAAAATGTTGGGTATACAGGAAATGTTGGGTATTCAGGAAACATTGGGTATTCAGGAAATGTTGGTTATTATGGGACGAAGGGGAATAATGCATTTGTTAGGAATTCGTTGCAGAGGAGTAATGTTTCAAGTATAAAGTGTTATAACGGTAGGCGTACCGGGCATATGGCAATGGATTGCAAAGAGCCAAGTAGGGCTAGGGATTATGAGTATCACAAGGAAAAGATGTTATTGTGAAATAAAACTGAAATAGGAGCACCATTGACTACTGAAGAAAATAACTTCTTAGCTGAACTGACAGATGAAGAAGATCAGGAATTGACTGCACAATCTATTTCCATGGCTAATCTCAGGGAGTCATGTCTGATGACGACACTCCATTAGTTTATGATTCAGAAAAGTTGGCAAAGTTACAACCTACTTCTGATAAATCATATAATATGTTTGCTCATGAACAAACATATCCTGCAAACCCTTAATCCACCAACGACACATATGTGACGAAACAAGATGATAGTAATATTAATTTTGATAATCCATATATGGATCCTAATGGACAAACGCTTCTACAGGATGTGACTGCTTATGAACAATGTGACAACTGACATTTCCAGGTTAATAGTTAGCCATAAACTTGAACGTTTTATTTTAAACACGTGAATACTTGTCTTTACGTATAACTGTTAGGTTATTTCGCGCATAACGAGAAACATCTTTTAACGTATTTCGTCACTAGACTAAGTTTATTCTACGTCAAACAAGTATATCATTAACCTCATGAGCATGATTTATAAGTCATTTGCATATGGTTTTATAAGTTTTACGTAAGTCATCCAAGTCTTGCATTATATTACATGCATACATGCACAACATACCCAATACCATCACCACCTTTACAAATACAAAATAACAGTTATATCTTTCAAAAACACACTTTCCCTCCCATTTTTACTCCAAAAATCAGCCCTATTATGGATAGTCCAACATATGTTTTCCAACCTTGTAACTCCCATATTTCCCTAACTTTGATAAGCACAAAAGTCACCATGATCAAGCCTCTTTCAACAAGTCTTCCCCCCCCTTTTTGGATACCCAAACCCATGTCCATGCCCTCCCCTAGACCTCCATGTGACCCAATTCTCTTTCTAGATATACAAAACCATGTAATATTGAAAGAAGCTTTTGACCATTCCAACTCTTGCACTATAAATTGAACCAACTAGCCATTCTTTATTTACACACTTAAACACATTCATACTCTCTCTCAATCTTAGATCTCTCAGGTCCTAGCTAGGGTATTCGAGGTTGATTAAGGATTTACACAAAAGGGTGTAAGAAAGCTAGGGTTTGGAGTTGAATATAGGGTTTTCTAGGATTCATTGTTAGTTCATGTGCATTTCTTGACCACCAATCACACCACCATTATTGTAAGTGTCTCATCATACTATATTTTACTCATAAAATATATCATCCACTATTTTGTATCACCTTTGTAGATTTGTAGTGTCGAAAGTTGATTTAAACTTAGTTATTATAAACTAAATCTGGGTAGAATTTTGGGTCGACTTGTTAGCTAGTTTTAACCACTTTAAAGAATACTTATGAGACATTTCTTTCCATCTCAGTATTCTATTAGGTCTTAGGTAGATTTTCTTCGAAAATTATAATTTTTGGAAATTTATTAGTATTTTAAACATTTTCATACGACAAATTACCTAACATCTCAAGCTGCTGGAAGTCATGTCTTTTTGCACACTTTTCAAGTACTTAAACTACAAACCGGAAGCTCTAATTAGATTTTTTGGAAAGTTAAGACATACACCTGACTCTAGGAATTTTAATTGTAACAATTGGTGAAAAACGAAGGAGTTACAGCCTCACTAAGTCAGGCAAAATTCTGAACAAAACTATTAACTGAGAACAACAACTATTAAGGTATTTTGGGTATTTAATATATAATTTCATTAACCGAGGCCATGATTTCTTGAAACTAGACACATAAACCTATGTTTAAGGCTTTAAATGAGCAACATTGGCCAATAAATAAATGAGTTACGGCCTCTCAAAGTCGTTAAAACTTTTCAATCAATTACTATACTAAGGATTTTTGGAAACAAATATTTGTTTTACTCGTTTTTCTAAATGATTTGACTTGCGAATCTTTATAAAAGTTCACTACAAGTTTATATGGGTGATAAAACTTTCTAAAACTCATTTGCATATATAAAATATCATACCATTCCTAAGGTGTCTTATTTAATTAGGTCGCGGTTAGGACCTTTTGCTTACGTACTTATTCTCGTTATCATTACTTTGCTAAGGTGAGTTTCATAGCCCCACATTTACTTGTTTAATACTCGTTTTGAATTAATTTGGAGTGAGAATACATTGCTCGTTTTTACTTATGGACACAAGTACTTTAAAATTTTACGGATTGCCTAAGTACCCGTTAACCACTATGGCCCCCACTATCATGAACCATTAATTTCGTAGTAAGCACGCGTGTTGTGAATAGATCTATTGGGGTTGACATATGCGTCCGGGTAAGTAGCGCTTACTTGATTACCATATCAAATGGACGCATTTCATTTGGGGAACTCTAGGTGTTCTTGGGTTAGACACGTACCGGGGCAACAACTTGTAACAACGTAAATGCCGGTTAAGGATTCAGTGTCATGAGCTTAGTGCAATAGTAATACTTTTTGTGATATTAAATCTGTTCTAATAGTCACACTCAAAAATCTTGTGGTACACGTTGTTATTAATAAACTAACTTATGATCTCACCAACTTTATGTTGACATTTTAGCATGTATTTCTCAGCTCCATAACTTGTATTGTTTTTGCTAGCACTATGGAGTTCATACTAGAGTCACCCGTTGGCGGTTACATTACATTGAAGATTTACTGCATGGACTTTAAAACATTTGATTGTATTTTCAAAACTATCTTTTATTTGTTGTGAAACTGGTGAACTTATTTTGTTGAATAGTTTGTCCATTTAATGAAATCAAAAGATGTACTTTAAATTACTCATGTAGAGGTCGGCTTTATATATTGTGACATTGTGCTATGAAGTCATACCCCGGTTGTCTTTCGCTGCAATATTTTGGGGTGTGACAAACAAGATTGTGCTTAATGCTTTCCTTAGTTGACACCTTAAATGTTAAAGTTCAAAATTGCACTCTGTCATTAAAAAACATAAAGATGAAAATGAGGTATTAAACAAAGAGCTTGAGAGGTACAAGAATTAAGTAAAAGGTTTACAAAGTTTACAAATAGATTATAATAGGAAAATGGTTATTGAACAAGCTTATCCTAAGGCTGTTGAGCGTGAAAAAGTTTTTCAATTATGTCTCGATACTCAATACATTTTGAATGGTCAAAAGGTCACAAAACTAAATGAAGAAATTTCAAATCTTATGACTCGGTGAGAAGATATCGTCAAATAACCTCTACTAATTAATGAGAAGAGGATCACTATATAAAGGAAAATTACAACAATAGTTACAATAATTACTCCTATTATTGAGGAGATTGAACAAGTAAATAGGGATACAAATAAATACATTTAATGAGATAAATCATCTGCAAATACCCCCTTCAATCGAAATGGTGGCGGTCCAAGACATAGCATGGTACGAAAACTGAGGGCGCGAAAAGATTTTGGTGAAGATATCCGCCACCTGTAGATTGGTTGGAACAAACTTCGTGAAAAGTTTGTCGGAGTTGACAAGCTTCCTGATAAAGTGATAATCTAAATCAATGTGTTTGGCACGTTTATGTGAGATAGGATTCTGAGTCATAAACAATGCACTCTTGTTGTCACAAAGAAAAGTGGGCCGATCAGGAGGTAGTGCATGCAGTTCTCGTAAGAGATGAGTAATCCATACAATCTCATCAACGGTATTGGCCATAGCTTGATATTCAGATTCACAACTTGACCGTGAGACAGTAGGTTGTTTCTTAGCACTCCAAGACACAAGATTGCCACCCAGGTAGATAGAATAGCCATATGTAGAGCGAAGTGTGTCTAGACAACGAGCCCAATCAGCGTCAGAGTAGCCAACTATAGAAGTTTTGTGAGGCCGACTATAGGTGAGACCAAAGGAGATAGTGCCTTTAACGTACCTGAGGATTCTTTTAACGGATGAAAATGATCAATAGTTGGAGCTTGTAGGAATTGAGAAACTTGATTAACAGCATAAGACAAGTCAGTGCGGTGATTGTCAAATACTGTAGAGCCCCGACTAAGGAATCGATAGAGAATCGGATCCAAATAAGGCATGCCATCTGTCGTGAAAGATGCATTTGGAGCTAGTGGTGTGCTGACTGATTTAGAGTCATAGAGATAAGCCCTTTTTAGGATGTCACTAGCATACTTTGATTGGTTGAGAAAGAGACCGTTGTCCAGATAAGCAACCTCAAGACCCAAGAAATAGTTTAGATCTCCAAGGTCTTTTATGGCAAACTCGTGATTTAGATGAGAGATAAAGGTAGCAATGGCAGTTTCATCATTTCCGGTAAGAATAAGATCGTCAACATATACTAGTAAGTACATGATGCATGAATCGGTAATGAGCACGAAAAGAGAAGTATCAACACGACTGCATCAAAAGCCATAGGAAATGAGAAATGTGCTTAAACGTTAGAACCAAGCACGTGGTGCTTGTTTTAAGCCATAAAGAGCCTTGGATAATTTGCACATATGATTAGGAAATTGAGAATTTATGAATCCCGGAGGTTGTTCCATAAAGACCGTCTCATCTAAGTTTCCATGCAATAAAGCATTTTTGACATCAAGTTGATGCAACTTCCAGTTATTCAAGACTGTGAGAGATAGAACAATTCTTACTGTAGATGCTTTAATGACTGGACTAAACATGTGAGAGAAATTAAGACCCGGGATTTGAGTGTAACCTTGAACAACTAATCGTGCTTTGTATCTTTCAATGGTCCCGTCTGAGTGATATTTGATGCAATACACCCATTTAGAGCCAACAATATTGGTTGAACTCGGGCGTGGTACTAACGTCCAAGTTTGATTTTGTTGTAATGATTGTAGTTCCTCATGCATGGCGGTCATCCATTTAGGATCTTTAGCCGTTGTTTTGAAGCCTCGTGGCTCTTTTGCGATGTCAAAGCAACATGATGAGAATGAGTGGTAAGTGAAGCAAGATCAGCTTGATGTTTAGACTTGAAAATACCGGCCTTTGACCTTGTTATCATCGGATGGCCTATATTAGAAATAACCGCGGTGATGGTCGGTAGTAACATGGGATTCGATTCTTTGAACATCCGGGACAGGACTAGATGGAGCCTCGATTCTCGGGTCATGATCCTTAATTGAATCATGCATGTGGACCTGATGAGTTTGATCAGAATTCGTAAAGGCTGGTGGAGGTGGAACATGATCTGGTCCATTAGTGACAGTAGGTGGCCTGCATAGAGAACAAATGATTGGTTCAAAATTGGTTTTGGAATCTTCTTGTACACTTTTCTTCAACACAGTAGGAGATAATGAAGACTTTGGAATATGTTGAATAAATGTAGTGAGCTCCAAGGTATTTATGTTTGTGTCACATGAAGAACCGCCAAAAGGGAAGACCGTCTCATTAAAACGAGCATGGCGAGTGACAAAAACACATGAAGTGGAAGGATCAGGACATCGATACCCTTTATGTTGCAGATTATATCCAATAAAAATACTTGGAATGCTCCTCGGTGCAAGTTTATGTTGAGAATAGTCACGCAAATAAGGTAATACTTGGCATCCATATGTTCGAAAATTTTCATATTGAGGATCTTGATTGAAGAGCAACTGAAAGGGAGACTTGTTCTTTAATAACGGGGTAGGCAAGCGATTAATTATAAATGTTACTGAAGTGAATGCATCCACCCAATAACTGGTCGGGACATGTGCGTTAAACAACATAGCCAGACCAGTTTCAACAATATGCCTATGTTTTTGTTCCGCTAGACCATTTTGCTGAGGTGTGTACAGGCAAGAGAAGCGATGAAAAGTGCCATTGTCTTCAAATATTGCGAACAATTTGATTTACAAATTCTGTCCCACCATCATTTTGAAAAATTTTGATTTTTCTCGAGCATTGTGTTTGAGCAAGATTGATAAATACAGGTAGTACCGAATAAAAACCTATTTTAGTTTTGAGTGGATAAAGCCACGTAAACCTGGAATAATCATCAATAAAAACAACATAATATCGATATCCATCTTCAGAGCAAACAGGAGTCGGACCCCATAAATTACAATGAATCAAGTCTAAAAGATTAGATGAACGTTTAGAATTAGGATCAAAGGATAATCTTTGTCCTTTAGAAAGTTGGAACAATGTGCAAACAATAGGTTTTGGTAACAAGGAAGTAATAGACAAAACATTTAACTTATTCAAAGTAGAAATGACATCAAAAGACACATGGCCTAGACGAGCATGCCATAACGTTTTGAATCGACGTGAATAATCAGTAACAGAAGATGTACCTTTGGAGAGTTGGAGAAGAGAGTCTCGCAATGAATTAATGCGTTCAATGAAGCATTCAGAGGCGACTTCAAGTGAGAGCCAGATCTGGCGTGCGGTGGTGAGGCCGAGAACCTCGACCACCGCTTCTTGATGAGAAGATTGAAAAGGATGGCGCTCTTTGATCAACATCGGTCCATGTGATGGCTACGAGGGTTGGGAGACTCTTGCCTTCAACGGAATGGTGGGCGATGGTGAAGAAGAGGTGCGATCAATGTGCCCTAACAACTTCTGGTATGTAAAAATGAAGCATATGATTTCTCCATAGTAGGTAATTACTAGAGGAAAGTTTAATAGTCATCATATGTAATAGGGTATTCATGGGAAAGGGACCTGATAACGCTACACGCGTCGTTCGGGGTCAAAGGAACTTCCTTTTCTTGAGCAGTTTTATAACACCTAGGCGGTGAACCTAATCGTTGTAGTGTAGTATTAGGGTAAGCCACGGGTATTGATATCGTTCTCTAGGGAATAGGAATGCTAGTAAGAAGTTACTACGCTAAGGTTGGGGTTGAGGAAGATTATTTTTTATCTTTTTATATTTTTTAGAAAATGGAAAGGTACGAATCTCGGGGTTTGGATTTGGGGGTTGGTATTTCTACCGATTACTCTACTTGTCTAATTATCTAATCTAAGGTGTATGTAGTCTATGTCTAATTATTGTGTGCTCGTATGATAGTTTAAAGATGTGTTTACTTAGGTTTTATTACTCCTTAATTATCTCCTATTGATGGTTGAATTGTCACGTCCTTATTCTTAATCGCGTTGTGTGTCTAAAGTCGTAGGGTATGCGTTTATCCCTAACTCTTTGAAACTACCAAAGGGTCTCGTCTACAAAATCTCTAGGAATTATAAACTCTAACTCTAAGGTACTCTTTGGATGGTTTAGCCTACAACTACTCTAGGTGTTATAGCCTAAGGTTCACAAAGATTAATCAAGCATTAACTACACAACGAATGACCTATCGCATTACTAGATCATTAACAATTAAGATAAGAGACAACCAATCAATATTCAATAATCAAGTTTCATATTCCCTAAGCAAACACACAAGTAAATTAGCGGGACATGGAGAACATGCAAGCATACACACAAATAATTGAAGACATAATTGAATTAATGAAGTAAAGCACTTATCTTGTGGTAAGATAGGGTTTGGAACCCTAAAATCTTGTACAAGACGACCTTGGTTCGGTTTAGGTTTTACTCCAAAAGACTACACACGAACACCGAAAAATTCGGATTCTATATATAAGATTACAATCGCGACGGCGTCACCTTATGATTTGTGGCGCCGTCGGTCGCCGTCATTAGGGTTTCGTCTTGGCCACGTTAGTCTTGCGGCGTCACCTTATGCTTGTGACGCCGTCCCTTCGATCTCGACCTCGTCGGATCAAATCTAGGCCGTCGAGTTGCGACGACCTACTCTTTTAAAGCGACACCGTCACTTGAAAATAAGCAATTTGGCTCTTGTCCGTCGCAGAAGTGCTCGGCGGCGTCGCAATTAACACCGATGCCGTCCCTTGTATTTCAAAGACTTGAGTGTCTCGATTCTTGACTTTGGCCATTTTCTTCATATATCCGCGCCTTTTCGTCCAAATAAGTGCCATTCCGACAATTTGCCTTCAAGAGACCTAAAAGTGAAAAGGAGCGATATTAAGTAATAACGGATACAAAAGTGATCAAATAAGGGCTTAAATGACCCCTCAAAAAGGTACATTTCAAAACCTTATCAAATATCCCTACACTTGGTATTTGCTTGTCCTCAAGCAAATGTGCTTTTAGCCAATTAATTTATAAGTTAGGGGTCATGAAGCATTGGTTTAGAACAATCCACAACACATATAAGCCCCGCAAAAGTCATAACAAGCATGGAAATTACATACTAGCACCTCACATGGGGTGTTTGGATACTCACATCTCTCGGGTGTATATGAAATATAACAAGTTGGAAATGGAAGATAAACACTCATTAACCGGTCCTAGTACATAGATTACCATAGGCTTGAGAATAGATCAAACCTCCATCGCTTTGGCGTAAGCACCTAGGAAAGACTATCAAAGAGGTCTTTAAAGGGTTGTAATGTTAGGCTTACGGTAGGGAAACAAAGGGTTTGGTGGGATAGGCTATTTAGTGGTGGCAAGTCAAAATCTCTATGTTACAAGCGAAGAATGGCGTTGCTAAGCCAAGACTCGACACTCTAAACTCTAGATAAGCTGAAACAAACAAACATAAATTTAAAGATAGATGTAGGACCGTATTTAACACTCTATTTTTTTTTTTTTTTTTTTTTTTTTGATTTTTTTTCATACAACTCTACCATCCTCTACGGTAACATCAAAATGATAGGGATTTATAGGCACATCCCTACACTTGAGTTTTATTACTCTAACACTAATTTGACCCGAATTGAAAAGATCAAAACACTTGGAGTGCGTTATTACGCAAATAAGGGAATTTAACGTTCCCTTCGGTCATTTCATAAACTTTAACTTTTCCCATGAGTCCCAATCGTCCCAAAGCGTGTACAAAGGATATGACTCGACTTAGCAACTCATGCAAGCAACTAGATAATTGAACTAAGGGTTTAGGGTGATAACAATAATGCACTAAAAGTGAGTGCATACAAGGTAGGCTAAGGCGATTTGGGTGTACATTTGGGGTGGGGTGTAAACAATGCTCTTCATTGATATTCCGGAAAAACCGAAACATCACGAGAACCGCGAAAAGGATAGGCTCTGAGGGGTTAACTAGGGGTATCGTGTACTAAAGATGAGTACAACGCAAAGGTGTGGGGGAATTACTCAACCGATGTGGAAGAAGTAATTATATTACGGGTATCAAACAAGGGTTATCCTAATGCCTCTTATCATTTAGTTATTCCTAACTACACAAGTGTAGTCTTACTAGCGATCTCGGGATGCATCACAAAACAAGTTCTAGAATCTAATATACTACCGGTTCACACTCTAAGCATTAAAGATGAATGCTTTAATTCCTACTAATCTAAGGGTGATCCTCACATTTTGGGTGGAATTTAGGTGGTAAAGGGTTATTGTGCTAGTCATGTAACTTCCTATCCGTGAGACACTTTTGTTAAGACTAATGGCCCACTCCTATATGTCATGAAAAATTTTAAATTTGGTGCCAAAATTACCCTAACCGACATTTTCTCATGGTTTATTACACAAATACAATTGGACAAAGCAAATAATCAAGGATAAGCATAGTTTCAAAGTTCCGTTTATTTTCCCTCCTACACTTAAACTGAACATTGTCCCCAATGTTCCCCGAAAGTATCAAAGTTATGATAATAGAAGGTAATTAAAAACGAAAGAAACTAATACTCCCCTGATTAGCTCGGTAGGATCCGTGTAAAGTGGTGGTTAAATTCTTTCCAAGAAAAATGTATGCGTGAAAAGCTCCTTCCAATCTTTTGTTTCTTCTTCTTGATAAATAAAACCTGCACACTTGAAGAAAACAAACGAAACCTTCGCGTAAAATCGGCGGTAATAATATATATAAGACTCTATTAAACTAGGATATAATGCTTGTGGAATGGATGTTTCTGCAATTTACGGAAAATTAAGACACGGAAAATTCAAAAATTTATAAGTAGTTCGAAAATGAGAAAAAGTAATATGTTGTTTTACTCCTTCGGCGCCGCCAAGTTGCGATCTGACGCGTCAGTTATCCCGACAAAAAGCGGTCTGCGATTTTACGAAAAAATTACGGAAAATTTACATCTTTAGAATCGGAAAATTTACGCAAAACATCCATTATGACTCGATACAAGCATTTGACTCGAACAAACACACATATATATCTTTTAATTAATTGTTATTCTCATGTTTACGTTTCTTTTGGCGTGTGTAATCCTCCTTACACTTATCCTTTATGTAAAATACCTTTATATGCAATTAAGACGAGGTTAAAAACAAAATAAAGCATTTTTACAAATTTAAACATGAGAATAAGCAATCACTAAAAGATATATGACACTAACAAGCAAACAATTAAGCATGGGTTGCCTCCCACGAAGCGCTTTTCTTTATTTATGAGTCTTGTAGCTAGACTCGTAGTCGTGCTCCTACGTACCGATATAAGTAAGCCTATCCTTAACAATGTCATAAGGATCAAACTTATCATTTAAGTTCCTAGTAGTACGTTCGGTTCGATATGCCTTTTCAAACTTCTCTCCATCGGGATCATAGATCGTTATCCTAATGTGCCACTCTCCATTACCATCACTAGGCGGTCTATCCCAATCCCACTTATGTTTAGGCTTCTCAATTTTCCACTTATTCATGACAAGGTTGACGGGTAAACTTCCTAAGAACTCGGTCATCTTCCTAAATACTAAGGCGTCCTCGAACGGGTTCACTTCCATGTCCCTAGCCATTTCCTTTTCTTGGAAAGTTGCTTTACTAGTAAAGGCTTCATCTAGGTAGAAAGGTCGTTGGGGACCTATGAAATTCTTGTCTATCCAAGGTCCATATCTAGAAGGTGTTCTATCCAACCTAATCTCATGTGGGATTTCCTCCTCTTTGTAATACGTATGCTTTTGACATCGTAAATTGACCTAGCACTCCCTCTCCTACCACTATCTTGGACATCTTACAATCGATGATGGCACTAGCGGTAGCTAAGAATCCTCTTCCTACTAGTAATGGGCATGTCGGGTCCTTATTCATATCTAGCACATGGAAATCGGCCAAAAGAGTCAACTCTCCCACGTGTACTACCATGTCTTTTATTATCCCTACGGATATGCAACACTACCGTCCGCTAGACCTAAGATAGTTTCGTTGATTCTATCTTACCTAAGTTAAGGCTTCTATGGAGGACAACGGAACAAGATTGATGCATGATCCTAAGTCGGCTAGAGCATCGAGAGGTTTGGAAGTTCCAAGCCTACGGAAGAGTAAATAGCCGGGATCGTCTAACTTCTTAGGTAGATTATTTCGCACAAAAGCGGACCCATGTTTTCCAAGTTTAAGTTCTAACTCATATTTTTCTTTTAAAGCATTATAATAAGGTGCATGAGCTAAGACTTCAAGAACCGGTTTTCTTGATGGAGTTCCTTGTACTCCTCCTCTAGATTAGGCTTGGGTTCTTGGTTGTGGGTTTCTCAAGAGTAGGTTCTACCAATGGTGCAGGGCCTTGGTACCTCATTTTGGATGGCTTGGAACCCTTGTTGATAGCATTTACCGAGTGAACCGTTGGGTGTGAGGGACATGGATGTGCACTCTCCCATGGTGAACAAGAACATGAAGTCGACGAAATCGAATTCACTTTTGGGTTCTTTATAGTATCACTTGGGAGTGCTCCAATTTCCCGTTCATTAAAGGCTTTTAAGAGGGCATCAAGCTTGTTTGTCATCTCGCCTTGTCTTCGCTTAAAATCGGCTTCAAGCTTAGTCAATCGAGTCTCTTGAGATGACATGAATCTAGATGCAATTGCCTCAAGATTAGTGGGGTTCCGGTGTTTAGAGAATTGAACCTATTAGGTGGACTAGATGAGCCTTGGGGTGTGCTTGAGTTTTGGTTCCACTTAAGGTTAGGGTGATTTCTCCATGAGGGTTGTATGAGTTTCCTAAGTTGTTTTGTTCGGGCTTGAAAGTGTACCACTTCTCTCCCGCTCCGTCGATGCAGCGTGGGCGTAGTCCATAAAAGCTTGTTCGGGAGTCTTGTGCAATCACGAGTGTCATGGGACCACTACATAACTCACAAGGAAGAGTGATTTTATTCACTTGATGTGAAGACTTAGGATTTTCGTAGGAACTCATTAGGAATTTAACTTGATCTTCAAGTTCGATCATCCTACGGTCGGAAGATTGTGAGTCAATTGGAGGCAAGGAGATTGCCTTTACGGTTTTGGGCAACTCACGGGGGTCATTCCAACTTTCGTTGTCATAGAGAGCAAGGTCCTCTATTATACCCCATGATTCTTCCGCGGTGAGATCACTAAGTTTTCCACCGGCCGCTTGGTCAATGGATCGCTTAGTGGGGAAGTTGACATGATCATAGAAAAGTTGGACTTGGAGCCAAAGATCAATGCCATGATGAGGGACTTTATGAAGTAAGTCCTTGAATCGAGTCCATGCTTCGTAGAGATTCACCTTGACGTTGTTGGAACATCAAGATGTCATTCCTAAGTTTAGTGGTTCTCCCGGTGGGAAAAATTGAGCAAGGAAGCGAGAGGTGAGATCATCCCAACTTGAGATGGAGCGGCGGGAAGTCGCTCAAGCCAATTACTAGCTTGGTCCGTAGAGAGAATTGGAAGAGACGCAGCGCGTGGTCTCCCGAGTAGTAGCATCAAGGTCGATGGAATCGACAATTTTAAGGAAATCCCTAAGATGCTGATTAGGATCTTCGGAACGAAGTCCATGGAATGCACATCCGTTTTGCACCAACCGGATGGTGTCGGATCGCAGGGCCGTAGTGTGGGCTTGGTCGGGAAGCTCAATGGTGTTCCTATAGCCTAGGTGGCTTGGTCTCGAGTATTCACCAAGAGTACGGGCTCTTGGCGGGTCATTTGGTGGTAGGTTGATGAATGGTGGTTGGTTATCACCTTCCATGATGAAAAGTGATGGGATTACGAACAAAGGTCACGAAGAAGGGGGATAGACTACGAGAAAGCTAAAAATGAGAAAAAATTTACTTGATAGGAATCAAGCAAAGAAACCTAAGCGAGGTGGACTACTAACTAGCTATTCTATTCCCGGCGTGGCGCCAAAACTTGATAACGCTACGCGTCGTTCGGGGTCAAAGGAACTTCCTTTTCTTGAGCAAGTTTTATAACACCCTAGGCGGTGAACCTAATCGTTGTAGTGTAGTATTAGGGTAAGCCACGGGTATTGATATCGTTCTCTGGGGAATAGGAATGCTAGTAAGAAGTTACTACGCTAAGGTTGGGGTTGAGGAAGATTATTTTTATCTTTTTATATTTTTTAGAAAATGGAAAGGTACGAATCTCGGGGTTTGGATTTGGGGTTGGTATTTCTACCGATTACTCTACTTATCTAATTATCTAATCTAAGGTGTATGTAGTCTATGTCTAATTATTGTGTGCTCGTATGATAGTTTAAAGATGTGTTTACTTAGGTTTTATTACTCCTTAATTATCTCCTATTGATGGTTGAATTATCACGTCCTTATTCTTAATCGCGTTATGTGTCTAAAGTCGTAGGGTATCGTTTATCCTAACTCTTTGAAACTACCAAAGGGTCTCGTCTACAAAATCTCTAGGAATTATAAACTCTAACTCTAAGGTACTCTTTGGATGGTTTAGCCTACAACTACTCTAGGTGTTATAGCCTAAGGTTCACAAAGATTAATCAAGCATTAACTACACAACGAATGACCTATCGCATTACTAGATCATTAACAATTAAGATAAGAGACAACCAATCAATATTCAATAATCAAGTTTCATATTCCTAAGCAAACACACAAGTAAATTAGCGGACATGGAGAACATGCAAGCATACACACAAATAATTGAAGACATAATTGAATTAATGAAGTAAAGCACTTATCTTGTGGTAAGATAGGGTTTGGAACCTAAAATCTTGTACAAGACAACCTTGGTTCGGTTTAGGTTTTACTCCAAAAGACTACACACTAAAAGCGAAAAATTCGGATTCTATATATAAGATTACAATCGCGACGGCGTCACCTTATGATTTGTGACGCCGTCGGGTCGCCATCATTAGGGTTTCGTCTTGGCACGTTAGTCTTGCGACGGCGTCACCTTATGCTTGTGACGCCGTCCCTTCGATCTCGGCGCCGTCTGGATCAAATCTAGGCCGTTCGAGTTGCGACGACCTACTCTTTTAAAGCGACACCGTCACTTGAAAATAAGCAATTTGGCTCTTGTCCGTCACGAAGTGCTCGACGGCGTCATAATTAACACGACGCCGTCCCTTGTATTTAGCGACTTGAGTGTCTCGATTCTTGACTTTGGCCATTTTCTTCATATATCCGCCTTTTCGTCCAAATAAGTGCCATTCCGACAATTTGCCTTCAAGAGACCTAAAAGTAAAAGGAACGATATTAAGTAATAACGGATACAAAAGTGATCAAATAAGGGCTTAAACGATCCCTCGTAAATTAGGAAGGAGTGGAAAAGGTACATTTAAAACCTTATCTATATTTGTATCGTGTAACATATGTGAAAAGTAATGATACAATACATTCATTTATGTCTCGAACCAATTCAAATGTAACAACTTGGTGTTGAGCGTCGATCAAAATTCAAAACCAAAGAATTCAAACCAATTTACTACAAAAGTTGAATAACTTTACAATGATTTCGTTCCCCAAAAGCAAAAATCAAAAGAAGAAATTATTTTTTAAAACGCGATGCTTCTTCAATAAGTCCAAAACCTAAAGAAGTGATCCCTTTTGAGATTCAACAATCCAATTTGGAGAAGCATTTGGATAAAACCCAACCCAATACTCAATCCAATTTCTTAAAATGGTAATTTTTCTTGAACAATCAGTCAATGCAAGAATCACGTATGAAACGCCAAGGGACAACGAAAATCATCGTGAACTTAAAAGGATTTTGGAAAGAGAATTTCAACCAATATCGGTAACCTTAAGATATCATTATATCACTTTGAAAAGAATTAACGATTGATATGGTTGAAGATTTAGAGTATGTCAATTCTCTTGAAAAAGGGGTTGATGATCTTAAATTTAAAATTGATACAAAATCTGAATTTTCAAAATCTGATGATCAATTTTTGGAAGCAGTTGTACAAACTGATGTGTTGAATATTTTGTTGCATTCTACTTTTCTTGAAAATTGTGAATCCCAAAACAAAAGAAAATTTTGTACAAATGAACTCTCCACTCAAACAATCACAAAAGAGAATTCTGCCTTAAAACAAACCATAAAACGAATTACCAAAGAAGCTGCTGATGTCAAAGATGAATTGATGAACAAAATTGCTCAGTTGGAAAAAGCATTTACAAAACTAGAGGCTCAAAGCATTTCTCTCGAGCTCGAACTGTAACATCAAAATGGAAACACCAAAAATCATTTTCAAAACTTCTTTGACATGAATGCTTGTAAAGTGTTACGCCCATTTCCGGTTTGAACGGAAATTACATGATTTTGAAAACTTTGGCGGAAACGTTTGACTATAACTTTTCTCACTAGACACTTCAATATCGACAAGAACTATAACATTTTACCTTTGACAATTCTTATTATAACATATACTCGATAACTTTTTAAAACAATGGCAATAGACTATAACAAAATATCATTTTAAAGTCGCAATACGGGTGACATCGTTGCCCTATAAGTTCTTGACCGTCACCCTTTAACTTTAACTCAAAACACATTTCGATTTATAACATAACGGTTTAGAGGGTTTTAAACCCAACACCGTCAGAATCAGGTCTCGACGTCATCACCCACAATTTCGTGATGTCGTCATGTCATCAGACCTGTATATTTGATAGCAAAACTGCACAATACCAAATCAACCCATTTCGACTCAAATGTTCATTTGAACCTTAAAACTTTAACGAAATGTCATATAATCTATGACAAGCATACCTTAATATACAAAAGATCACTTGACTTGTTTAACCTCAAAATGGGTAAGATTACCCATAAACCAAACACCCTTTTTGGAACCAACTATAACATACAAATTGACTCTTTAGAACCCAACTATAATAAAACTTCTCAATTCAATACCATAACAATTATAACTATTAAAACCGACACTTTGACGTACGACAATTCTTTTATAAATATTTACAAATCAACGGGGTCACAAATTCACATGGAGCTCGGTATCTACCTAGCTCCTATTTCTTTCACATACAATCATCCACATAGCCAATCAATGATCTGAATCCAAGCCATGATACTTCAAATACATGAACCTACAAGAACATTGACAACTATAACATGTAAGCGATAACGCTTAGTAAGTAATCGGCTAAAACATGGTAATGCTTCTATCATCATATAATTCACATAAGCATTGCTAACACACAAACCATAGCACAATTAGCACATAAGGCAATAACACATACCTTAATACTACATTAGGCAATTAACTCTATAACCATCATCAATTCCCATATTGGTCCAATAATTCCTTAACTTAACTATAACCAATCTTTACTACAACAATTATAAACACATCATATAATAATTTCCACATTAAGCATGTAGTAACTGGATTACTTACCTTAGCAATCCATAGCTAAGCCTTACACAATTACCATCATCTTTCATATCTCCATCATCATCCAAAGGTAACAACCTTAAACACCTAATCAAAATACACTTAAAACATAAACAATAAACTATAGCCATGGTTTACACAACCAAATGGCTCACATAAACATCCTCTAATTCATCATATAATCATATATTGATTATCTGATGATCCAACCCATATATTCCTCAACTTTTACCAATAATAAAACATCCCATATTTACTATAACTCTTTTAATCAATCATTACAATGATCATAACATGATCATATCTCAAATTACCCATTTTACTTCAATTCCATCAAAGGGTTTCACCATAGTACTCTATAACATCTCAATTAGTGTTTACAAACACAATTACCCAAAACCCCAATTTTAGTACAAGAACCCTAACTCTCCAAACTATAATTAAACATAATTAGGGATACTTACTTGCACAAGGATGATAGATACTAACTTATTACTTGATTGAGAACACTAATCCCATCCCAATTTGATCATCAACCTTATCATTATTTTCCTTCCATTTTCATGTCACGACACACACAAACTTCTCTTATTTTCTGGAATTAATGAGAGTAATAGAAGTATCCGAAATATGTAGGTGGATACTTTGGCCATTTGGCACAAATGGTCCCTCAAGTCCCATTCTTTCTATTTTGGCCACAAGACACTTTATATTAAGTTTACAATGTGACAACTTAGACCCTCCTCATTTCTATAACTTTAACATAACATTTGTTAATTATTAGTTTGACTATTGGGTTGACTAGTCAATCCCGTAAAGTTCTTAGACAATATTCCACCATGGTGGGACGTACAGTATTAGGGATAGGGTGTAACATAAAGATTGAAAAGATTAAAAATGAAAATGTTTCTTTGGATTTCAAGGTTTTGTCTCACGAAAAAGAAAATGAACATCTAAAAGAGACATACAAAGTTTTGTTTGACTCAATCAAGCCAATGAGGGCTCAATTTTCACATTTCAACAGACACTTTGTGAATACTAAATTTGACAAACCGTCTATTATGGGTAAACAATCAATGTATTGATTTTCCCAATCCGGTTTGCACCCAAAGTAGATGAGAAAATGCTTTATCAAAACCGGTCACTTCACGGACTTCGTCTCAAAGAAAAACAAATGTTTTGAGAAACAAAAATGTCATTGCTCTTTGAATGTACATAAAGGAAGTGCCCAAATGAACTAATAAAGAACCATATGGCACAAACGACATGAAGGATCTAGGATAGAAGCACCAAATATGGAACACAAAATTTTACAACTAATATTCCTAACAAACATGTGTTTCCTTCTACTGGGACTAGAATACACTTCTAATGAGCGGACAACAACTTAAGAGCACTGATAACATCAAATACTCCTCCGTCCCATATTGATTGTCGGTTTGATATTTTCAAGTCTTTCTTTATCAACTTTGACCTTAAATATTTTTGTTTGTATTGTATAATATTTGATTAAAATTATACCAATTAAAATACAATTAAAACCCAATACATTCATATATTTTGCATCAACTATTATATAACCTAAACAAATATATATAAAGTCAAAGTGAAAAAAGAAAGACTTGAAAACGTCAAACTGGACAATTAATATGAGATAGAGGGAGTAATTATTTTATAAGGAAAATGACGCAAATGGACCGCGCGCCCTGAGGCTTATCACTTTCCGGACCACTTTTTTTTTTATTTGAAAATGGACCGAGGGCAACCGCTGTCATTGGGCAACTCAACCACATTGCGACAAGTGTCCTGTATGTGTAAGGTATTGTTTTTTGGGCAACTAACGTTCATTGGCAACCGTATATTTTAAAAAGGGTTTTATCGTCATTTCGTTACACAAAAGTACACATTTGAATAGTGAAAGTACAGTGGATTTATATTCAAAATCCAATATTCACTGACACAAAAACATCCATATTTACTGTTTTTCTCTGTTTTTTTCTTCTCGCACAAAAGCATTCTTACTTACTATTATCACAAATCAAACCGTCTTCTTCGTCAGCCCCCTCTCTTCCTTGTAACATCAGTTATGTCACCATCTATAAAGCTACAGTGTTGATTGCAAACCACATTCGATTGATCAAGTTTTTTTTTAAATTTGCCCAAATATGGTATGTAAATATTCTTCTCGTTGTTTATTACATATGATTATTTCCAATTGGTTAAGTGTTATAATAAATCGTTGTTGTTATTCGATTAATACCTATGTTAGATAGGTGTTAATTTCATTTTATAATCCATTGCTCTTTTTTATGTGTATCTGATTCGTAATTATGTAAGGTATGATACCTTGGATGTCGTTAGTTAAGTATGTAACATTACTTGGTTCATTAAAAAATTTAGTGGCAGTTTGTAGACTAATAAGGGTGGTTTATATGCATCATCTATGCAATTGTTTACGACGTTGGTATAGATTCCTTCTATGGCCCGAATTCTTTTTGTTTTGTTGACCCTTTTAGGACTATGAAGCTAAGTTAATCATTACGAGTAAACATAACTACTTTTCATAATTATGTAGGGTAAAATACATACATTGGTTTACGCTCTTCTACTGACTTGTTTAGAGGCTTCTTCACCTTTGCCATTTCCTTTTCTTTAGAAATTTCTTTAGCATTTACTTTCATATCTAATCTTTTAGCAAATTTTTCATCAAAAGCGCTCTGTACTTTCAAACACCAAGTTGGATCTGCAATCCCTTTACCCTTTCTAATATCAGTTTCAGTAACTACATCTTTCTACACAGGTTCACCAACGTTTAGACTCTTAGCAATAGGTCTAGGTGCATGGATAGGGTGAGATTGCTTTTGGTTGACCAATTGTATGGCAATCTCATTGTCAGCCTCTTTTGGTTTTGGTGTTGGTGTTATTGTTGTGGTTATAATTGTAGCGATGGTTGCCTCTGCGGTGAAAACGTCTGAAGCGGCGGTGAGTAGAATAATAGCGACATTGGTTGCGCAGTGGTTACCGCAATACTAGTAGTGGATGCAAGAAATCTTGGCGGTGTTTGCTGCACCCTTCCTTCTCCTTTTCTTCAACTGCAGCCTTTAAAGAATCATCTATTACGGTTCTTTACCTTCCATGTGAGCCACACTTAAAAACACACAAAACTCTAATAGCAACCGATTACGGATAGTAATCGCATCTCCGTCATATCCGTCATCTATTTTCTGATTGAATCTGGCGTTGTTTATCTCCGGCGTTGACTATGGTATCGACTCTGTAATTTCTTTTTTTTATTGAATTTGATTAAGTTTTTAACAACTTTTCTCCGGCGTTGACTCCGCCGTTGACTATCTCATGTGAATATGTTAATTGAATTTCATATTTGTTTTTTGCACATGTGAAGATGTTAATTGATTTATTAGATAGTGTTTGTTTGTTAATTTTGACTATCTCATTATATGTTTTTTTTATTACATATCTATTTTTGCACATGTGAACATGTTTATTGATTTATTTAGATATTGTTTTTAGTGTTTATTTATTATGTTGACTATCTGATGTTTTTAGATTGCATAAATCATAGTTTATCTTTGATTATTTGAGTTTTAAAAAATTATGTTTCCTAGTGAATAATATCAGTAACTAATGGAATTTTGGGTTTATTATTGTAATTAAGTTTAGTTAGAGTATATTCGCATGTGAAGAATATCGAGATTAGCTATTATTTTGATTATTTAAGTTTTCACAAATGATATCATAAAATCATAACATAAAATTTGATGCAGTAATCTAGTACCTTGTTAATTAGATAAATACTTATTACCTTACATACCAAATAAGTCCAAAATAGCATATTCTTAAACATATACAAAACACATTCATAATCCTAAAATCATCAAGATCATTTGCAACTTTTTGAGTATGTTGATAAGCTTTTGGCACATTCAACCATCTCTTGATACTTAGCTTTGACAACAAACATTATGATCTTTCAAATTCTTAAAGCGGTTTTCATCCCTTCATACTTCGCTCAAACATCAACATTATAATCTTTGTAAATCTTAAAATCGGCTATCGCCTCTTCACACGTTGCTTCCGAATTAGCATTATCATCTTCGATCCTCTTGAAACGCGCTTTCATATCTTCATACTCACATTCATACTCTGGAAGTTGTTCAATCATTCTCTTCCTCTTATCAATCAGCTCTTGTTTCTCTCTAAAATTTCCTTCTATTGGGAAAGTCTTTCCCAGCTCACAAGCAATTACCATTCTTTTGAAACGGTCTATCATGTCTTTAAATAAAGAATCGTGCAAATTAGTACAATTCGGAGTGCATGTACCATCTTGACACAAAGAACACGACATTTCGTAAATGATTGTGATGATTGATAATGTAATTGATCTAAATGTTAATTGACTAAAATATCACAGTACAAGTGAAAGGTAAATTTCACAAATGAAATGGTGTTTTAGTTTTGTGTGACAATTTGTATTATTTATTGACAATTTGAATTGGTGTATAGTGTGAATAATCCAAAGTAACTGTAAGAATTGGTGTTTGCAAATGGGTTATTTGTGGTCACTAAGAGTTAGAGTATCAGTGGCCTCTGCATTTTACTTTTTTTTTACTTTTTTTTGGAACTATAGCATTTGGCTATTTTGTTTTCACATGCTTAAAGGTAAGGATGTCAGTTGCTTTTTGGGAAATGGTTTTTGTATTTTTAAATTAATTTAATAATCTTCAACAATCCACATCCACACATTCATCGAGCATGAGCAATGCATCAAGTCATAAAAGACTTGATGCATTGAATACAATTAAATGGTTGAGGTAAAAAGCTTTTGCAAAACCAACTACTCCAATGCAAAAAGCTTTTGCAATTACTTTTGCATATTTAATGTTGGGTGTAAAATGAAAGTTTAATAAATACAAAAGCTTTTTGACAATAGCTTCAAACGCTTGAAGTTTTACAAGTATTTTTGTAAAAAGTCTTCTTCAAAGTTATTGTCACAATGGAACAAGTCATTTGAATAGCTTATTAGAATAGTAAAAAGTCTTTCATCAAGTTGCCATTGCGGATGCTTACCCTAGGTGACTTTCATCGAAGAATCCAAATAAAAAAATCGTTGTCCTTTTCTTCTTTTTTATAAACAAATCCAGGTTTGTTGTACTCCCCCGCATGTACTTTGTTACATTATTCGATCATATATTTATAGAGTACATGAATATAAATAACTGTGCACCTTTATATTTTATATTCTATTATTAAATATTTATTTAATTAAAAGTTATTGAAAATGTTATTAGGGTTTATGTTTTATAGGTATGGTCACTATACCCCTTAAGGTCTAGTGGTTGATTCTAATTGTTATCAGGGTTTATGTTTTATAGGACATTGCCGAAACCAAAGAAGTCATATTGAAAGTTCACCACAATGGGAAATTTGAATTTCACCACTCCGCTATGTGGCGGTCGCCTTCTTGATGTATGGTGTTTTAGCTCCACCAGGGGTGCATTTACCAGGGTGCTTGATCATGTTTTCAATGATATTGGAGGGAAAAATGGGCTTTATTTTATGCTGCACCAAATAAGGCACTCGAAGATGGTTTAACATTGTTGCACACAGACAATGACGTTTGACGAATGTACGACCTTGCGGATGAGAATGGATCCATGGACGTCTACATTGTGCACAAGCTACATGCTTTGTCACAATTTTATTTCAAAAACATGGTATGGCAGGAAGACGACGCTGGCATGCGGTGCGGTAGTGCAACACCTTTTAAAAGAAGGAAGCTAACAAAGCGTGTTTCTATCACGAAAACGGAAAGAGGATTCAAGATCATAGAAAAAAGGGGGTAGTGCACAAGGAAATGAAATATTGTTGCAACAAAATCACTCACACATTTCTTTTAGCCAATAACAATAAGGTTACAACCAATCATATCGCAACACAACACAACACATGCCTTAGATGCATGGTTGCACCTGTTATGAATGTTTGTTGCCTTTAAAAAATCATGAGTTTATGCTGCCAACCATGCGATAGTGCTTCTATGGCCAACTTAGTGCTGTTAGGTTTATGCTTTTAAGTCTATCATTTATGATCATATGGTTAAGAATTATGGTTGCCCGATCGTACAACAATTATTGACCAATTATGGCATAATTAGTTGCCAAGATTGCAAATTGGACGGTGGCCTGATGTTCAAACGAACTTTCCCAAATAACATAAACTTGATTGTCAGAATTTTCGTGTCTAGATAGTAGATGACGATAGCGGTTGCGTTTGCTGATTAGAATAGCACAATTGGGGATAAATACGCCCAAAAATACTAACAACTGCTACAAGAGTTAAGACTGTTGTTTTGAAAGTACAAATTAATTTTGATTCAATTGGGGATAAAAAAAATAAATAGTTACAACTGCTAGCGCAAAACATAGTTTAGACCTACACACAACATAATTCGCAACACCTAACAATCTGTTGCAATGAATTTCGAAATAAACATCAATAGTGCCCAACTCTTCTGCTGCAACTCACAACATGGTTGCGTTTTTTGGAAAAACCAAAGGAGGCTACAGGGTTTGAACAAATTCTCAAGTATGTGCATATGTAAATACGCAACCACTGCTACAGTATACGCAACCACTGCTAGTGTCGCTGAAACCACCGCTAGTGTCGACGCAAATATCAACTTTGTTTATGTTTTCCAAATCATGTATATTAAAAAAGTCCCTAAAGTACAAAATGATTTTTGCGAATTAAAATGTTGACTAGTTGCAGTTCAAATTTTAAAAGTGAAATTTAAAGCGCCGATATGAATGATTTACTTGGTTTGTCAAGCGTGCATAAGCAACATTTCCAAAACCAACAACAAATGTGGAAGCTACATTTTACCAAAAAAAGTATATCTGAGACATAACAAACTTTCGGTACAAAAGGATAATAAAACGATAAATTCAAACTGTTTATAATTACGGATAAGGCTTATCCAAATACCAAAAAGGAGAGAAAATCGCAAGTAAATATTCACGTTCCTTCCTAGAAATTTTATGACAAATCCAAATAGGAAAAATAGATGCCGGTAGGAGCCTAGGCACGTGCCTACCCACAAAACAATAAATGAAAATTAATGATACGCGTGCAAAACGGTAAAATCCTCGCTATAAATACGCGAGGTAAATAAAGGAAAGCACATAAATAAAACAAAAAAACAACCATTCCTCCACTAACAAAAATAGTTCAATTTGTACATCAGGCAACAGACAAATTTTAGAAACACCAAAGAGAAGTTGAAGATGTTATTAAGAAAAAGAACACGATGGTACACAGTACAAAAAGAATACATCCGCCCTTCAACAACAACGCGTTGCCCACGCACGGTCGTTTCCAAAAAGCTCATACATAGCCTAAACCTTTACCCCCCAAAAGAAAAACATAAGCGCAAAGCAGATGCTGCGACAACTGAAACATGTTCTTAAATGACTACTAATAACAATTAGTCGTTTCTAAAACGATGAAAATGACCCATCTCCACGACCATTCACAACATTCCTTCAACCAAAACCCGTGTCCTTTGAGGTTTATGGAAGCCTGCCCAGACCATATGGCGTGCCAAAGGTGGGAGTTTAAACCGATTAGACTCTCATTAGCCATTTGAGTTGTTGAAAGTTCAGGCAGTTCCTTACTAACCTCGCTCTTCCCGAGCGGAAGAAGGAAGTATATCATGGCTATTGGGTCGAAGGAGTGATAGAATGTGCAAAGAGAGGCAAACAACACGGCTGAAAATTATGGTCTTAGTCCTCTGTTGATTGCGCCCGCCCCAAGCAAGTGTCGTCTACCAATCTCGTAGATTGGGTTTGATAGGCGGGTTAAAGGTAAAATGACGAGCTTGCGGGCCGGATAAAATAAAGAGCAAACCACATAAAGAATTCACAAAAATCCCATGCAGGGCGTGTAGTGGATGATTGGTGTATTTTGTGACATTCTCTTCTCACTCCAATTCAAACCTATCACCACGACACGTCGTGTGGATTGTTTTTTTGAATTCTTTATGTGGTTCTAGCATTGCTCTAAAATAAAAGTCTGGCGGATGGAAAAGCTACCCACTAAAAGCTCTTCCGATTACGCAGAGGGCGGATTACACGGAAACCCTTGAAAGGCCTATCAAACTTCTCGGGAATCCCATGGAAAAATCGACATTGTGACACACGGTAAATTTTCACTCAAATTTAACTAATAAATGGTAATTTATTATTACTAAACCTAGTCATTAAGCATGCATAAGCTTTGCCTGATCATTTGAGTAGATAACTCGCATACATTGGCCTATTACATTTCTTTTGCATTCACTTCATAATATGAATATTGTGTTATTGTCTTATGATTTAACTTGTAAGACGAGAGGTTATCTCGTTTTCCCCAGTGACCGACACTGCACGCGTACCGACGCTATGATAAGGGCAAACAAAACCAATGGTAAAACCCCGTAATGGAAAATATTACCAAGATAATAATATCTACAAGATATTACATTATAAAAATTTTCAAACTTTAATACTTCAGTCACGACGTTAATATCGCGGGATACAAAATACTTAATACATCTTTCACTTAAATAATAACTCTTACTATCCACAAGTATTACCCAAAGTGTATATTACACATAAATCAAGGATAATAATAATATTATAAATCCTTGACATTGAAAACTTCATCTCATAATAAATCTTGACGGATCATGTTCAGAAACGTCATCTCACAAATTTATTCACCTAGCTGAAATAATACAATTTTAATTAGTTCAGCAAGACAAAGGAAACAAAATACATTAAAATTTCACTTAACCTTATCAAACTTAAAACTTAGAAGCGGACGGTGTGGGTTGTGTTGTGGCTCGCCGTGGCCTACGATGACGGTCATCGCTCGCCGCCACACCGACCAACCGTTGTGGCTCGTGGATTCAGCTAGCAAATCGTGGGGACGACGAGTAGTATTGTCGACAAAAGCGTAAGTTTACGCTTTATAACGTAAACATTTTTCTAACGTTAACTTTTTTTTTTTTAAACATTAACTTTTTTTAAAACCCACCACTCCTATATAAACTATCATCATCTTCATCATTTTACACATCTTCAAACCCAAAATACATAACAAATCTTTCTTAACCAACAATATCATTTTACACAATGTCTCAAAACCCGCATGACGGAGGATACTTCACAAATCTACTTAACTCAAACGCACAACAATACGGGGTTCTTCAAACCCGTCTACCCTTCTTCGACCAATTCCAACCCGTCTCCACAAGAAATCTTTCTTAACCAACAACATCGGTTTCAACAAGGTTTATAAATTACCCCAACCGATTTCCATCACCGCAGCTTTTTAACCCGTCACAATCTCCACGCTTTTTAACCCGTCACAATCTCCACGGTTTTTAACCGTCCGGTCTCCACAATTGCCCCAAATGGAATCACAACCGACCGGTTCACAATTCAAAGTTCCAAAAGCACGTGAACCGCAAAAGGCGGGCAAAAAGTCAAGGCAAAAAAGCTGCGTAGATTAGACGGGACGATGACGAAGATGTTGAAGTCATAGCACAAGCGGACGGAGGAAGTGGACCAAGTCGAAGAAATGTTACTTGCAGTGTTGGATAGAAATTTCCCAAGATAAAGATATGGGCAATGACCGTCCGGAGGAGCACTTTTGGAACGACATTCTCGACATGTTCAATTCTAAGACAACCGATAACCGGTGGCAAGAACATGATAAGCGGTAAATGGTCGAGGATTAACGGTGATTGCCGAGTTCAACGCTATTTTCAAACATCTTGAGCGTCGAAGTGGTGAAAATGAGCAAGACCATGTCGAGAATGCCAAAGTTAAATTTACGTGCGTTTTGGTGGGAGGGAGTTTTGTATGAAAAATGTCGGGTTGTTTTGAAAAATTATCCTAAGTGGGATGTCGAAGATCCTATTGACATTACATGTCTCGAGGATATATTCGGGCGGACAAACGACCTCGGCACGAAAGAGATGGATGCAAGCGAGTGGGAAAAAGCAGTCGACTTCAGCGTCAACGCGGCGCAAGCTCGGTGGAAGTCAAACGAGTAGTTTTTCGGACATATATCCGAAATATATGCTCAAAAGCCGATGCTCAAAGGGCTTGTTACGAGGCGAGGGGAGAAGGAAAAAGTGGCAAGATAAGATCGAGATGGATTTTCTCATGATAGATCCGAGTACCAATCGACGGTGAAAGCGTAAATCATCCGCAAGAGGCGAGGCGTCTAGTCAAGAAATATCATCAAATCGTGACGAGTAGTATTGTATTTTTTTACCCGTGTCGTTTTTTACCCGTGTGTTGTATTTTTTTTACCCGTGTCGTTTTTTTCGTATCGTTTTATTACTAAGTGTTATTTTTTATGTATTGTATTTTAATTTGAATGAAATGAATTTATTTAGTTTATTTGAAAATGAAAATTGAATAAAAAATAAAGTAGTAGTGGTGGACCCAAAATGAAGAAGTCGAGGTTTGTTATGAGTGAGGAGGGGGTTTGTTGTGGTTAGTTGTGGGAAAATGGGATGCTGATGTGGCACTGAGGTGACGCGACGACGAACTTAACCCTTGTTATGACACCTTCCACTCTTATCATATAAATTATACCCACTTCTTCTTTTGTCCTCTCTGCTCCCCTCGTGCTCCACGCCTCTCCTCAAAGCCAACTTATATCCCTTCCATCTAAGACCTATCTAAAGTTAGACACTAAAGGGCCGTTTGATTCGAAGGAATTCGATGTAATCTGTTGTAATTGTAATCTGAATTACATTACAATCCTGTTTGGTTGGCAGGATGGATGGAATTGTAATTCAGATTACATTACATCGGGTGTTTGGTTTCAACGTAATGTAATTGAATTACAACCAATTACGTTCGATGATGTAATTCGATTACATAGCAAACTTGATGGAATGTGTTGTAATTCGATTTTTACGAGTTAAATATCGATTTATCTTTCATCGTTATTATTATTATATTATTTAATTTAAAAATAAATAATAATTATAATAATTATATTTATATTATATATAAATATCTAAATAAATAATTAATTTTTTAATAATTATTTTATATTAAATTTATGATTTTATTTACTATTTTATTTCAAAAGTATTATTATTATTATTATTATTATTATTATTATTATTATTATTATTATTATTATTAAGTAATATTATTTATTATTATTATTATAATATTATTAAGTAATATTGTTTATTATTATTATTATTATTATTATTATTATTATTATTATTATAATTATTATAATAATTATTATTATTTTATTATTATTATTATTATTATTATTTTATTTATTATTTAGTATTATTTTATTATTATTATTATTATTATTATTATTTTATTAATTATTATAATTATAATATTATAATTGTATTATTATTATTATTATTATATTTATTATTTAATAATAATAATAATAAATAATAATAATATTATTATTATTATTATTATTATTTAATAATAATAATAATAATTATAATTATATAATAATAATAAATAAATAATAGTAATAATATGATGATAATAATAATGTATTATTATTATTATTTATTATTATTATTTATTATTTATTTTTAATATTATTATTATTAATTATTAAGTATCATTTTTTATTATTACTATTTATTATATTATTATTAATTATTATTATTATTATTTTATTATAATAATAATTATTATTATTATTTTATTTTTATTATTAATATTATATTTTATTATTTTATTATTATTTTTTTTATTAATATTCTTTTTATTACTATATTATTATTATTATTATTATTATTATTATTATTATTATTATTATTATTTATTTTTATTATTATTATTATTACTATTTATTATTATTATTATCGTTATTATATTAGCTTTTAAGTTTTATAAAAAATTGAATTACATTACGTTATGAGTAAACCAAACACATTGATGATTTCATCAATTACAATTACAACACATTACAATTACAACACATTCCAATTCTTTAAATTACAATTACATCAAATTACAATTCCTTCCAAAATTACAATTCATTCAAAACATTACGTGAACCAAACGCCCTAAAAAAAAAAAAAAAAAAAAGTAAAGTAACGCCCAATGCCGTCTTCCACGGGTTATGGGTACCCAACACCGCTTCCTGTATGGGAGAGGTTGAGATGTAGAGCACTTACCCCTACCTAAGGTAGAGAAGCTGCTTCAGTTCTACCAAAGGTAGAAAGGACCTCCGACCTTTTGTAGGAAGTGAGGATCGAACCCACGACCTCTCGGTTGAGGCGTGGGTTTACCGACCGATCCGACCCTAAGGCTTGTCGCGGTGGAGCTACCAACATCGGTTGGGGCAACAAAAACCCATGCTCGACCGATCTTGACGCCGGTTGGGGCCAATGTGGACGTTGGGTTGGAACATCGGTTGTGCAAAATCACGCATCGGCGGTTTTCCAACCGATGTGTAGTTCAAGTTGTGAAGCCCTTTTTAAATAAATGACCGTTTGGTCAATTAAACAAAAATTTTTTTTTCAAACCCATTTTACCACTCTATAAATACCCACTTCACCTCAAACACAATTCACCACTCAACATTTCTCATCTATATTCAATAAACCATTCTAACGAAATACCCACGAAACACAAATTTTAATATGTCGTCATTCGAGCATTTATTCGGTGAGGTGATGATGTGAAGCGATGAAGAGTTTTGTAATGTTTTAACGTTATTTAATTTCGTATTGTAATTTTTTTTTTTTTTTTTTTTTTTTTAATTCAGAGTGTAATGTTTTTTTTAATTTCGTAATGTAATGTTTTTTTAATTTGAGTGAAATTTAAATTTAATGTTAAAAATGTTTGAATTAAAAAAAAAAAAAAAAAAAAAAAATCCTGTCGTCGACTCAAGACATCCAAGGTTGTCCCTGGTCATTTGGAGAAAAAAGGCGGCGTGAGCGCAGTCGTCCCGAGTTCTTGTTGGGACTAGCCTAAAAGCGATTCACAATAATGGAAGCAATAGTAAGTGCTTTCTCTCACGCCTCCTCCATGACTCACCAATTGTAGCAAGCTTCGATCCATCAACATCACCCACTCCTCTCTCTCTCGTGGTCACAGTCCCAAGGTAAAGCTGGAAGAAGACACTAGATGGTGATGGTTGCCAAAAAGGTGCCTCCATGGTCTCAAGGTCAAGAAGGAAGAGTCAAAACTATCCCTAATTTCTTCTTTATGAGCCCGAGCGCTTCAAGGTCACACAATCACCCACTCACAAAAATCACTCACAAGATTTTCTTCAATCCAAGCTTTGAACAAAGAAGTGAAGCTCCTAAGATCAGATTTGGATTAGAATAAGTGGGATTTATTCTGCTCGTGGGGGTGTGCATCTCCTTCCCGAATCATATCTTCAATCCTTGTAAGAAACATTTTTTTTACTCCTTTTAATCGATTGAATCCATGGTGTTGTAAGACTTCAAATCAGTTGTACTGAAACTTTATAGCAACACGATATGGATCACGTATGACCCCGCAAACACAAGTGCGGTCGGTCGGCCGCGGACTTTAGTACTAGCATGTAATACTCCGGCAATGGCCACCAAGCCATGCCGCGGACTAAACAAGTTAACCGGCAATGGCCACCAAGCCATTCCGCGGACTAAATACACAACCGGCAATGGCCAACAAGCCATTCCGCGGACGATGAAACGCGCCCTATGAAAGGGTAAGGAATCTTCTCTAGATCGGATGCTGCAACTGCGGTCCCAAAAGGAAGCGGGACAACTCCGCCGAAAACATCACCATCACGACAAGCGGACAACCTCTGCGGTGACTTACGTCTGTTGTCTCTCTCGAGACCCGTGACCTTGAGAACATGCGAAAGGTCAACCATATAAATAAGAGGTCTCACCTCTGCTCAAGCGGTAACAACACACACACTCTCTCTCTCTAGAATTCATCTCTCTAAAAGCGATTACTTACTCTCATGGGAGGTTGACCGCGGAACCCGTTCGCGGTGAGGCTAACGGTGTTGATTTTCTTAGCGATTAGCAATCGAAGATTTCACTTATCTGAGGATCTATTCTCCGAAGAGTTAGCTTAAACTAATCCTCGGAGGAGGCGCCCTGAATTGTATTAACAAGTTGGCGCCATCCGTGGGACCGATAACACAAGCTGCGTCTCTTTTTCTTTTTAAAGAAAAACACTAATGAGCAATCGGTGAAAATCCTTCCCGTCCCACAGGCCGTCCACGGTCGAAACACGGGGGCGAGGCGGTGCACAATGCGGGAGAAAAATCACCCTAATACTGCATGACAGACAGCGTCAATAAGGAGTTACGTGAAAAGCACTACCATCGGATCTTGCCCTTTATGGCGAAAAGGTCCATCGGAGAGGCGGACCGGGTCAAAGCCCGTCTAGATTTCGGCGATGAGACTAGAGATGAGAGATCTCGAGAACACGCTAGGAGTACCGGTCGGGCGGGGGAAAGCGGGCACCTAAAAGGAGGCGCGAGGCCAGCCCAGTGTTAGGTCGGACCCGCCGGAATACTCCAAGTCGAGGTGTCTTCTTCGAGACTCAACAGCCGAGATAAGGGGTGTCCTAGAGAAAGGACCGGAGGAAACCAAAAGGCCGCGACGGATGTCTTCTCCAGGTGGAAAAGGCGTCCGCACGTTTCCACAAGACTCGGTAACGAAAACCAAGTGTATTCTCGGACTCGGTCAAAGTTACCCCGGTAAGCAATCTGAAGAAGAAAATGAGAAGCAAAGACACCGGTGAAGTCGGAGTGTTACCGCAGCGATACTTCTCACTCGAAGTCGGACGGAGGAGACACATATCACTCATGCATGATGGAACAAAGGAGGTATCTACCGGAAAGTGGGGAAAGCAGGAGGACACGGAGGTCCACTCAGAAGCAAGCGAGGCGATGGCGATCTCTATTCCCGTATGGCGTGGCGGACACAGACCCTTCACCCATCGCATCACGGAATTTTGAGTTCCGGAAAGAACAAGAATGCCAGCTCACATCAAAACGTATGATGGGACAGGAGATCCGGAGGATCACTTGAAAATCTTCCAGACCGCGGCAAAAGTGGAAAGATGGGCCATGCCCACATGGTGCCACATGTTTAACTCCACCCTCGTTGGACACGCCCGCGGCTGGTTTGACGAGCTAAGTCCGGAAAGCATCGACAGTTTTGAGGAATTAAGATCACGTTTTCTTTCGTACTTTTCTGACGGAAGAAGTATACGAAAGATCGGTCGAGTGCACCATATAAAGCGGCGGGAAGGGGAATCACGGAGGCATTCGTGGGCGCTTCAAGGCGGAGAGCATGTATGTGAAGGGGCTCGAGTGCATGAGAGTGTCGGCTTTATGCGGAATAACAAACCGGAGCTAATCAAAAGGCTCGCGACAACATTCCCGATCGCGGGATGAAATGTGGAAAGTTGTGAAGGCATTCCTTAGAGGTGAGGTGGCGCATGACCACCGATCAAAGAAAAACACCCACCGGCGTTCCTCGGAGGTGAGGTGGCGACCGACCGGTGGAGGAACCGGGACCCGGACAAAAACATCCGGATCTCGAGCGGAAGGAGAGTTTAGGAACCGCTCGGTAGGAGAGGAAAGAGACGAGTTCACACTCCTCACGAAGACACGAAAGAAATCACGGCCATGGATACGGTGAAATTCACGACCCTCCACCAATGTCGGCCGGCGAATCCGAAACAAAGACAATCTTGTGACTTTCACGGGGAAAAGGCGCAACACGGACGAGTGCTATCGGTTGAAAAGCAGATAGGAGGCGGTCGGTCGAGACGACTCGCGCATCGGTCAAAGAGATCAAGAATGGAGCACAAAGAATGGTGGCCCCAAGGAGGAAAGAAAGAGACCCATGACCAAAGAGAAAGCCCATGCCATATACATGGTCAACACTTGGCAGCGTTCGGTCAAACCCAAGCTGTTTCCAGAAGGAATCTTGAGCATGGAAATATCTTTCCCTCCCATATCCGGGGATGACTGGGATGATCATCCGCTAGTGATCAAAGCGGACGTGGAAGGATGCACAATCCACAGGATGTACGTGGACAATGGAAGCGCCTCAGAAGTACTTTACGAGCATTGCTTCAACAAGCTAAGTCCAGACATCCGCAAAGGCTAATTCACGCCACGGCCTTGTTGTTGGGTTTTAGTGGAGAACTCTCGTGGCCATTAGGACAGATCCTCCTGGAAGTTACGTTGGGAGATGAGGAGAACTCAGCCAGCGCTTGGATGAATTTCATGGTTGTGCGGTCTCCGTCCCCCTACAATGGAATCATTGGGCGTCCGGGGATTAGGCTGTTGAGGATAGTGCCATCCACGGCGCATGGGATGCTAAAATTTCCTACTCAAGGTGGAATTGTGACTCTGCGGTGACAAGGTGGTTCGGTTGAATGCGAGAATGATCGTTGAACGAGTCGGCCATACTGACCACGAGAGGTGAAAGAAGGAGTCGCGGTGGCAATTAACCCCAAATTCCCCGACCAAACGGTCGCAATAGGGGGCGGGTTGAGCGAAGAAGGAAAGAAGAGCCTCTGCGACCTACTCAAGAACAACTTGGACATCTTTGCTTGGGAACCTTCCGATATGACCGGAGTCCCGCGGACAATCGCGGAACATAAACTGAACGTCCGGGAAGGTTATAGCCCGTACGACAGAAGAAGAGAGGCCAGGCCCCGGAAAGAAACAAAGCAATCAACGAGGATGTCACCAAGCTAGTGGCAGCGGGGATCATGAAGGAAGTACACTACCATGATTGGCTGTCTAATCCCGTACTCGTCAAAAAGAGTGACGGGAGCTGGAGAATGTGTGTGGACTTCAAGGACCTAAACAAAGCCTGCCCGAAAGATTGCTACCCCTTGCCGGAAATTGACTGGAAGGTTGAGTCCCTCTGCGGATACCCGTTCAAATGCTTTCTTGACGCATACAAAGGGTACCACCAGATACAGATGGCGGCCGGGGATGAAGAGAAGACAGCGTTTCACACAAACCAAGGCATCTTCTGCTACACAAAAATGCCCTTTGGCCTGAAAAACGCCGGTGCCACATACCAAAGACTTGTGGACAGGGCGTTCGAGAAGCAAATTGGAAGAAACTTGGAAGTGTCGTTGGCGATTTAGTAATCAAAAGTCATTCGGAAGAAGAGGTGCTCGAGACATAAAGGAAACATTCAAGACCCTAAGGAGCATCAATATGAAGCTTAACCCCGAAGTGCACATTTGAGGCGAACAAGGAGTGTTTCTAGGTCATGTGGTAAGCAAAGAGGGCATCGCGCTTGCCGGACAAGTCTGTGCCGTAGCCACCCTCAAATCTCCGACTACCAAAAAGGAAGTGCGGTCTACGAATGGAAAACTAGCCGGTCTCGGCCGTTTCATGTCAAGTCGGTGGAAAGGTCTCTCCGTTCTTGGGACATTGAAGAAGTGCATCAAAAAAGCGACTTCTATTGGGACGAGGCGGAGCAAGCATTCAAAGAAATAAAGCGACACATTGCTAACCTACCAATGGTCATAGCTCCACGACCAAAGGAAGAAGCGATTATGTACTGGCGCGTCTCAAGAAGGCAGCAGCGGTTTTGTTAGCACAAAGAGAATCAAGGCAACGACCGGTGTATTTCGTCGGCCGCGCCTTGAAGGGCGGAAGCGAATTATACTCAATTGAGAAGCTCGTCTGGCCGGTGTATCGTCTCGCGAGTTGCGGAGATATTTCGAGCACGCCCGGTTGCGGTGATCACGGACCAACCATTAAAGCGGTCGACCAAAGCGGAAAAGAGTGGAAGAATGACCGGGTGGGCAATAGAGCGGGCGAGCATGACATCACCGGACCTCGGACGACCATAAAGGGACAAATTCGGCGGACTTCATCGCGCGAGATCCCGGATGAAGGAACCGCAGCGAGAAAGCAGACCGACAGCGATACTCGGAGCCATGGAGCCTATTCACGGACGGATCCTCGTGCGTAGAAGGGTCGGGCGAGCTTAATCTTGACGAGCCGGAAGGGCGAGGAGTTCACCTCGCTCTCCGTTTGAGTTCGAGGCATCCAACAACGAAGCCGAGTACGAAGCATTGATCGCGGGACTAAGGATTGCGGCACAAATGCGGTCGAGGACTTATCGATAGCGTTGACTCCGCCTCGTGGCAAACCGGATAAGCAGACATCTGAAGCAAAGGAGGAAAGCATGGTGCGTTATCGGCAAAGGCCAAATCACTAATTGCGGGGTTCGGACATTCTCAATCAAGCAGGTTCCCGGTCAAAACAAGCGGTGACGCGCTAAGCAAGATAGCATCCACGACTTTGTCCCACGACAAAACAGGTCCTCGTGGAAATCTTGAAGGAGAAGTCCATTGAAGAAAAGGAGGTACTGGCAATTGTAGAAGAGGACGGGGATACGTGGATGACGCCCCTGATCGAGTATCTACGGGACGAAACACTTCCGGCAGATGACAATAAGGCAAGGAAGCTGCGGATCAAAGCAAGGCAATACGCGTTGAAAGACGGAATCTTGCTCCGGAAATCTTTTCTAGAACCTTGGCTCCGATGTGTAGGCCCCACCCAAGCCAACTACGTGTTGCGGGAAATCCACGAAGGATCATGTAGCATGCACTCCGGCCCAAGGGCGGTGGTCGCCAAAGCAATCAGATCCGGATACTATTGGCCGACAATGCGGGGATGCGTGAACTAATTGAAGTGCGAAGATTGCCAAGTCCACCGTCCGGTACCCAGAATCCGCAACAAAATTTGACCCAATCACTTCCCATGGCCTTTTACAAGTGGGGTATCGACATCTGCGGACCTTTCCCGGAGGGTCCGGCAAGGTTAAATTCATGATTGTCGCGATAGACTACTTCACCAAATGGATCGAAGCCAAGCCCTTAGCATCCATCACGGAAGGCAAGTGAAGAAGTTTGTTTGGGATAACATAGTCTGCCGCTTTGGCTTGCGGGAGAGATAGTGTCGGACAACGGAAGCGGTTCGCGACAATCCATTCAAAGATTGGTGCGAAGCTCAACATTAAGCGGTTTGCGTCGGTGAAACATCCGCGAGCAAATGGGTTGGTTGAGAGCGCGAACAAGAGCTTGGGGGCGGCATCAAATCAAGGTTGGAAAGAGGAAGCAAGGATTGGGTGGAGGAAGTGCCACATGTGCTGGGCGCATAGAACCATGATCAAAGCGAGCAGCGGAAACTCCATTTTCTCTTACGTACGATGCAAGGCGGTTATCCGGTCGAAATTGGAATGCCAAGCCTCGGTGTGCATTTGTACACCAAGTCTCCAACAACCAGCTGAAGTTTAAACACGGACATCTTGGAAGAGAAAAGGAGGCGCGGCCATTGAAGAAGCGTAGCAAAGCAAGAATGGAAGGGTACTACAACTCAAGGTTGAAGCACGGCATTTAGACCGGAGAATTTGTCTACGGAACAATGAAGCTAGCGAGCGAGAAGATCTTGGAAAGCTTGGTCCCAGTGGGAGGGCCGTATGAAGTGATCGAAGCAATAGGAAAAGGAACATACAAACTCGAGCAGCGGATGGGAGACACTCCCAGGACATGGAACATCCGCAACTGAAGAAATGTTACATCTAAGCGTAAGTAGGTTTTCCCGTCTTTTGTAAGTTGATTACGGACGGATCCGGACAACGAGGGGCGTTAACTTTTCATATCTCTATCGTACTATTTTATGAATGAAATGTAGATGCCTGGCCCGCTCTACAAATTTTCCAAAATACATATGCAATCATTTTCTTTTTAAGTGTTAAAACCTGTGCATAATTCTCACAGCCGCGACAGACAGTGTCGCGCATACAGGACGAGCAACCTCAAAATTGACTCAAGCATGTAAGTGGTATTGCAAGCCCATTGTTCATTCTATGATACCCCCGGACTTCTTAAGTACGGCCAAGGGTACAAAGCCCAGAGTACTCAACTCCGGCAATCAAACAAAAAACGTACAAACAACTCCAACAGTTTCATTTAAAACGAAATATGTTTGGTACAAATACGAGGGCATACCCGGATTACAAAAAAAGGGCACCGCATATGCGGCGACCCCAGCGGAAATAGTTAAAGCTTCACGATAGATAGCAAGGCGGCATAGTCTAAATACCGCCCACAAGACAACCTCAAACATTCTTGGAACCATCAAGCACGCTAGTGTCGAACATGTCATCATGAGCTAGCTGTTCCTCCTCCTTCTCATCCTCCCCGGTTGGACCACAGATGGCAGCGGAAGGGGTCGGGCCAAAGGGGGCAATCACCATAGAGGGTTCCCCAGTCGAAGTGATTTGGTGCTCAACCTCGGAAACAATCAACTCGGGGTTCCACACATCAAATTTCTTACCATAGGCCCGATGTTTTTTTTCCTTATATGCGGCAATAGCGCGCGGGCGCCTAGTAAGGGTTTGGAGCGAGAGGGTGGGAAGGAGCACCTCTTCCGCCACGGAGCATTAAAACAAACTCCCACAGTGCGCTAGGTCGTTCCTCTTGAAGCCTGGTTGGGACATAAGGAATTCGAGGGCGAATCCTTGCAAGCTTCTAAGGAGTCAAGAAGGGGAAAGGAACATCGCTAAGGCGGATGGTGACCTCGCGATAAACCTCCTTGGCCCGCGGATTATACGCTTTGATTTGCTCAGCGTTAGCCCTTAGAACCATGGACAATCCCGACCTCAAACCTTGTCTTAGCCCTTGATGATGGCCTTGCCAATCAATCCCCAACCTTGTGCGAAGCTCATCCATTGTTTGAATGCCATCAAGCCGCGAAAACCATGACCAATCACCCACCTCTTGCCCTCGATAGCCATCAAAGTACTCGGAAAAAGCTCCTCATCAAAATCTTGGTTGAGTCTTTGCCAACCTACGATCGATCTCGCGAGTTGACCATCATACTCACCGCGGACCCTCTCCTCGCACTCTTTCAATTTTTCCTCTAATGAACCAGTGGCCTTAACCTGCTCTTTAAGCTCGTCACAGACGGCGGTAAGACCGGTAACCTTTCCCTTCAACTCAGCATTTTCCACAGTCAAAGTGGCAAGCTGTTCATCCTTGGGCGCGATCATACCTTCCAACTGCGCCACCCGCTCTCGCAACTTCCTCACCTCCTCCGACTCAGACTCTAATAAACCAACACGCTCACGGAGAGTCCGAGTTTCCGCAGCATCTGACTCCAATACTTGAATCTTCCCCTTAAGAGCCTCTATCTTTTTCTCCTTCCTCTCGAGTCTCCTGTTCAACCTATTAGTTTGATTGAGCTCAAGCTGCGACCCATGACGCACCTCGGAAGACATCTGCGCTTTTGAGCAGTCATCATGTTGTCTTGCTCCGGCAAGTCCGTGTGAGCATATTCTGTGAGGTAGAGAGGTATCCGGGAGTGGCAAAATTGTCTAGCATGCTCAGCAAACCCAAGGATCATCCATTCGAAACTCGTTGGTAGGCAACCACTTGGGACATATATATTCTTTGCCTCCGCGGTGTCCACGGACAAAGACTCGTAGAAGTCATCATCGAGGGCAGCGAGTGCGTGACGAGAGGGATCTTGCGAGAGAGACCCGCCACGAATGAGCTCTCTGTTGCACAAAAGGCGGTTCAGAAGGTCCGGACATATCCACACCCAAATCTTCCTGATGGGCCGTGGTGGATGTTTTTGAAGCAGAATCCGGGTTGACTTGAAGATCCGGAGGAGCATCGGATGACAGATGGGTTACCTCCTGTGGATGGGGACCTGAATCGGACTCATCGCGAAGCTCAAAAGCGGACCCCGCAGTCTTGTCCCCTGCATAACAACACTTCAGTTACTTTAAAAAAAAAAAAAAAAAAAAAAAAAAAAAAAAAAAATATCATACCAGCGGTAGAACCGGCGTCCTTCGCTGGCTCAGACACGAGTCTCTTCTTCTCCGGCTGCTTGGTAGGAACATTAAGCCGGACTCTTTTCTTCCCAGTCGCTTTCTCTGCCTTAGCCGCTTGTACTTTGTCCACAATAGTCTCTTGGACTAAGGTAATGAGATTCTCCGAAGGCTCTATAACTCGGTTGGCAGTCTCATCAAGCAGCGACTTCTCACCTTCCTGAAGAGTCCTTTCCCCGGATATCACCTCAAAAGGATCCTGTTTGGTTAATGAAAGCGAAGAGACATATCTGCAAACAAAATTGCACAAATTAGTAACAAGACACAAGGAAAGGCAACAAGGCGCACAAATTACCCACCCTCATTATCAGAAGACCTAAAGGTAGGTCGTCTTGGTGGCATCATCCCAAGCACGGCTAAGTCCAGCGGTGCATAGAAAAGGCTCGGCAACTTTTAAAAGGAGCGCGCATCGTGTCAAGGCAGCCTTGATAGCTCAAAGTCAATATCATCGTCGGTCGGAGGTGGATCACGGTCATGAAGCGTTCTCGTTCCACGAGATTGATAATGGAAAAAGCGAGTCGCGTCAACCCGGAAAAGAACTCCTTCCGGTTCTTCACGGAATCCAAGGCGGTGTAACACCGGCACAATCAGATTTAGGACCCTTACGCTTCTCTGGCGTCATCCAACCATCCTTCATCCCGAATAATAAAATTTCCTAAATAAGGGCGCGGTGGGTATGCCACCGTGAGCACGCAACAAAGGATCTCAAAGTGGCTAATCCTAGCGGCGGCTAGTACGGACAAGCTGGGACAAATTGATCGAAAATACTCCAAACCCTACACAAAAAGGCGGAAGGGGTATCCTAAAGTTGCAAAACTCAAAGAACCTAGTGTATACTCTATCTTACCAGGCGGAGCATCCCTAATAGTGGCTTGGGACTAGGAAGAAGGGGTGCAGTAGGTGGGATATGATATTTCGAGCAAAACTCGCTAAGGTCATACGTGTCAACTTACGGTGAAATCGCTTAAAAGTTTTTAGCCATGATACTATAAGGAAGAAAGAAGACCTAACTTTGGTGAAGGTGGGCCACACACAAATCTTAGTGGAGGATTTTCTTTTTTACTTGCGAAGAAGAAATGGCAGCGATGCAGGTAAAGTAAAAAAAGCGGTATTTATACCCCAAAAGTAAAATGGGCGGGTCAATCGAGCGACCGACAACACGCCACGCGTCGCGGCCCATAACTAACGGCCCAGTTGGCCCGGATCAGCGAACGAGATGGAAAAAGGCGAAAGCGTCCCATCGATCGAGAGAATATGCGGTGAGGGCGGTTCGCGAACCCCGATGGACGGTATGTAGCGCACACCGCCACGTGGCAAAAGCACGACCGACAGCGGTTCGGTTCTCTACGATACAACCAACCGCGGTTACACTAGCAAACTTAGTCTAGCAATGCTTGCAATGAGACTAACAAGCACAACTAGGCGGGGGACTTGATCACGTATGACCCCAAACACAAGTGCGGTCGGCCAGCGGACTTTAGTACTAGCATGTAATACTCCGGCAATGGCCACCAAGCCATGCCGCGGACTAAACAAGTTAACCGGCAATGGCCACCAAGCCATTCGCGGACTAAATACACAACCGGCAATGGCCAACAAGCCATTCGCGGACGATGAAACGCGCCCTATGAAAAGGGTAAGGAATCTTCTAGGGATCGAATCTGCAACTGCGGTCCCAAAAGGAAGCGGGACAACTCCCCCGAAAACATCACCATCACGACAAGCGGACAACCTCTGCGGTGACTTACGTCTGTTGTCTCTCAAGACCCGTGACCTTGAGAACATGAATAAAAGGTCAACCATATAAATAAGAGGTCTCACCTCTATTCAAGCGGTAACAAACACACACACTCTCTCTCTAGAATTCATCTCATCTCTAAAGCAATTACTTACTCTCACGCGCGGAGGTTGACGCGGAACATCTTACGTTCGCGGTGAGTAAACTAACAATAAAGTGTTGATTTTCTTAGCGATTACTATAATCGAAGATTTCACTTAATACAAGGATCTATTCTCCGAAGAGTTAGCTTAAACTAATCCTCGGAGGAGAAGCGCATAGCCCTCTTTTACTTGATAAGTTGTTTTATACATTTTGGGGTGAGAAAATATGCAAAACCTTTTATGGACCTAAACTATTGCATGATTTCTATTACGTGGTTTAGCCTAAGCCCTTATGTCCCTAGAGAATGCCCCTTTTTCATGAACCGTCAGTTCCCCATTGGGAAGCGCGAATGTTATAAATAGATCTATTGAGGGTGACTCCTCCGTTCGGTTGGCCATGCTTAGGCCAAGGCGAAACGTATCCCATGTCGGAATCGAGTGTTGAGGGACAAAACACTCGCATTGGGCCTATATTGTATGATATCATTTAGCATACAGAAACTGTCGTAGTATCGGTTGCATGAACTTAGTGCTAACGTAGTAGATTTTCATCCATATAACATTATATTCTCAATAATGATTATATGTCTTTAACTTTGGTCCATACCTACTGTTTTAATTTAAACCTATGAACTCACCAGCTTATAGCTGACCTTTTTAGCATATTTTTCTCAGGTGCTTAAATTGTGATCATGGATGCAAGGCAAGAGGTGGTAAATGGTCGTAGAAATATCTAAAGAAGTGTTTTTTACACATAATGATGTTTTTAAATTTGGACCACTGAACTTATGAGATGTGCCCATTTTATCCAAACAGAGTTGTAAAATAATGTTTTAAAACAATTTTATGAAATCAAACGGAGTATGTATTCCGTTCTTTATTACTTGTGTTGTGATCTCCGATTTCGTAACATTCCCCATAACACGTATGCTTCCGCTAAACCAAATTTGGGGGTGTTACAGCCGCCCCACAAGGAAGCAAGCCACGGGAAATCCTTCAAGAAAATGATAGCAAACAAGAAGGATTCCGCCCTCACAAGAGAAAGGCTAAATACCAACACCGTGAAAGCCAGCGGAAAATGACAATGTCAGCAAAAGACAACCAGTGGTAGTAGAATTCGCGTACCACTGCTAATGTAGTTTTTCACTGCTAGTATGATTGTGTCGGTTTAATATGTAACATTGTAGAATTTCTTGGGTAGGATGTTTTGTATTAGATAAGTATGGTAAGTATAATTATCCTGTAGAGTACATACTGTATATTGTAAATGACTCCTTAGCCTATAAAAGGAGGTCCTAGGCTAGAGTTTGATATAACTTTTCGTCATATTTAGAGTCGATACACTTCAAGCTTGTAATCGCTAATACTATTCAGAGTATTCGTTACTTATTATTCTTCTTAAGGATAAGCACTAGATTACGCATAGTGTTTAATAGCTTGTGTTCGTTTAGTCACCTTCTATACTAGATCGTTTCGTCAGACTCAATTTACGAAACTATTTTATAGACCATAACTTATTGTAAAAACATCAACATCTTCACTTTGACGTAAGCACATAACGCTTCAGGTTATTAGATGTGTAGAGTTACATTCATTTGAGTTGATTATTTTGAGGTTTGTCGACATTTCTAAACGTAAAAAATGCTACAATGCTTTATGCTTGATTACTTAAATTAAATATCCGTAATTATAAAATGAATTGGTTGTATACTTACAACCGCTAGTTAATTTTACTATCGCTAGTTATTTCGACCATCGCTAGTAAACCGAATAGGTTGTATACTTGCAATCGCTAGTATTATACGCACAATCGCTAGTTATTCTAACAACGCTAGTGATAGAAGACATCAACGAAATTATGCCAGTCGTTGATGTTGTTGTGTATGGCCGTGTTTCTGCTGACCGTGTGTAGGTGGTGTTGTTACCATTATCGGCCCGAATAGCCCCATGCTGGTTTACAACTGCTAGTAGTATACTCACAACTACTACTTAATTGTACTACTGCCAGTGATAGGATACCTCAATGAAATGATGAAACAGTTGTTAGTGTTGTTGTGTATGGCCGTGTTTCTGGTGCCCTTGGGTAGGAGCTGCTATTACTATTCTGGGCCTGAATAGGCACATAGTCGTTTACTGCTGCTGGTAGTTAACTTACAACTCCTAGTTAAATTGTAGTATTGGTGAATGATAAAGCCATTTTTTGTAAGTGTGAATAGTCACTCATTGGTAGTTATTAGTAGATTGTAGAATACGAGTTGTACGACTAGAAGGACTCCTTGGTTTATAAAAGTAGTCCATAGGGAAAAGAAGTTGCCCTACGTACAACAGTTAGTTGCCAAATTGATATTTGGGAACAAGCGATAGTTGCCGAGATGAAATAAAAATGGATAATGGGATTACACAATGTAGGAAATACTAAATACGTTGACATACAACGTTTCATCTGCACGACAACCTACTACATATTACGATTACTACATAATTATAAGTTTAATGGTTACATATTATATAACCACTTGATATACAAACACACCAAACTTTCTCGTATAAAAATTTAATTGACATTGTGGTATTCAACCCATACATAAAACTACAACCACTAGAACAATTCTACGGGTGTGATGGAAGATCGGGGAGTTTCAACGACTTCCTAGCGAACTCCCAATTCTTTTGATATTATCATAACCATCGCCCATCAAATCGCCCCGATATACATTTGCTTTAGCGACGTGGAACAACCAAGTATAAACTTTATTATGTGTATTTCATTCGCGATCTAGGAAAGGATTGAAAATCACGATCGAATCGCCCATGGCGAATGTGGTTGTGTCTAAATCTAATGAAAGTTGTTCCAAAGGTAAAACACTGTTGTAGTGCAGCTTGGAAAATCAAATAGTATTGAGATACAAAACATGCCAATTTACGGATGTTTATTTGATACATATGAAATAAAGTTTTACACTTACTCGTTTCCAAAGATTTTCAAGTTTGGAGATCCGCGAATCATTTGGACGATGAGTGACACGATAATGATCGCCAAAATCAACTCCTTTAGATTCAGATTAACGAGGATACAAACGGCAAAGGTACATTCATCCCTGAATTACCATCACGCATCAACTACAACAGTCGACTTTTGGGTTAGTTTCAAAGATTAAATGTCGTTAGAGTTACACATATCTTTAACATTGTAAAATTAGAAGTGTAAATCTCAAAACGGTCTTACCGTGCAATAGTCAAAATCCAATGTAAGGGTCTCAAGAGATGGAAGTCTTGTCAGGTGAAAGATATTGGATGCTATGATTGTCGTGACAACATTCGAAATACCGAATGACAAATGTAACTTCTTCAAATTCCTAAGACTTGCAATATTCCATAGTTTCATCCCGTTTGTACTCTCAACATCCAATCTAAGAGACTCAAGTAAGGGACAACCAACAATTAAATCCCAAACTGCACTGCTAGAAATTTGACTAAACACAATTCTAAGCTCAAGAATTTGGAAAAGTAGTAAAAACCAAACTAGGAAAATCACAACAATGAATTTCAAGATGTTTCAATTCAATACGCCGCCAGAAAGTTGGGTTGGCAATGTAACCGGTTGTCCATACCAGCTTCTAATTGTCGTCCTCAATTCCTTGTAGTGCCAAAAACATAAGCCAATCACGAATCTCTTCATAATTCAAGTCTTCCATTCCGCACAACGGTTTGGGATCTACAGAAGACAAACTTTTATGGGACCGAAGTCGATTTAAAAGTCTAGTAACATGCCTCCCATCAAACTTATATGTTAAAAATGAAAGAAATCCTCATCAATTATGACTTCGTGAGCAAGGTCTACTTAAACCTCCGGCTTGTAGATAAAATAGAGGTGCTCACCGCTTTTTATTGGCAACCGATTCAAAATGTTACCGATCATCAGATCCGCATGTTGCTAATATAATCTCTCATATTGGTGATAACATTAGCTCGAAACGACATGGTTTTCAAAGAAGTTTTGTTGGTTTTTTGATATCTCGACAGAAGGCTTTGGATGAGGGTTTTTGATTTGCAATTGATGGTCAGGAGTCAGAACGAGGGTGTGTTATTATGATCGTTAAATGTGGTTGTTGGGTTGGTTCATTGATTCGCGCGCCCAAGATACAAGCTTTTCAAATTTGGTCCGTAAAACATTACGAAATGGTATATTTTAGTAAGCCATGGTAATATGGCGGACCTATTACACAATCAATGTGCCGCGACGTGTCAAGCCGGGTCGGCCCAATTTAACACAAGTATGTTAATAAAACGATAAACGCAAACTGCTTATAATTAAGTCAATATAATTGCCTAATTGTTAATACCTTCGACTACATTTTTATATCAACGTACGAAACTATTTTATATCCCATCAATTATTCTAAAAACGTCGACGTCTTCACTTTGACGTAAGCACATAACGGCATCATGTTATCAGATGTGTAGAGTTACATTCATTTGAGTTGATTATTTTGAGCTATATACGATATTTCTAAACGTAAAAAAATGCTACACTGCTTTTATGCACGATTACTTAAATTAAATATCTCAAATTATAAAATGAATTGGTTGTATACTTACAACTGTTAGTTATTTTTACTACCGCTATAGTTATTTTTACTACCGCTAGTAAAACTGAATTGGTTGTATACTTACAACTACTAGTTATTTTTACTACCGCTATAGTTATTTTTACTACCGCTAGTAAAACTGAATTGGTTGTATACTTACAACTGCTAGTAATTTGGTTACTACTGCTAGCTATTTTAACCACTGCTTATAATAGAAGACATCAACGAAATGATGCCACAATCGTTAATGCTATTGTGTATGGCCGTGTTTGTACCGCCTGTAGGTGCCGCCGATACCATTCGGTGCCCTTGTGTAGGTGTTGCTCTTACTATTCGGGTCCGAATAGGCACATAGTCGTTTAGTGTCGCTAGTATTAAACTTACAACCGCTAGTTAAATTGTACTAGTGTTGAATGGTAAACTGCTTTTTTCAAGTGTGCATAGTCACTAGTTGGTAGTTATTAGTTTATTGTAGAATCTGAATTGTAACAACTAGAAGGACTCCTTGGTTTATAAAAGTAGTCCATAGGAAAGAAGTTGCCCTACGCATACAATGCTTAGTTGCCAAATTGTTTTTGAAACAACCGCTAGTTCCCAGATTAAACAAACATGTATAATGGGATTACAAAACATAGGAAATAGTAAATACGCTGACATACAACGTTTCATACAGACAACCTACTACATATTATGATTACTACATAATTATAAGTTTAATGGTTACATATTATATAACCACTGATTTATAAAATTCACCGAGTACGCAGAAAAAGCTAACCACTCCATGCTTCCTTCCCATACGCATGACAGACTAAACCCACAAAGCTTCATTCCCATTAAGCATGATCCCTAACCCGAACAAACCGTTGAACATGAATATAATGGTAAGTTAAAATAAAACATTAATAGAATGGTAAGTTAAAATAAAACATACTATAAACAAAGACGGTCTGGTCGATTTAACAAAGAAGAGATTCTTTGTATGGGCGATGTAGAAAGATCCCGCATCTCCTAACATTCCCATGCAGACAAATAATTCAAGTTCTTTGTTGTACACAAATACCGAGTGACCCAAATGATTTCCGTTGTAAGGTTCCACTATTGGAGCCTGATCCTTTGTAAACCCAAGCAAACGAACCGAAAATAGGGTAGGGTTGGCGAATAGGCTTCTAAATGATGTTATGGAAGAACCATTCACGTCCAACAACCATCCGCAAAACAATAGAATATCTTCACCAATGATCGTCCCGTAAATCACTAGAGAGGTTCCAAGATCGAAACATTGAATGGAACTGGAGTTCATTTTTTAAATCATGTAGGTCTATAACTTTAAATTGGTGGTTAAGAATCAAAAGAAATCAACATATAAATCTTGTAAATAACACCGTCCTCATTAGTTAACTTTTCACTCCCAAATTCAATAGATAAAACGACCTACAACTTCATGACTTTACGCTTCAATTTGATAGTTTCACGAGGGGGTGGAAATTTTTAAGGATTGTCCACCTTAACGAAGTTCAAAGAAAAGACGTACACATACCGAAACCACTTTGGAAAACAGGATAGAGACCTTCATGATCGTCGGTCAAGAGTGTCCTGACGGACAACCAAAACAAATCTTTTGACATTCGATTTGATGCGTGTAAAGCGGGACAACATCGCAAGTGATTTTTGATTGCGGATTCCAAATAATGTATATTAGATTAGAACAATAGACAAAACACCAAAGACCATTAGAATTGCCAATTGTAATCATAGATGAAAGCATTAAATCAGACAGTGGCGAGCGATTAGTTGCTCATCTAAAGCTAACATAAACCTTGGTCATCCATATCGAATGTTAGCGAATAAACACTCATCATTACGACGGACACCGTAATTAAAGATGAAGCTTCCACAATCTATACTAGCCTTCCATAACTTGAAAACACTACGAGTCGGAGTATAGACTTAGAGGTAGCCTCATGATGATATCTAGTTGAACATCCAGTGGGATATTGTTAGACATATTTTTAAACAAAAGCGTAAAGATTGGGATAAAGATATGAAGTCAATAGACCAAAAGAAGAAAGAAAGATTTTGTTAAACAAAATAAGAAATATTTGTATTAAAGAAAGTGATTGGGAACAGAAGACATTAAAGGACATGTACCATGATGTACTTTTGGGCAACCAAATACTATAAACTGCTATATAACAAATATTAATAAAGTATACATAACCAATATAGAAGTGGTTTGCAAACCATAGCCCTTTTTTGTATATGTGTACGGGTATTTACAAAAGAAATGCAGTTGATTTAAAAATATATATATAATAATCGACTAATATATAACACAAGTAAAAATACATATAGTAAAAGTTGAAAGAAAAAGACTTCACAAGTGAACATTTGACAATAATTATGGGTCAAATGGACATTAAGGATCGTACCTTGAAAGACGGCTATCAATTTGTGTATTCAACCTTGTGGTTCCGTATATTCAAGCATCCGCTCACGGTAAGCTAAGGCCTAATCTGCATCGGCTGGTCTAAATACCACATCAAATCAACCCATACATCCAAGTGCTGCGGACATATAAAAAGTACGTCCAAACGCCCTTTTAGACTGAAAATAGTAGATATAAACTTCAACAGGTACTTGAAAAGCTTAAGATAAGATATAAAAGCTTAAAGGTTAGAAGTACTTGTATGCTAGAGAAAATCAATTCAAACAATACCTTAAATATCATAGAAAAGAAGTCCTAACAAGCTATAGTTGCTCCATTTGCAAATCAATGTCTCACATTCAGAACTCCATTCCTCCTAAATATATCTAGAGTATAAAAGAAGATATAATAATTTAGATACAATAATCAATACCGAGCCTGAATCTAGAGTATAAAAGAAGATATAATAATTTAGATACAATAATCAATACCGAGGCTGATTCACAAGTTTTTAAGCATAAAATAATTGCATCAAATTAAGAAATTTACAAAACCCGAATTTCGGTTTAGGGGTGATAACCCTAATTTTGACTTTCATCAAGGAACAACCACAAATGCAAATTTAACTAAAATTACGATTAAATCAAGATAAAACACATTAAGTAGATAATAATAAAAGATTGTGTTTGGATACGAGCAATTTTGAGAGGATTCCTTTTTGACACTTAAGTAAATAAAAACAAAAGATATCTTCAGTGATTTGAATTACCGTAACAAGAACAAAGCCACCGCAGGAAGAAGGTTCAATTATGTGGTGGTGCCACGGATGGTGGTGGCGCGTGTGGAGGTGCACGGATGATGGTGGCGTCGGGTTGTTGGGTGGTTGTGGTGGTGTTAGTTGTGATAGTTTATGTGGAGGACAAGAGGTGTGCGATCGTGTGAATCTGTGTTTTGTGTGGGCGTTTTATTTTTTTTTAATTTAAAATGTAAAATGACAAAACTATCCTCGTGTATAAATACAAGTTGCCCAAAAAACATAAAGATGCCCAAATAACAATACAAGTTGCCCAAAAAACAATACGTTACAATACATGACATATAACTTTAAAATACGTACTTTTGTCATAAGTTGTCGGACACATGGCAACCCCTGGTTGGGTCCAAGAAAATCGGTGGGCAACCGGTCTATTTTCAAATTAAAAAAAGGCGTGGTCCGGAAACTGATAAGCCTTAGGGCGCCTGGTCTATTTGACTAAATTTCCCTTATTTTATATGTCAACTTCCCGTGTTTATTGCCTCATTTTATACTAATATGATACTTAATTCATTCATATTTACATTTCAGGTTAATTGAGATGTTGGAGCGAAAAAGATGCAAGAAACAAGGCCAAAAGTGCAAAACGATTCGTAAGATAGTTACGGTAAGTGGCACGATTGACTTATATTGTAACACATTATAAGGCCAAGGAATTTTCTAAGTCTCAAGAAAGTTATGGCGTTACTTAGTTATTGAGGTTACGACGCCAAGAAATGTTTACGAGAGTTCTACGGGCGTAACCTACTCTTGAGGTTACGCCGTAGAAAACAAACGTGTTGACCAAGTGTGAAGGTTGCGTCGTAACCTATTATTAAGGTTACGTTGTAGAAGGATTATAAACGGATGATAATACATGCTGACGAAAGGTTACGACGTAAGTAGATCGATGGACTTACGCTATAACTAATACCTTGAGCGCCAACTATTGGAAATATAAGGGCTTAATCGTCAAAGTTAAACTTTAATTAAAATTTAATAACACATTCAATGTGTTAAGGCACGATACAATAAGTAACTAGCATGGTACCAGCGCTAAGTATGGTTGGTACCCCTTAACTTAAATTTTGAAAACAATGTTTCCGAATTATACATTTTCATAACCATAACTTTAAGGATAGTGATAATTTAAGTTGTATAACTTTACGTAATAGTAGAAAACAATTTCGTATAACTTTAAGAGGGATCAATGATTTTTGGCCCACACTCCTCCCCACTAAAGGGAAAGTAAACAGCCCTTAAGTCATAGAGGTATGCTTTGAAGAATAATGGTTTGATGTACAAATTCTTTCAGATATAGTTCACGTTTATTATTCATATCGAAGCTAGATATGTTAAATTTTAATAGTGAGATATAGTTACTCTTGAATTTAATGTCTTAGACTAAAATGTAACTCCTAATATTATTGTGTATTATAAATATGTACAATAATCAATAAAATGTGTAAATACTTAAAACTTTATTTAAGGAAATCTTAAAATTTAATTAGAGAGAGAGAGAGTCCATCATGCATTATAAGATAGTATGATACTAGCAGGGTACCCGCGCTTTGCTGCGACGGGTACCCTGTAACTAAAAGTTTCGGTGAACATTTTTTTTGGATTATAGGTATCCATGATTATAAACGGATGATGAGAAATTTAGATGGAAATACCTTCATGAAATATCAAGTTATTTCAAATAAAATATTAAGGTTTATGGGAGATGTTGCACAAATATAGAGCTAGTACTCGCTAATATTATGATGGTAGAAACTCAAAGTGATAGTGGCTTATGGTTGAACGTAGGTAAGAGATAGAGTAAAAATTTTCATCACAATTTATCCAATATGAGAATACACATATACATAGTGTAAACATTTTCATTACAATTTATACAATATGAAAATACACATATACATCTTCAATACACACTACTTTCAAATTTTCAACACATAAATGGTAACATTTCTTATCGGTGAAGTGAATCTTCATAATGGATTAATCCCGATCTCGTCAATAAAATATAACCCCCAAAATTAGTGGTTTTGTCATAAGGAAACCCAAACGTCACATTTTTTCTTCTTCAAAAGAACCCATTAACCAAAAACAATAAAAAAAATTTTTTTAGCCAAAATCATATATTAACCAAATTTTAGCTCAACTTCACTTTGTCTTATGTAACTTCGTCCAGGCCCACTTAAACCTAAACACACGGCCCAATTATGTGAGATAATAACCAACCCATACAATTAACCTAACCAATGTGGTATAAATGGGTCACATAACCCTAATTTTTCTCCTTTAATGCAACCCTAATCTTTTCATCCGCCATGCACTCTAAAAATTCGTCCCTTTTCACAAAATAGAAAGAAATCATATTTCTTTTTTCTTTAACCCATAAATCAAATAGCAACAATACCATAGATCTCTATTGAATTCATATCAAGCTAAAGAAAATAAAAACATTTTCTCATTTTCACCACAAACTGAACAATAAACCATACAACCTCTTTATCCCTTTTATTAGTAAACGGACCACATAAAAACATGGAGATACTTGGACTCAAATATTTTTCGGCTTCAAGATCTTGTTTAAACAAGGTCTCAGGTAAGGTGTCCTTTTGTTATGTGTTTTCGTTTGAACGAAACAAAGAAAGGAGATAACATATTTGTTATATTTCTCTCTTTACATGTTTCAGATATTGAAAGGAATTATAACTTCTTATAGATCTATGATGAGTGTTTGTAAGATCTATAAAGATCATTTTATCTTGGTACTTAACACATTGAGATCTTTTTACTTGGTTTTTATTTTTCGCTTATGGTCTTGTTGTTGATTGTTAAGGGAGTTGGGTATAGATTTGTTGTTGTAGACTATGGTGGTGGTGTAACAATGCGGTTCTTAAGTCCATTTTATAACTTTTGGTATTGTAACTTTCTGCTTCAGAACCGAGGTTGTAACGAAATCATCGTAGAAGATACAGAGTGAAGAGGTTTTGTTTTTTTAGTTTTGAGAAAGTTTTCTAATTTATATAAATATTATAGGGCTATTACAAGTTTATAGAATTGAAGACGTTTTAGTTGTTTGTTGAATGAACCGTCCCATTAGATCACCCAAGACAACTTGACATAATCTCTGTGACAACACGTAATTTCGTGTCATTTTACAAACTTTAAAAGTTTCACTATTTCATCATTTATCGTAAATTACGTTTATTTAGTATCAAATTCGCAGAACCTTAATGGTTTAGTCGGATTCATGAACATTTCATCAAGGACATTTCATATAGACTAGGTTTAGTCTACATATCATTAGCATCGTATCATCATATTAATTCATGCATGGGTTTTGCATTTTCATTAAACGCTTATTTTCCTATTAAATAAACGCTATCGTAAACATTATTTTGAAACATTGATCCGACACTTCCAAAAATAATCTTAATATATTTTTATACTCATTTTAATACTATAAAAATTATATTACTAAGTTTACCCAGTGTGCTAAATTTATTTTGTATATAGACTGTTATATTTAAATAATTACGACGGTTTTCTTAAATACTACACGACAATTATTATTTCACTCAAATCTTGCGAGAAATGTATTTTAATAATTTTATGACTATTTCAATAACATTTTCTAAGTTTACACTTTTATTTTTTAAATTTTATATAAACACTATTATTACGCGTTCTAATATTTACACGCTGCAATACTTACCCAATACCCTCACCACCTTTACAAATACCCTAAATACCTATGCACTATCAAATTTACTCACTTTCCTCTCATTTAGGTATAAAATCAACCTCCTCATTTTATTTTACAAAACATATCATAAATATCTCAATTAATATGTATTTAAACTCAAAAGTCTTACACAATCTAGCTAGATATCAAATCTTCACATTTTTCTTTTTCTTCCTCCTTTACCTCACGCCACAATCAACTCCACCATTCCTTCCTTACCCCTCATTAATGTTATTGTCCAAATGTTCCATGACTTTACACAAAACACAAAACTAGTAAAAATATATATAACATACACGTTTATATATTTTTTTAATGGACATGTGGAAGCACAATTTGTGAACTTATATGAACGCAAATGATTTTCGGTGGGAATATGGACGCATGAACTCAAAAACTAAATAAAAGACAACCCTTTTGTGTGACACAAAACTCATGAGTAATGATTTCCTCTCCTCCTCACCACCCAATTCTTGACCGGTTGTCAACACACAAAACAACAATGTCTTATAATCTTGGTGAGACAAAAGTACTATGAACCATGACTCACTTTTGAAAACGTATACAATGCACTTCACACAATCTCACTTTCTTGATTTACAATTCTCTTGCATTTAATGCATGGAAAGCAAAGCAAGCAAACTTTTTTTTTTATATATAACCGAACATTCACACACACCTCATTATTCTCAAACTTACAAACACTCAAACTCACTCAACTCTCATATTTCCACATTGTCGAGCTAAGGAGCAATAGCAAGGGTTTTTGGTCTTGTGTTTCATAAGTTTAGAAGTCACCTCGGGTTTAGTTCCATTCGAGTTCGAGCTTGGGAAACTAAGGAAGCCATCGGGGTCTCGTTTCATTCTATACAATCGTTCTATATTCGCACGAGTCTCCCCACCACTTTAGTTGGTGTCGTAAGTCTCTTAAACTACTTTTTCAAATACATAGTGTCACTTAAATTTACTTTAGTCACGCTCTTTGCACGTTCCTTATTCATACATGACTTAGCTTAAACGCTCGAACACATTTCAAACTATAACCACAACTTTGATGCTCGTACATGGATATCTTGAAAGTTTGATATTAATACTCGACATGCTATAAAATTTTTAACCATATTCGAGCCTTGAATGAACCATGATACTCGAATAACCCTTTTTCATGTCGAGACCATGTTTGGAAAAATCTCTACATTCGTTTTTATAAACTCGTCACGTATCATGTACATATTTTCATGAGGAACGTGCATTTTAAAACATTATACGATCTTATTTCTTATTTGGAAGCCTAACTCGCGAAACCGTTTAGGTTACTAGAGCGTTTTGAAATATAGTGTTATTAAGCTCATGTGGAGATTTAGAACGAAGGATGAAGCTTTAACGTGAATAAGCCAATAAGCACTTGTGCTTATTCAAGTTTTAGAAATGGAACATGGAAAATCAGCTTTGGTTGAAGAAGAGAAAGACAAAACATTTATATATATATATACATCCACGATACGCTTTATATATGTTTTGCAATTTACAACATAAACTCAAACATTTGGTAAAACTCATTTCGACAAGTCTTAAAAGGGTCTGTCCTTATTTTGTAAACTGAAAATCCGAAGAGACATAAATTTTTGGCCTAGATATTTAGAAAATATACTTTAAAACGAAACCGTGGTCGCTTGAACGGATTAAAACGGAACTATAACGAAGAAGATATGAATTTTCAAGTTTGACGATTTAAATATATATATATCCCGAAATTTCAGCATGTTAATTCTAGTTGGTACGAGTCAAAATGAGTCTTTAGCGTTATAAATTATTTCGACTTATCAAAAATATATTAGTATACTTTGATACGAAGCTAAGGACGATAATGTAGAAAACGGATTTGTAGAACTTAAACTATACACGCTTACACAAAATTGCCGAACTTTATTATTTAAGAAAACTATATTATTTCTATTAGACAAGTGTTACAGTAAACAAGTGACCATATTGAAGGCTATTTTAACGTTGACGAGAACTTTTGTAAAGAGATGTCTTCTAATAAAAGTGAGATCACCAAGCATATTTTCCAAAATGACCAACCGCTTGTATAGCGGAGTTGTAATGAATTAACTACGGTTGCTTAAACTTTGTCAAATTCACTTTTAAACTACATTTTGGACAAAACCACCATACTTAACCTATATTTTCTCTATGAACGAGACCTCTAGGATAAAAACTTAAATGCCAAAACTTTGAGATTATGATACAAGCTTTCCAAAACTGCTGAGTTCGCTTCCAACGCTCGACGACACCATTTTACGACTAGCTTTTCGAGGTCGCTTTTAGTCACTTTCGTGAAATTTCCAACGACATTATTTTACTGATTTAAAAGTTATAATTTCACAATAAATCATTAAGAAACTATTGTAGGATGTCATTTTGACGTAAATACTTGAAAAGTAATTTAAGAATGGTCAAGACGCCAAAAGAGTATTTTTCGATTTAAGAGTATTATTTTCAAAATTCAAGTGGTATAAATAACATCTGAAATGCATGCATAACATTACATCATAACTCATTACTTATCATAACATTCATAATAGGTCAAGGTTAAAGATTCACGCTACATTTCAGATGTATCCACTTTTGTCATCATAATCATTGCACATGTGAGTTTTCATAGCCCCGATTTATTCCGGCTTTTACTTTATTTCAAACCTACGGGAGAATACATTGCACACCATTTTATTACGCTACCAAGTATGTCAAATTCATTATATTGCTTACGTTATCGCATTGCCGCTAAATGTCCCCATTTCATAATCATGAACCGTTAATTCCGAAAGAAGCGAGGGTGAGTGGATAGATCTATCGAGGTGACACCTCCATCCGGGTTGGCGGATTCCAACCTGACGGATGCATTTCACTTCATTATCATTATTTGAGTTGTTTGGCAAACACTGCTAGGGTAACATCACCGAGCTTCGTGTCATGTGCTTAAGCAATTGTAACATCATTTTGTGACATCCTTGTCATACATAATTTATACTTGTGGTAGTCGATTAACATTTACCTAAACTCTATGAACTCACTCAACCATTGTGTTGACACTTTTAGCAATGTATTTTCGTGTAACTAAGACATTCACTTCATGGCATGCATGTGGACATATCATAGAGTCGCCAAGACGACACGCCTCGCATGGATTTATACACTTTAAAACATCGTTGACTTGTACTAAACTTACTTTCCGCATAGTAACTTTCATTTGGGACCTATCTTTGTAACTCAATGTTTTTATTAAATCAAGCGATGTATTTTTCAAACGACACTTTAGGTCGCTCAATATAATCGTGATTGTGATGCTATGACAACAATCCCTGTGAATTCCATTCACGCAAAACAGTAATTTGGGGTGTGATGATTGGCATCGAGCTCAGTTATAGAGAACTAGGTTGCATCATTGACCCTAGACTATAACTACATCATCATAGCATCTCATCATTTCATCATAAGTGCATATTCACTTTACATGCGGTTTTATACGCACATTTTACGAGTTATTTACTTTCATTTCGAAATCGATTGTCACATAGATGCCTTCAAATACCCATCCCATCATACTCACATCATACTTTGACATGGAGAATGCCCTGTCATTCCCTATCACAATTTTAACATCATTGACTTAACACCGATAACATCGATGATGAGATCGAACCTTTAGAGGACGGTTACACCTACACCTTCACGATCACCATTGATTCACCGCATCGTAGGATCGGACAATTTTTATCATTCAGCTTGGGATGATCATACCATTTGGTAGAACGATAGGCTTAGTCCTAATGAACCTATTTTCTTAACTCACCACAAGGATTTCCATTATCATCGTTGTTATCATTTTTATCATTATCATTTTGAGCATCATCCGTACCATCACATCTCATACACGATACTCATACATCTGACTTTCAGCTTGGGAAGCATGCATGATTTAACACACCATTACCATCTACCACTAAGACTATAGACACTACACCATCTCATAGGTTTGAGGTCTATGAAAGTTTTAGGGTCAAGGTCGCTAGACAACCTAATACTCCTACACTTGAAACATGATTATACCATCAACAGAACATATAATAAGTACATTTCTATTTAGTGTAATCTTTATCCTTTATTATCTCCACGATAATCACAACTTTTGTTCATTTCATTCTTTATTCCAATTGCCCAAATTTTCAATCATTTTAGATGATACCTCACTATCTTACTAGGGTTAGGCCAACTTTAATTCTTGACCAATTAGAGACTATTACTACTCGACGAGGTTCTCCCATGTATCCTACAAACCATTCCTCAAATTATATTTCAAGTTATTTTGCTACCATTTCATAACATTATTTCGCTTAAATTTATTTCGAGCTATTTTATCACCATCTTAGAAACGTTGTTTCATAAAGTTTTAAAGCAAGTTGTTTTATTACCAACTTATCAATTGGTTTTCAGTCATTTTATCAACGATTTAATATCATCATGCGAAACGATTTTCATGTTACTCTGAAAAATCATTGAGCCATTATATTACAAAACAAAACGTTGAATACCATCTAAAACTTCGGAGGAACATAATATCATTTTAACAAAACCAAGCATCACATCATTTGTCCTCGATTATACATAGCTCGATCACCTATGTATAATTTAGAAGAATTATGTCATGAAAGAAACAAACATCTTTTCAAACTTCCTAAAACAATCTTCACTTAAAAGCAAAGTTTTGCAATCGATAAAGTGTTCATAAACATTTATTTTGTGAACACCCTATAGATTCCTATATCATTCATCACTCACCAACCAATAAGTTAGAATTTGACGAGTTACTTTTTAGGAAAGGCTTCTATACAATCTATGAGAAGGAATTCCTCGATACAAGAAAACAATGAAAGGATTTTGGAATTACCGACAAGGGCTAGAAGTAGGTAGCTAGATCTTTCAAAACTCAATAAAATCTTAAGCCATCACGGGACAATCCGAACCACTATCTTTGGATTAGAAGCCAAATTCTATTATTTCAAAAGTACTAGCTAGACGAGTTACAAGATTTAGTACAAAGCTTAATACACACTAAGCAACACTATAGCGACAAACCAAGTCTTCTAATCAAGACTACAGAACATTTCACTAAACATGGCTTCAACAATATGTGAACTTCCCTACAACGAGTTTCCCTTAAAGGAAAATTTGGTTAGATTAAGGTTATCTATATAAACTTCCTTTAAGTCATTGTGTTTCTAGAAATTTCGGATAGCCTCACTTTCATATCAAGAGATGCAACGAGCATGAACATATAGGACAATCAATGACTCCCCATCTACAAGTGAAATTAGAACAAGCATTCTTCGACATAGTATGAGCTGATATCTATTTTCTTGCTAGCATGATAACAATCTAAGTGATGAAATATTTTAGAAGCACTCAATATTGAAAGAAATCTTGAAAATCAACCACTACACCACATCACTTAAATATTTAAGGTTCTGTGACTTGACGACATATAGCATGGAAACACTTCGATAATCAAACAATAGACATTTTAGTCATGGAGACTAAGCACCTTAGGCAAGGAAAACTCAAGTCATGACATTCGCTAGAACGAAACGCGAGGAATCACAAACTCATACCCATAATCTATTCTTTTCAATAAGGTCCTTTTCGACAGACTTAATATTTTGATATTTGACACGAGACACGTGGTATCAATTCCAGTTGTACCTATTAGAAGTTATTTGAATCACCTTAGACTACTGACAGTCATTTCAAGATTTCCATGAAACCTACTAGGACATGATTACCGCCTATTATCCTCAGCTAAATGGTTAGAGCGAGACAACAATTCAGACATTACAAGATATACTCAAGGCATGAGTAGTTTTCTAGAAATGATTAGGTAAATCATTCTTCATCGAACAAGTTACCTTACAACAATAGTTAGCACATGAACATATTGACTACACCAATTGAGGCACTATAAGGTTGAGGTGTCAATCACTCATTCACCGGTCAAAATCGTGAAAGTCCAACTCATTAGTACATGACTTATTCATGAAACAACAAAGAAATAGTACAAATCAAGAATCGCTATAAGTCACAACACATAGCTAGATAAGCTACCGATATACAACGAAAATATTAGAAGTATGTTCCATAAGTCGAAACCATTAGAATTTCAAGTTGGCAACAGATTTATGTTCGAGTCCCGCTTGGAAGTGGCGTGGTACGATTCGAAAGACATTGACGACCCAATGCGACTCAAATATCCTCACCTTTCACCGATAATATCAGAGAACCTAACATGGGTGAATTCGTGGACCAATTCCTTTTTGGTTGGGCGAATGTGACAACACGTAATTTCGTGTCATTTTACAAACTTTAAAAGTTTCACTATTTCATCATTTATCGTGAAATTACGCTATTTAGTATCAAATTGCAGAACCTTAATGGTTTAGTCATGCGGATTCATGAACATTTCATCAAGGACATTTCATATAGACTAGGTTTAGTCTACATATCATTAGCATCGTTATCATCATATTAATTCATGCATGGGTTTTGCATTTTCATTAAACGCTTATTTTCCTATTAAATAAACGCTATCGCAGAAACATTATTTTGAAACATTGATCCGACACTTCCAAAATAATCTTAATATATTTTATACTCATTTTAATACTATAAAATTATATTACTAAGTTTACCCAAAGGTGCTAAATTTATTTTGTATATAGATCGTTATATTTAAATAATTACTACTTGTTTTCTTAAATAATACACGACAATTATTATTTCACTCAAATCTTATAGAAATGTATTTTAATAATTTTATGACTATTTCAATAACATTTTCTAAGTTTACACTTTTTATTTTTTAAATTTTATATAAACACTATTATTACGCTGCTCTAATATTTACACGTGCAATACTTACCCAATACCCTCACCACCTTTACAAATACCCTAAATACCTATGCACTATCAAATTTACTCACTTTCCTCTCATTTAGGTATAAAATCAACCTCCTCATTTTATTTTACAAAACATATCATAAATATCTCAATTAATATGTATTTAAACTCAAAGTCTTACACAATCTAGCTAGATATCAAATCTTCACATTTTTCTTTTTCTTCCTCCTTTACCTCACGCCACAATCAACTCCACCATTCCTTCCTTACCCTCATTAATGTTATTGTCCAAATGTTCCATGACTTTACACAAAACATTAAAACTAGTAAAAATATATATAACATACACGCTTATATATTTTTTAATGGACATGTGGAAGCACAATTTGTGAACTTATATGAACGCAAATGATTTTCGGTGGGAATATGGACGCATGAACTCAAAAACTAAATAAAAGACAGCCCTTTTGTGTGACACAAAACTCATGAGTAATGATTTCCTCTCCTCCTCACCACCCAATTCTTGACCGGTTGTCAACACACAAAACAACAACAGTCTTATAATCTTGGTGAGACAAAAAGTACTATGAACCATGACTCACTTTTGAAAAACGTGTATACAATGCACTTCACACAATCTCACTTTCTTGATTTACAATTATCTTGCATTTAATGCATGGAAAGCAAAGCAAGCAAACTTTTTTTTTATATATAACCGAACATTCACACACACCTCATTATTCTCAAAACTTACAAACACACTCAAACTCACTCAACTCTCATATTTCCACATTGTCGAGCTAAGGAGCAATAGCAAGGGTTTTTGGTCTTGTGTTTCATAAGTTTAGAAGTCACCTCGGGTTTAGTTCCATTCGAGTTCGAGCTGGGAAACCTAAGGAAGCCATCGGGGTCTCGCTTTCATTCTATACAATCGTTCTATATTCAGACGAGTCTCCCACCACTTTAGTTGGTGTCGTAAGTCTCTTAAACTTCTTTTTCAAATACATAGTGTCACTTAAATTTACTTTAGTCACGCCTTTGCACGTTCCTTATTCATACATGACTTAGCTTAAACGCCGAACACATTTCAAACTATAACCACAACTTTGATGCTCGTATATGGATATCTTGAAAGTTTGATATTAATACTCGACATGCTATAAAAATTTTTAACCATATTCGAGCCTTGAATGAACCATGATACTGAATAACCCTTTTCATGTCGAGACCATGTTTGGAAAAATCTCTACATTCGCTTTTATAAACTCGTCACGATCATGTACATATTTTCATGAGGAACGTGCATTTTAAAACATTATACGATCTTATTTTTATTTGGAAGCCTAACTCATGAAACCGTTTAGGTTACTAGAGCGTTTTGAAATATAGTGTTATTAAGCTCATGTGGAGATTTAGAACGTAAAGGATGAAGCTTTTAACGTGAAATAAGCCAATAAGCACTTGTGCTTATTCAAGTTTTAGAAATGGAACATGGAAAAATCAGTTTTGGTTGAAGAAGAGAAAGACAAAACATTTTATATATATATATACATCCATGACACCGTTTATATATGTTTTGCAATTTACAACATAAACTCAAACATTTGGTAAAACTCATTTCGACAAGTCTTAAAAAGGGTCTGTCCTTATTTTGTAAATCTGGAAAATCCGACAGTAGACATAAATTTTTGGCCTAGATATTTAGAAAATATACTTTAAAACGAAACCGTGGCCGCTTGAACGGATTAAAACGGAACTATAACGAAGAAGATATGAATTTTTCAAGTTTGACAACGAAATATATATATATCCTGAAATTTCAGCATGTTAATTCTAGTTGGTACGAGTCAAAAATGAGTCTTTAGCGTTATAAATTATTTCGACTTATCAAAAATATATTAGTATACTTTGATACGGGTTAAGGACGATAATACGTGAGAAAACGGATTTGTAGAACTTAAACTATACACGCTACACAAAATTGTCAGAACTTTATTATTTAAGAAAACTATATTATTTCTATTAGACAAGTGTTACGGTAAACAAGGACCATATTGAAGGCTATTTTAACGTTGACGAGAACTTTTGTAAAGAGATGTCTTCTAATAAAAGTGAGATCACCAAGCATATTTTCCAAAATGACCAACCGCTTGTATAGCGGAGTTGTAATGAATTAACTACGGTTGCTTAAACTTTGTCTAAATTCACTTTAAACTATATTTTGGACAAAATCACCATACTTAACCTATATTTTTCTCTATGAACTAGACCTCTAGGATAAAAACTTAAATGCCAAAACTTTGAGATTATGATACAAGCTTTCCAAAACTGTTGAGTTCGTTTCCTAACGCTCGACGTACACCATTTTACGACTAGCTTTTCGAGGTCGCTTTTAGTCACTTTCGTGAAATTTCCAACGACATTATTTTACGACCTAAAAGTTATAATTTCACAATAAATCATTAAGAAACTATTGTAGGATGTCATTTTGACATAAATACTTGAAAAGTAATTTAAGAATGGTCAAGACGTCAAAAGAGTATTTTTCGACGAAGAGTATTATTTTCAAAATTCACAAGTGGTATAAATAACATACGAAATGCATGCATAACATTACATCATAACTCATTACTTATCATAACATTCATAATAGGTCAAGGTTAAAGATTCACGCTACATTTCAGTGTATCCACTTTTGTCATCATAATCATTGCAACAGGTGAGTTTTCATAGCCCCGATTTATTCCAGTTTTTACTTTATTTCAAACCTACGGGGAGAATACATTGCACACCATTTTATTACGCTACCAAGTATGTCAAATTCATTATATTGCTTAAGTTACCGATTGCCGTTAAATGTCCCCATTTCATAATCATGAACCGTTAATTCCGAAAGAAGCGAGGTGAGTGGATAGATCTATCGAGTGACACCTCCATCCGGGTTGGCGGATTCCAACCGGACGGATGCATTTCACTTCATTATCATTATTTGAGTTGTTTGGCAAACACTGCATTGGGCGAACATCATCGAGCTTGTGTCATGTGCTTAAGCAATTGTAACATCATTTTGTGACATCCTTGTCATACATAATTTATACTTGTGGTAGTCGATTAACATTTACCTAAACTCTATGAACTCACTCAACCATTGTGTTGACACTTTTAGCAATGTATTTTCGTGTAACTAAGACATTCACTTCATGGCATGCATGTGGACATATCATAGAGTCGCAAGACGACACGCCTCGCATGGGATTTATACACTTTAAAAACATCGTTTGACTTGTACTAAACTTACTTTCCGCATACATAGTAACTTTCATTTGGGACCTATCTTTGTAACTCGAATGTTTTTATTAAATCAAGCGATGTATTTTTCAAACGACACTTTAGGTCGCTCAATATAACTTGTGATTGTGATGCTATGACATCAATCCCGTGAATTCCATTCACGCAAAATGTAATTTGGGGTGTGACATCTACAAATTCATAACTAATAATGATTCCTTTAAATGCCCGCTTAGGTTGACTATCATTTCAATTAGACAATTAAAAGTCACTAACCTTTTCGAGGATCGATCTCGGACTTACCATGCCCTCACTACGCATGCGACACTGTGCACACCGCCTGCTAGTATATGTGTAGATCAAGAGGTAGTCGAGAATTATAAATGTAAAACCCGATCTCGCGTATCAGCACCAAAATGAAGAATAGGGTCCAGAAAACATCTAAGAGTAGAAGCACGAAGAATAAAGATAAATTAGAAGAACACCCTAGGTTTAAGATGTCTAATAAGAAATAGTTTTTAGCTGCATGTAATGACGATGTTTGTTAATATAAATAATGTCTAAAAACGTTATTTATATTTTTCGACATCTCTAGGTTTTGATAATAACAAAATGTAAAACCGTGTTAAGTCAAAATTAACGTAAACAAGTTTTTAGTCGTAATATTCCATTTCGACGTAAATTAATAGACGAATGAATCTCTCTCCTCATGGTCTTAAAATTAAGACTTACAAAATACAATGCCTATTGTACAATACACAATGCACTATTAATGAGTTTTCTCATCAATCTTAATTTTAAGACTTACAAGTCTTAAAGCTTAATGTACAAAATACAAAGCACTATTAATGTGGTTAAGATAATTAACGTAGTCAATTAATTAACTGGTCAATAAATACAATTAATGCAGTTATTAAAACACCCCTTACATAAGAAATACAAATTATCAAGCATATTGTACAACCAACTTAAACACAATTATTGCATTAAATGTCACTAACACAAATAATAAAACACATTATACAAATATTAAAGCCCGAACGGGCTCGAGCCTCAACGGGCACGGGCTAAACGAAATTCTTGATATCCGTAAATTTATTGTCAAAAAGAACATAGTAAACTAAAATACATAATTCACCGAAATTTTTTATTTCAGGGTACCCGCCGCCGCAACGAGCGGGTATCCTGCTAGTCTTTATAAATGTGACAAAACATTTTTTAAAAACAGATTTTACTAATTATATTTGAATTATAAAGAAATTTTTAATTTGGAAAAATAAGTTTAAAAATTGCAACAACTATTCCCCTCCCCACCCCAAAAAAAACAACTCCAAACATCTCCAAATAAACCTTCACCACTAAAAAAAAATGGGAGTGTTTTTTTCTGGGACGATACCACTAAATCAGGCGGTATCTTTAAATTTAATGGCGTCGTCTGCTGTAACGGACGATAGAACTTTATGGGTTAGATTTCACTTCCACCAATTTTCACATAGAACTTTATGAGTTAAATCAATCATTTCTAATCTTGATTCTTTGATCATTTAGTTAGTTTATTTTTGTTTAGGAATGATCCAATTATCCAACCAAGTGATCACCTTCATTCCTCTACTAGTGCAAGAGAAGAACACACCGTATCGAAAAGATACAAAGTGTTGTAGTATTAGTTTAGTGCACTCGTAACACTTGTTACGTACTTGTTGTATATTATTATACATCAACTTATTAGTCATCATATCTTTTTAGATTGTGTGGGTCATTATGATTATGTATGTTAATACAAATATCGTCATTAAACGTTATTTATATTTTTGATCTTTGCCTAAGTTTTGTTAACGACAAAAGTAAATTTAATTTATAAAAGCTTAAAGCTTGTCAAGTTTATTAGATATTAAAACAAGCTTTATCAAACAATATATTCATCATTCAAGCATTTACATTTATGATTAGTAACATCTTGATATGACTCTAATCATTATGTATGATAGTAGTTTGTAGAATGTGTTAGGTTCTTAAAACCAAACACTACTTAAGCATTTGCATATTTCTATAAATAGTAATACAATATTTGACATCATGTAGTACATCATGGAATTCATTGGAAGATTCCATTAGATATTTTGTGAAGATTTGTACTCTTCATATCTTGCACAATCTCACTTAGATAGAGTTGACTTTGGCAAGATTTGATATCTTGGCCGTCGACCTACGGTACAAAATGGTACACCGGAACCCTTTTAAGGGTCCGCCGGTCCGTGGACGCTCCTCGTCCATTTTGGCTATAAATAGCAATGCCAAGCCAAGTAGTTTTTCATCCTTTTCTAACATACTTTCATACATATCTTCTCTAACCTTTTCTAACTCGGTTTCATATCATATTAGTGATCTCTTTGTAGCAAAGAAGATCAAGTCATATTCAAGCTTCAACGAAGTTGGAAGTCTTGTTTGTTTAGTGTTGTATGATCTAGTGTTGATCCATACTTCATTGTTGTATCAAACCATCATAATCTTGTGAGTGTGAGTGGTTAGTATTTTAGTCCTCAAAATACATTGTGTGTGGTAGTTGTTGTACCTTTGGAAAGAACTCGACATCTAGCTTAGTGTCGGAAATAGTGTAGCGAAGTGTAAAGGTTTTCTCCGCGGTGAAAGGAGCTTGTTGACTAGTGAAGTTAAACTCTCGAAAGTGAGACTCGAGGAGTGGAGTAGGCAAGGAAAAGAGTCCTTGTAGCCGAACCACTATAAACAACTTGTTGTGGTTTGATCATCTCTTTCCTTATTTACTTATTACACATTGCTTGCATATTTCATTAATATACTCAAGATCAATATCAATTGATCTTTCAATAAGTTTCAAAACAAAGTTTTTAATCGGTAAACTATTCAACCCCCTTCTAGTTTTCTACAATTGGTACCAGAGCCTCGTTGCTCAAGAATTTCTAAAATAACTTGTATTTTATAAACTTGAAACGATCCATGGATTGAAAACTTTAAAGAAGGGCAATCTATGCAAAGACCACCACTTTTGAAACCAATGGATTTATCTATTGGAAAAACCGTTTTGAAACATATGTAAAATCAAAAGATATAGATCTTTGGTTTATTATTGTTAAAGGAGATTTTAGTTCTACAACAAAGGATATTTCCGTTGATGAACAAAAGAAATTAGTTGCTAAAAATAATGAAGCTAAAATGATGCTTTACCTAGAAAAGAATATGAAAGAATTTTTATGTGTGAAACCGCCAAAGATATTTGGGAATCTTTAATTGTTACACATCAAGGTAATTCACAAGTCAAGGATAACAAAATTGATCTTCTTGTTCAAAAATATGAACAATTTGTTATCCCTGAAGATGAAACCATTGATTGTGGCTTTGCTCGTTTTAACACTATCATTACATCACTTAAAGCACTTGATGAATCTTTTCGTAGTAAGAACTTTGTCGAAATTTCTTAGAGCACTCCATCCCAAATGAGAGCTAAAGTGACCGCTATTGAAGAATCAAAAGATCTCTCAATAATGTCACTAGACGAGCTAATTGGCAACCTCAAAGTTCACGAAATGGTAATGGAGAAAGATTCGAGATCAACAAAGGAAGAAAGGAGAAGATCAAATCCGTTGCTCTAAAAGCAAAGGCGGAATCAAGCGATGATGATGAATCTTGTTCGGTAGTGAAGATGAGGAGTATGCCATGGCCGTTAGAGATTTCAAGAAGTTCTTTAGAAGAAGAGGAAAGTTTGTAAGACAACCCGAGAAGAAAAGAAGCCATTCAAAAGATCGGGATGATAAGAAGAGTAAAGGTGAAAGAAAGTGTTTTAGATGTGGTGATGCAAGTCATCTCATAGAGAATGTCCCAAGCCACCTAAAAGCAAAACTCAATGAGCTTTTGTAAGTGGTGCTTGGAGTGATAGTGAAGACGATGAAGAATCAAGCAAGGAAGAGATTGCTCTAATGGCACAGAGTCAAATGAGGTACTTTCCGACTCTTCTTATTCTTCTATGATGATGACACCTTGCAAAACAATATAATCAATTGTGTGAGCTAAGTCTAAAAATCATAACTAAAAATAATTTCTAAAACCAAAAGGAGTTTTTGGAAAATGAGGTATATGAGTTAAAAGAAAAGCAAAACGACTTGAAAAGGAAAAGCAAATGACGATGATTGTAAATCATGTCAAGAGCTTAATCTTGAAATAGAAAAACTAAAGCTCACACAAGAAGTTCTAATAGAAAATAATTCTAAGTTTAAAAGATTTAACAAAAACATCGCTCTTGCCGATGAAATAGTTAAAATCCATAAAACACCGTGAGACATGAATGGGCTAGGTTTAATGAAGTATTAATTCCAAAGAGTCAAAACAAAACGGCCGAAAAGGACGAACATTCTGTCAAAATTGTCGAAGATAAAGACGGACCGACGGAACCAAAATAAGGGTTCCGTCCGTTGTAGCAAAATGGTACCGCTGGTACTTCAAAGCAGTAATGTAATGTTCGCACACGGACCGCATCAATTTGTTAAAGTAACAAAGAAAACCAATGATAATGTTAAACTAAAACCAGCCATTATATCGGAGTAGGACTTGTTAAAAATGAATTTAGATCAAAACTACTCAACAACGATATAAAACTTCTTTTGCCAAACGCCTTTCCTAAGAGCAACCACAACGCTCAACCTAACTACCAACACAACGGTTGGAATCAAAGTTTTCCTAGACCATATCAAACTCCGATTACATGCCATGGAACTCTTACCCATCATTTCCATACATGAATCAAATAAATGGTATGTTTAACCCAAACGGACCCATGAGATATTGGGGACCAAATGTTTGAGTTATTTGCTTCTTAGGTATGCTTGAAAGTTGGATTGGAACCCGATGAATGGATAAAAGATAGTGGATGCTCACGACACATGACGGCAACAAAGTCTCTTCTCATCATACCAAGAGTATGACGGAGGTAATGTCACTTCGTAGCAATCTCAAAAGCAAAATCATTGGCAAAGGTACGATTGCTCATAACTCTAACTATTGAAAATGTTACTCATGTGGATAGGTTAGGATTTAATCTACTTAGTATTAGCCAACTATGTGATAAAAAGTATAAAGTACTATTTGATGAAAATGGTAGTAAAATACTAAAAGATGGTATCACCATAGCTAAAGGAGTTAGGAAAATAACATATACGTCATGAAAATAGATAAAACATATAATGACAAACTTTGCTTAACAACATTAGACGATAGCTCATCTCTTTGGCATAGACGCTAGGTCACGCTAATATGAGACTTATACAAAATCTATCTTCAAAGAGTTGGTTAGAATTTACCAAAACTAAAATATGACCAACACTTTTGACGCTTGCAAAATTGGTAAACAAACACATAGTAGCCACAAATCTAAAAATATGGTGTCCACATCTAAGTATCTAGAATTATTACATATGGACTTGTTTGGACCATCCGCTATAAGAAGCTATGGAGGCAACTTATACACTTTGGTCATTGTAGATGATTACTCAAGGTTTACTTGGACGTTATTTTGAAAACAAAAATGAAGCTTTTGATAAATTTGAAATACTTAGCAAGAAAATTCAAAATCTTCTAGGTGTCAAATTGTGTCGATCCGAACGGATCATGGTCGTGAATTTGACAACGAAACTCAATTTGGAAACTTTGTGATACAAATGGTATAACACATAACTTTTCCGCCCACAACACCTCAATCAAATGGAGTAGTAGAACGAAAAATAGAACAATTCAAGAAATGAGTAGAACAATGCTTAATGAACAAAACATTCTCAAAAGTTTTTGTGTAAATTGACACTTCTACATATATTTTAAATAGAGTCTTAATCGTCCTTTTCTAAACAAAACACCATATGAACTTTATAAAGGTAAAAAGCCAACATTAGGATATTTTAGAGTCTTTGGTTGTAAATGCTTTATTCTTAATACTAAGGATTATCTCACCAAGTTTGACCCAAAGTCTTATGAAGGTGTATTTCTTGGATACTCTCAAACTAGTAAAGCTTACATTGTCCTAAATAAAGAAACAATGATAGTCGAGGAATCGTTGAATATAACATTTGACGAAAGTCCACCTCCCTCTAAGACATCACCTTTGGTAGATGATGACTTAGTTGAAAGTCAAATAATAGAAAGTCAAATTAATAATAACAAGGAAGATGAACCATCAAATAAGGAAATTGTCAACATCAAAGAATCTAAAATTCATCCATTAGAAAAAGTCATAGGACAACTTAATCAAAGAACCTTAAGGTCTCAAGCCCAAAATCAAATTAATCATTTTTGTTTTGTATCCACCATTGAACCAAAAACCATAAATGAAGCAATAAAAGATGAATCATGGGTAATTGCCATGCAAGAAGAATTAAACCAATTCGTTAGAAATGATGTTTGGAAACTAGTTCCAAAACCCAAAGATCAAACTATAATTGGAACAAAATGGGTCTTTCGAAACAAAATGGACGAAAATGGTGTAGTGTCTAGAAACAAAGCTAGGCTTGTTGCACAAGGTTATAATCAACAAGAAGGAATTGACTATGATGAAACTTATGCACCGGTAGCTAGACTTGAATCTATTAGAATATTACTTGCTTATGACTTTAAATTATTTCAAATGGATGTTAAAAGTGCTTTCCTTAATGGGTTTATTAACGAAGAAGTATATGTTGCTCAACCTCCCGGTTTTACCGACTTTGAGAAACCACATCATGTCTTCAAACTCAAGAAAGCATTATACTGCCTTAAACAAGCACCTAAAGCTTGGTACGACTGCCTTAAGACTTTTCTTATTGATAACAAATATACTATGGGATTAGTAGATAATACTCTTTTTACTAAGAAAAAGGAATCACAAATTATTATTGTTCAAATATACGTTGATGACATTATATTCGGATCAACTTGTCAAGAACTATGTGATGATTTCTCTAAAATCATGCATGACGAGTTTGAAATGAGTATGATGGGTGAGTTAAACTTCTTTCTAGGACTTCAAATTAAACAACTAGAAGATGGTATTTTCTTTAACCAATCTAAATATATAAAAGACATGCTTAAGAAATTTGGTCTTGAAGATTCCAAACCAACTAAAACACCCATGTCCTCGGACACTAAACTCACCAAGGACGTAAGAAGGTGAATCCGTAGATAACACTAAATATAGAGGAATGATTGGTAGCCTACTCTATCTTACGGCTAGTAGACCCGACATTATGTTTAGTGTTTGTCTCATGTGCTCGCCAAGAAAACCCAAAGGCATCACACTTAGAAGCATTAAAAGGATTTTTAGATATATTAAGGAACAACGTGTTTAGGATTATGGTATCCCAAAGGAACGGTATAGAAACCACAACAGATGCCGACTCGGATCATGCCGGTGATTATGTTGATAGAAAAAGTACAAGTGGTATTTGCACTTTGTTGGACATTGTCTCACCTCATGGTTTGCAAAAGCAAACGGTTTTAGCCATCTCTACCATCAAGTCGAGTACGCCTCACCGGAAAAGCATGTCAACAAGCTCTTTGGATGAAGCAAGCTCTCGTGAGACTACGGAATTCATCTCAACGACATTGTGATACTTTGCGACAACAAAGGAGCCATCGATCTCGAGAAGAACCTGCTCAACATGCTCGCATAAAGCACATTGAAATCGTCATCACTTTCTTCGCGACAATGTTCAAAAGGAAACATTTCAATCGAAAGTATCCTCCAAGACAACATTGCCGACATCTTTACTAAACCTCTAAGCGAGAACCTTTAATCTTCTTAGACTTGGTTTAGGTTAATGGAACCAAACATGTAGGATAAACATAGCCTAAAACATTAGAATAGTCAAACCAAAACAATTTTGCCTTGAATTGCCATCAGAGCTACGGCACCAACGACAACACGGACGGAACCAAATATTTGGTGTTGTTCGGTCCGTGGTGTCTCTGTAGCAAAACCGCTATATACATAACATCCTCTTCCTCACAACCCACTTTACCAAAACGTAAAACTTAAACCAAGCTCATTATTGACACCTTCCCACTCACTAATCATCAAGATAACATCATTGTAAGTATCCTAACTTCATTTCATCTCTTAATTTCGAGTCTAGGATTCTTATTTATACACAAAACTATCACAAATCATTACATGGGGTTTTATGTATGCTTTTATACCAAATATGAATTCAATTGGCAAATTGCATAACTAGTCATTCAAATTAGGTACTACATTATCATATTGCATAAACAAATCATGTTTCCCACTAATTGATAGATAATGAATATAAGGCCTTATTCAAACAACCAAACACCCCATGTCAAAAGTTTTGAAAAGCTTCTCACTTGTAGGAAAACATTTTTCATTGCAAATACAAATAGAAACGTTAACATTTTCATCACTTGCATGCTCTTGAATACTAAAGGTATTTCATAACTAATATGCACTCCCGGGTATATTCAAATGTAGCCACATTGAATTAGGAGCATTTGGGTTATCTCATGGTATTTGCCAAACACCCCACTAAATCCATTTTGTGCATAAAATGAGTCGAGATAACCGCAACTCCAAATTGTTTTCATATAGGCACACACTAGAACCAAAAACGTTAAAATTTGTTTTCATTTTTAACATATTAATTCTTGTCCTTAGGAATAACCATGGTAGCCGCAAGATTCTATGATCACAAAGATACCCTTAACTACATTCCCAAACACCACAAAACCAAAGGACTTACCAAGGAACAAGTAGAAATATTTAAGAGTCTAGAATCAAGGTATTTCCATGAGGGTAGAACCATTCACTCATCCTTCCCTGAAAATACCAATCTTCGTGAAGAACTAGCCGCCATTCAATTCGATTGTCTTCTTGACATCGATGAACCAATTTGTCCTAGGTTTGTGTTAGAATTCTATGCTAGTGTGACCGGCTTTAGTGATGAAGACGATGATGAATTTTGTCTTAGGTTTAGAATCAACCAAACGACTACACCATCACCTTAAGCAACTTTGCTCAAGTATTAGGAATTCCAACCGAGGAACTTGTGTCTACACGGATAAGTGGTCACCATGGCTCTTGATACATCAATGACCGCCTCTTCCCTACATAACCCGCTTGGCCGATAAGGATGTCATCCGTGAACACCTTTTAACCCAAAAAGTGATACAACCCGAGTTACCCGTAGGAAAAGAGGTAAACCGAGATCCATATGGAATGGAGCTAAATGAACTTAAGCCGAATTTAAGAAATGGGAGGAACTACTTAGAGCCAACGTCATTAGCACCATAGGAAATAGGATCACTTAAACGCTTGCCTATGTCACATGCTCTACAACTTATCCACCGACAACCATTCAACTTAGCCTACTACATAGCTAGAAGAATGATTGATATTCCAACTCAAGGATCGGTTGTCTTCCATACGGGATGCTTCTCACCCGCTCTATAGAAACTTCGCACCAATTCCACCAACCCCAAAAGGGATGCACCTCCACTATGAACTCATCCTCACATCTTTGTACTTTTGAGTGATGCTCGAGTTGCTAAGACAAAAGGCAAAAGAGCAAAACCTCCAACTCCATCATCTTCATCATCAAATAGCTCCGAGGATGGTCTTCCAAGCTCTCATCTTCCACCTCATGAGTATTACGATCTCTTCCCGAGATTGAGAATGAATCAGTGAATTCAAGCAAACTAATGGAATGTTCAAGTGCCTTGGTAGGATGATGAACAAGATTTACAAGAAGTTGGACAAATAAGGGTACTTTAAGGAGTGTTTGGAACAATGCATTATCATCAATGTTTGATACTATTTAGTTGTTTTTATTATGTAGGATGGTAATATAACTTGAAACAATGGTGTATGCTAACAATCTCATGCAGGGGATAGCACAAGTATGCTATCAATTTTACCCATTTTCACTATATTGTGAAAATCAATAAGCCTTGCTCAAAAGCTATGCTCCACTATGTTTACATATGTGTTATTAACTTTTCCTAACTAGAAATGTTTAGTATAATGACTTTTGAGAAAATTTCGTGTTTCGAAATTTCCGACACCTAAAATCGAACTCCGTCCAAATATCCAGACTCCACGGATCGATCGGCACCATAATTTTGGTACCGTCCTTTATGTATTTTGCACCGCCAGATTCAGACAGGAAGGGACCAAGACCTTTTGGGTACCGTCCATGTATGATTTTGGTGCCGTGGATCCTCCGGGTAATTTTCAATTTCGACTCTTCGTGATTCCAAATTATCTTCCATCACTTATAAATCAATCTTAACTAGTTTATACCTTGTTATTAGAACTAGTATTATTTACTAAGGTATATAAGAAATCCATTTCCCACCAAAATTCAAAATTTGAAAATCCACCCAAGGAGCCCTTTGGCATAAAGGAAGGAACCAAATTTTGGTACCTTCAAATCCGTGGTAATCAATGTTAGGAAATTCCACTCACTAGAACACATTTATTGCAAATCTTTTCTTCTTCACTCCATCTTCCTTGTATGGATTGACTTGGGTGATATGACTAGCATTCAACCCACTTCCAAATCATTAGGAACCTCATCTCTTCAATGGTTCAACATCAAATCAAACACATTTCTCAACAATTTTTAACCTCTATAAATTGAAATGCTTTACCATGATCATCCTCACACCTTCCTCATTCTCAATACTATCTAGCAAATCAAAACCCAAGTTTAAAATGACTAAATCATTACCAAAACCTTGCAAGAAAACCGCTAGAATTAGCGTAAGGCCTTGTTGTTTTGTTCATCTTAGCTCATCTTCCGAATCTTCACCACTCACAATCTCATCTCCCATTAGAGATGATACAAATCTTACCTTAGCTACACCCACTTCATCACACATTGTGATCACCACTCCACCACCAACAAAAACACCTACTTCACCTCCACCGCACCCATCCAAACATCCAAACCCCTCACCACCTTCACCAAGGTCTCCCACTCACCCCATGGAGTTATTTTCAACCCACCAACATCACCAAATCCTTTCCTAGAGGATTTGGAAGACTTGCCTCCTAGGCCAAGTCATCCACCACCATTGCCATCCTTGGCACAATTGAACAATTGCTCATGAGTCACCTCGGTCATCAATTGACCCAAACGCCCATTAGGGCCAAGACCTCTCATTTTCCACCCCATTTACAAGGACATTCATGGTCCTTTATACGGGATCATCCACTTCCATCATCAATGTCCCTCATATTGAGGACATTCCGGAGTGCATGTGGGATGACAATCCCACAGAGAGGAGATTCGCCGAACTCCACAACCTCCACCAATTCAAAGGCATGGTGGATTCTCACTTAAGTGAGACAATGCAAATGCAAATGCTTTGCTTGCATCCATCATGACCACTCAAACATCCCCAACACCACCAACACATCCACCATTCCACCACCACAACCTCCCCAAACATTCTACCCTCCAAGGCATGGTTGCTCAACTTGTGAGCAAACGGGCCAACCGTGGAACGGACCCGTGTTATGGTCCATGACTTCCAAGAAGAAATGAGGTTCATCCTCAACCACATCCTTGAGCGCCTCAACGCTTTTCCCATCCACCATCACTTTAGGATGGTTTTAGAATAGTCTTTCTTTTGTTTACTCTCTTAGGATAATTTTTATTTCTTGTACTAAAACACATCATTGTGTTCTCTTTTCATGATCTTTACTCATGAAAATTTTAACTAATGAATGTTGTTTATTATATTGTTGGTGTCATTACATAGTGTTTGGAAATGCTTGTGAATGATCATTATTACTAACAATTTTTTAGCTTTATTTTCACAATCCATGTATCTTCCCATTAAAGCACCCAATTTAAGGGAGCTTTGAACAAGGGGATATAGTAGCTGGGCTCATTACATTCAAGATAGCCTCTTCTTTTGTTGAGACAAAAGGGAGAAAATATAGAACTTTGAAATTATTCATATTTGACTTTTACGAAAAGTCAACCGCATACATTTGACTTTCTAAAAGTCAAACAGAACCCTCATTGATAATACTTGACTTTTCTTAAAAATTCAAACCGCATACTTTGAAAGCCAACATCATGCATCAACTAGTGAATTCTTTGACTTTCATAAAAGTCAAATTTCATACACTTGCATTATCATTTCCTTTTCAAGTTCTAAAACTAATATTTTATAACTCTTGTACAAACTTTGTTTCTTTTATAAAAATAAATTTATATTTTGTCCTCAACAAAAGGGGAGATTGTTAATACAAATATCGTCATTAAACGTTATTTATATTTTTGATCTTTGCCTAAGTTTTGTTAACGACAAAAGTAAATTTAATTTATAAAAGCTTAAAGCTTGTCAAGTTTATTAGATATTAAAACAAGCTTTATCAAACAATATATTCATCATTCAAGCATTTACATTTATGATTAGTAACATCTTGATATGACTCTAATCATTATGTATGATAGTAGTTTGTAGAATGTGTTAGGTTCTTAAACCAAACACTACTTAAGCATTTGCATATTTCTATAAATAGTAATACAACATTTGACATCATGTAGTACATCATGGAATTCATTGGAAGATTCCATTAGATATTTTGTGAAGATTTGTACTCTTCATATCTTGCACAATCTCACTTAGATAGAGTTGAATTTGGCAAGATTTGATATCTTGGTCTGTCGGACCGTGGTACCAAAATGGTACACGCGGAACCCTTTAAGGGTCCGCCGTCCGTGGACGCCTCGTCCATTTGGCTATAAATAGCAATGCCAAGCCAAGTAGTTTTTCATCCTTTTCTAACATACTTTCATACATATCTTCTCAACCTTTCTAACTCGGTTTCATATCATATTAGTGATCTCTTTTGTAGCAAAGAAGATCAAGTCATATTCAAGCTTCAACGAGAAGTTGGAAGTCTTGTTTGTTTAGTGTTGTATGATCTAGTGTTGATCCATACTTCATTGTTGTATCAAACCATCATAATCTTGTGAGTGTGAGTGGTTAGTATTTTAGTCCTCAAAATACATTGTGTGTGGGAGTTGTTGTACCCTTGGAAAGAACTCGACATCTAGCTTAGTGTCGAGAAATAGTGTAAGCGAAGTGTAAAGGTTTTCTCCCGTCGGTGAAAGGAGCTTGTTGACTAGTGAGTTAAACTCGAGTGTGAGACTCGGGGTGGAGTAGAGCAAGGAAAAAGAGTCCTTGTAGGTCGAACCACTATAAACAACTTGTTGTGGTTTGATCATCTCTTTCCTTATTTACTTATTACACATTGCTTGCATATTTCATTAACATACTCAAGATCAATATCAATTGATCTTTCAATAAGTTTCAAAACAAAGTTTTTAATCGGTAAACTATTCAACCCCCCTTCTAGTTTTCTACAGTGTATAGATTATATAGATCTTGTGTAGCTTGTGTTGATAGTGTGTAGATCGGGTAGATTAAGTGTAGATCATATAGATTGTGTGAAGATCGGGTAGATCTTTTAGGTTGTGTGATTTGTGAGAAGATCGGGTAGATCATGAGTGAGATCGGTACTAACTAGATTAGTAATCGATATTTAGCTTAGTGTCAGAAATTGTGATACGCGACGTTGTATGGTTTTCTCCACCTGAAGGGAGTTTGTTGACATAGTGCTTAGAACTCTTGAGTTAGGTTTTCAGAGAGTGGAGTAGGGTGAAGATGAGCTTCATTGCCGAACCAATATAAATATCGGTGTTTTGGTTTGATATTATTATCTCTCACTTTTCATATCTCATAGTATTTATTGTTTGTTTACTTTAGTATTGTTATAGTTGTCTTCATATTGCAATTGATTGATTTCACGAAAAATCGAATCTAAGTTTTTCGATACTAAATTTTACAACGAATTAAAAATGGTAAAAATATTCAACCCCCTTCTAGTTTTCCACAATCTTAATGTTTTATCTAAATATTTTGCTTATGTTTGTGTTACTTGTGGTGCATGTATTGTTTATGCAAATCATGATAAATGAGTTTCTCAATACGTAAATGCTTTGAATGAAAAGACAAAACCATCCACTAGTAGAACACCAGAACCTACACAATCTAGGAAACATAATGTTCATAAAACTAGTGAAGAAAAAGCAGAAAAACCTAGTGTAAAGACAACTTATGTTGTAAAATCCACTATTTCAAATCCCAAAACAAAAACCGCCAAGAATGCGTCTCCCTCTAGGAAACCTAAGCAAAGTAGTGCGTAATGGAATAGACCACGGTGGTCGTATAGTCTACCTCAATCATGCTATAGGTGGGTAACGAATAAAATATCAGAAAATGTGACCCCCACTGCACCAATAACAGAGACTAGGAAGAAAATCATTGAAATAATAATTTCGAGTGTAAGATAATTGACACTCAAACTTTATGCTTCTAACATCTCGGAACCCATTAAAAGATGGGGATCTATGTTTTTCCATCTTCCATAGTCCTTTCCTACTTTCTTTAAAGGTAATTCAAATCTATTTATGGTACATCAATTATGGATGTTCCAAACACATGACCGACAACAAATCACTTCTAAAGATATTTGTTGAAAAGTTTTTGGGCATCATTCGTTTGGAAATGATCACTTTGCACCAATTCTTGGTTACGGGGATTTACAATATGGGAATTATTTGATTACACGAGTATATTATGTCGAGGGTCTAGGACATAATCTCTTTTCCGTAGGGGAATTTTTTGACGTCGATCTCGAGGTTGCATTTAGAAGAGACACTTGCTTCATCATAAACTTGGAAGGTGTTGATCTAATGAAAGGATCTTGCAACAAAAACATGTATACCCTCTACATAAACAACCTTTTTGAACTTATCTCTACATCACCCATATGTCTCATGACCAATGCCTCATCAACCAAAGCTTGGTTGTGGCATTGTCGTTTATCGCATGTAAACTTCGATACCATAAAAATTTTCCAAATATAACCTTGTGATCGGTCAACCCAAATTAAAATAGGAGAAATATCACCTTTGTCCATCTTGTAACTTAGGTAAGAGTAAGCGAGCAACCTAAGAACCCAAACTTACACCAAGTTCGAGAGAAAGGTTACACCTATTACACATGGATTTATGCGCGCTTGATGAGAGTTGAAAGCATAAATGGAAAGAAGTGTATCTTGGTAATTGTCGATGATTATTCAAGATTTACATGGTTACAATTTGTTCAATCAAAGGATGAAGCACCAGGCATCATCATCACATTTTTGAAGCATGTACAAGTTTGATTACAAGTTCCTATAAGATTTGTATGAACCGACAATGGTACCGACTTCACTAACCAACAGCTGAAGGCCTACTTTGATGATGTTGGCATAACACATCAAACATCCATTTTCAAAACACCGCAACAGAATGGAGTCGTAGAAAGAAGAAATCACACATTGGTAGAAGCTGCTTGTATGATGTTGATTTTCTCAAGTGCTCCACAGTTTCTATGGGCAGATGCAGTTAATACCACGTGCTACACCAAAAATCGTTCCCTTATCCATCCAAGATTCAACAAAACACCTTACGAGCTCCTTAACAAATGTAAATCGGATGTCTCGTTTCTACATGTCTTTAGCGCTTTATGATACCCATTGAACGATCGAGAAGATCTAGGGAAGCTCAAGGCGAAAGGGGATATCGGTATCTTCATTATATATGCTGCGGATTTGAGGGCTTATAAAGTGTACAATCGAAGGACGAAAAGGGTCATGGAGATGATGAACATAAATTTGATGAGATATCGAATGGCTTCTCAACATGTAATAACACGTAATTTTTCTCAAATTCATTCTTGCTTTTAAACACTAAATAATTCATTTTGAAAGTTTATTTAACCATTTTTCCTCATACCGTATTTTTTATCATCTACTTGAGCGACATGACTACCAATTAATTCATCAACGAACCTCACGACATAACTCACATCTTCTTCCGAACGGCTCACGTGCGTACCAACACTAAACTAAGTTCTGGGACAATCAAACCCAACATTTTCTTTAGGCCTCGGCTGCATGTATAGCCCAACGCCCCCTTCATATTTGCCAATGGGCTTCGCCCCATTAATTCACAACCAAGCAAACCTATTTTTTTCTTCTTTGGGCCTTAACTACGGGAGCCCATGTGTGGCATGCTAATAAGTGAACTAAACACCCCTTTGGTAGTATAGTGTCAAACACACTATAAGAAATATGACAATACACATGTGATTCAAATATTTAAGGGAAAATAAGAGATGCTAATTCTATCATTATACCATCATGTCCCCACAATAATCTTAATCATTTGGATATCTCTAAACACTTGGGTTAGTCAACTATTATGAAAGTTTACACCATACTCTTAACTTTTCCCATGCATACAACCGAACTATCGACACCCTAAAACACAAATTTTCAACCCCTAGTCCATGTGATACTCCTCTATTTAAACTTCTCAACACTTAGCACTTCACGCACAAACAAAACACAAACATCACTCTTTGGTTACACTTGCTTTACGTCGCGGCAAAATGTTGATACAAAAGTTGGGCGTTCACGATTTGGAGCTCGGTTCTCGTACCAATTGAGAATTCTTGCTTGAGACACTGCGCACTAAGAGACAAGAAACAGTTAGGCTTCCGTGGGATTGTCTCCCGATTATCCTCCGGCGAGAGTGAGTAATCGGTTTAGGGTTTAAGGAGTTTTAGGGTTATGAGATCGTACCTTAAGCGAGGATATGATTCCTTTATATACGCACGGAATCCTTGTTGGTTCCGTGTTCCCCAACTGCCGGCGTATCCCGCCTAAGTCGGTTAGAATGATTATCTTCTTGTTTTAGAAGATATCGGATATCTATTAAGTAAATAGATATGGGTTTGGGCTTCGTGAGCCCGAACATGTATTAATATTGGCCCGGTTCGTACCGGGCACGAAAGTATCGGGTGTAGTCGGGTTCATGACCCGACTCCAGACTATACGTCATCATGTCCCCCCAGTCTAGTATGCGCAGTGCGTAACTGCGGGTGCTAGACTAATGACCGTAATCATAAAATAAAGAACTTACGAAACGTATGAAAGAAACCATACACCTAGCCGTAGGTGCAATGTATCGAGACATCAAAGGGAATAGTCAATGCCTCGTTAATCGGGGGAAAGTTACTGTCCCGCGTCCCATCAAGCAATCTGAACCACACAAAGAGGAGTAGTGGAATCCACGTGTCACCAATCGTGTGGAAGATAAAAACCATATAACTAGGCGTTTCATTTTCACCGGATAACTCATAGTAAAAACTCCATCCACCATTGCTAAAGCATACGAAGAGTTGTAAGACAGAAATTAACCAACCACAAAAGGTAACCGGGCGTGCGCTTGATCAAAAATAATAACACCATGGTGAAAGCGGTTGTCGACTTTACCTCAGACCTCACCTTAATGGATCGATGGAATTTACCTCAGATTACTTTATACACGGAATGTGCATCGGTAGTACGGATCGCAAGACCACGATGCGGATTTCCCGAAGGAAGGTGGGTGTATACTGCGGTTGTTAATTCGCGAATCAGCGTGTGCCCACATCGCGCTTTACGTGCGATGTGTTAAACTATTATCGCTACACATATCGATTACTTTATGTCGGCGGCTAAAATTACAAATTTTGAAGTAAATTGCCGTTTCTTGAGGATTAACCCACCATCCACCTATTCGCGCCTTTTATCACACGGCGTGGGCGCATGGGTGGGTGTCTTTTCAAAATCAGCGCGGTAGGCTGCGGTCTTTATCACGGATAAATTAGGCGCACTTAGGAATTGGAGGAATACTTCTTTTGGGTAGATGATACATGTTTTCCTTGGAATTATGAGTTTTATACCGGGGAGCATTACGAGAGGATGAGTACCCATTGCACGGGTCTTATAACGTCGAGGATGCGGGCGATAATCGAACCGCATCCCATTAGTGCGTATCTGAGGATTTTGGTGCGCATGGGAATCGGTAGTAATTATTTTGGCCCGAAGATGAGATCCCTATTTTTTAGGCGTAATGGCGGTGGGTACTTATTCCTCCGTATACGTGTCTAAATAATGTAAGCACAATCTTGGTCTTTGTTGCGCATTATATAACTGTTTGTATATGTGTTTGTCTTCTTGAGAGATGGATCTATTCACCGTCGTTCATTAGCGAAGCCGTAGCAATAAAGAGAGTCACGACCTTTGAGGACGACGACGAGCCTATATTAGCTGCTGTTGCGGGCGTGTCATAGAAGCGTGCGGGGATACGAGGGACGGTTCCTCCGTTGCGGTGGAGGCAACGCCTCTTGAGCCGTCCCGATCACGAGGTGACTTCATTAGTGGCGCGATCGGTGCCGTGGCGTAGCTCATCACGAAGAGGAAGAAGAAGAAAGGTTGCGCTTAGTCGCAAAAGGACCGAGGAGATCATGGTGCGGGCCCTTCCGGGAAAAAGCGTCCGTGATTGGCGTGGAGTTGTCCTCCAGCGATGAGGCGTCGTCGCACCCATCTGCGATGTGTGAGCCAAAGTAAAGTAAAACCATATATGTATAACATTACATTGGTTGGTGAATGTGCTAGTTGTAATTCTAACATTGCGGTGGTGATCAATCGCGGTGGAAGCGGTCATAGAGTCGCCTCCAGGCGAGTCCAATCTGATCGGCGCGCATTACGAGCGCGAGCAGGATAATGAAAACCAGGCGATGCGAGATGTGCCCTGGATCAATTAGTTGAAGAATTGGTTCAAGTCTCGCTCATCGAGCTTCGTTAATTGTGAAGTGAAGGACCGAGTATCGATCACGGAAAACCAAGAGTCCCAAAAGACCGGACAATTTCTTTCTTTGGGGCATAGCAGGCAATGCCGGGCACAACTAGATAAGCGCCCATGCGAGGCCAAGGTCTGAGCACATACGCTCAGCAGTAGAGGACAAAATGGCGCTAATGTGCCAAGTAGACCAAGAGCGTTACGATCTTTGCCGGTATAAGTCGCATCTTCTTTGGCACTAAAACATTTGGGCGAGGGTAAGGAAAGTTTTTCGCGATTGGGGAGCTTGGAGCTCTTGTAATTTGGTCTTTGGAAGTGCAGGAGGCTAAGTTGCGCAAGATGAGCGTCGAGTATGGCGAGGAGTTGTATCCTCGACTCATGTCTACAATTGCGGGCTTGGTGGCTCATAGGCCACGGTCTTCGCCTAGCTGCCCTTAGCACCACGGAATCGCGGAGGTGGTTAATGCTTTGGGAGGTTGTGCGGTGCGCTGCGGGCGTGGTAAATCGAGGCGATGGAAAAGCTACGAAGCAAGCTGTTGGGCGCCGCGATAAGGTACCCGGTGTATGACGAGTCATATGATCATTTAAGTCGACGCCATGCGAGAGAATGAAAGACTTAGAGCTTCCAATGATTTACGGTGGGGCGCGATCAAGATTATCCATAAATGTTATTATGGCGGGATTGACTTTGGCGCGTCACCGTCTTGAGGTCTTGAAACACGCCGGACTACTATTTGAAACCCCATGAGTCGCGGTGCAAGTACACATCTTTCTTGGCGTCCTAGGGACGCTCGAATCCATTTGCTTTGGAGAAGGAGGTACCTTTAAAGGAAGTCTTGGAGGCGCATGCGACCCGTCTTGCTAAAAAGAAAGGTATTGCAGGTAAAGCTATTTTGTGTGGACTTGGTGCAGCGCATTTGCCGAGGTCTGATGGAGTGCCTGTCAGTGTGGCTACTGTAGCGCTGCAGGATGCGGGTATTAGCGAAGTCAAAGAAGCAACGAGTCACGTTGGGACTTCATCACTTAAGCGTTGTAGTAGCTGGTAGCTGTCATGTTGACTATCTTTTGTACTAACTCGTAGTTATGAATAAAAGTTTCTTGTTTGTTTGTTGCCTGTGGATATTTGTAATGTATACATATCCGTCTGACTATCCGTAAAAAGATGTATTTGTTGCAGTGTACGCCGGTGCAAATGTAGGAAATCCATAATCATGTATGAAAATCAGAATATACTTAGAGAAATAATCCAAAGTATTTGGTCATAATCGTGTATGATATGATATTGACGTCTTTGTAAATATCTTATTAAGGAAGCAAGTGTCTTGGTTCCTAAGTTGTTAAACATGCGTGTGCATTCTTTGCATAACCGTCGTGGGATGCGCACATATCTTATTCAACGTCTTGAGAACAAGGTGTTTAACAAGGATCGTGATCCGGTATTGATGGGTTTGCAACCCTCTTTACTCAACAAGTTAATTAGTAGGTCAACTTATCCTTTTACCATCGTGGGTTTATTTGTAGTGCATGCTGCGCCATCGTGAGCAAGAAAATAAAAAGTGTTAAGACATACGGATATATGGAGATAACAACTTAAAATGTGTCGCGGAGTTAGCTAGAAACATGACGTTTTAATAATCTTGCAAGTTTATCAAGAAATAACAAAAGCGATAAGTATGAAAAATAAAAGCGAATACATGAATGTTTATTGAGCCTTTGGAAGTGCGGGGCGTCGATCTTGTTGTCTTGGTAAGCTGTTCTCTGGTAGCACCTCTTGAGGTTACCGATGTTCCATGTGCGTGGGAGGTCGCGACCATCCAAGCCTCGTAACTTTGTCAGCGCTTTGTGCCTATTGCTTGATAACCTCATAGGGTCCTTCCCGCTTTGGTCAGAGCTTACAGTATCTTCTGCGGCGGCTTGCCTCATTGGCAGTAGACAAAGTCACACAGTGCAGAATGAAACACTGCGCGCCTTGGCATCATAGTATCCTTTCATTTTGACTTGACTTTGCCTCCCGTATGGATGCGCGTTCGCGTCTTTCTTCTAGCGAGATCCAAGTCGACCGTCTTTCATCATTGTTTGTTGTTACATTGATCTCCGCGGTGCGGATGGTTGGCATGCCGATCTCGGTTGGTATAACGGACACATCCGTAGACTAGAGAAGGGGTGTCCCGTCTTGGTTTTATTGAGGTGCGGTGAGCCCGCAAGACATCACAGCTCCTCGACCGACCTTCCTTTGTGCTGTCGGTAGCGCTTTTATCCCCGCCCGAAGCGGTTTGCGGCTCTACTAAGCCATTGGTTTGTGGGTGCGTGGCGGCCGAAGTGTTGGGTGATGTTTAACTTTTCGCACCAATCTTTGAAGGGGTTGTCGCGAAATTGTTTCCCATTATCGAGATGATTTCTCCGGTAATCGAGCGGCATACTATGTTGTCCCTAGACAAAGCGTTTTACACAGTTGCCGTAATTATGCCCTTGCTTTTGCCTCGATCCAGCTTGGTGAAGTAGTCTATAGCTACTATGAAACTTAAGACCACTGCCGCTATTGGAAAAGGACTGCGATATCAATGCCCCACTTGTAGAATGGCCATGGCGCGTGATTGGCGTTAGCTCGTCTTTGTGGTTGGCGCGGAGCGGGTGCGTGGACTTGGCAATCATTGCACTTCCTTATTAAGTCCGTGCATCTTTATGCATGGTTGGCGATAGTATCCGATCGCGTGGCGCGTGCTACAACGGACCGTGGTCTGCGTGCATGCTACATGAACCTTCATGAATTTCTCATGAGCGTAATTTGCTTGTAGGGGCGGCGCGGTGAGCCATGGTTGGAGGAAAGAGCGTCGTCACGATATGTTGTCGCGCGATTCGAATCTGCGTTGCGCGCGTATTCTGCGACACATGCATTCTGGGGTAATGTACCGTTGCTTAAGAATTCGCAATCGGTGTCATCCATGTAGGACCATCTTCCTCTATGACTACGGAGACTTCCATCTCCGATATTGATTTGCTTTTCGGTGTTTCCACTGACACTTGCTTTGATAAGTGTGCGAAGCTTGTCGGCGATCTTACTTAGTGCATACGCCTTGCGGTTTTCTCCTCTAGGGACTTGCTTGATAGTAAATCTGTCAAAGCCTTTGATCGATGTCTTAGTCTTCTCAAGATCTTGAATCATATTCTCTTCTTTGGCCACGTATTCACCCGACACGTGGTTGGCCACTAGGCGGAGTCGCATTTGCTTCAAGTTCGTCACCCATTCGGTGCGATCGTAGTCCGGTGATTAGGGCTTCATATTACGCCTCATTGTTTGTCGAGGTAAATTCAAAGCGCGATGCGTAAGTGAATTCCATTCCTACGGATTTGTGAGAATAAGGCCGGCTCTGAACCAGTCCACGCGCGAGGACCGTCGTAAACAAAATCCGCGGATCTTGTAGCTCTTTCTCGCTTGGTGTAGGTACTTCATCGATGTCGGCTTCTCGATGATGAAGTGCGCGGAACTTGTCCTTTTATTGCGGTGCGTGGTGCAGTAAGAGATGTTATGTTCACTAGCAACACACTCCACTTTTGGGTCGTCCGGACGCTTGTCGGGTTTGGAGATGATGCGCTTGATGGCGATGCGTGATTACCGCTATCGGTGCGCTTGGAAGTACCGGTAGCGATCGCTTGGCGGCAAACACTAATGCCAAGACCAACTTTTCCATGGCACTATAGTTCATCTCCGTCTTCTTGGCGCTTTGTCGACAAAATAGATAGGGGTTTGCAGGTCCCTATCTGTTAGTAACTTCTTGTTGGCCCTTATGAGTTCTTGATAGATACATGATCGGCTCTTCCACAGTCGGGTGCCACGAGTGTTGGGGCGTTGCTAGATCTTTGTTTGAGTGTGGTGAAAGCTTCTTCCGCCTCCGTTGTCCACCTAAAGTCACCTTTTTATACACTTCTTGAGTGTTTTGAAAAGAGGCAATGACTTTTCTGCGATTTAGCGAGGAACACTGTTGAGGCCGGCCAGTTTTCCATTGAGGATTGGACTTCCTTCAGCGTGCGTGGTGAGGAAGTTCTATTCTGCCTTTGTCTTTTACGGACAAGGTTTTATGCCATCGGGTTCTATCGGTACCCTAAGAACATGCCTTGATGGCGTCGAAGGTGCATTTCTTAGGATTTAGCTCATGTTGATCTCTCGTAGAGTCTTGAATGTTTCTTCTATGTCGCGCACAAGTTCCTTTTCGGTATGGCTTTTTATGACGGTCATCACATAGACTTCGAGTTGCGGCCCTTTTGTTTTCAAAGGCATTGTCTACTGACCGATAGGTGGCACCGCATTCTTCAAACCAAATGGCATTTTGTGTAACGATGGCGCCTTGGCTTGTGTGGAAAACATCTTTTCCTCGTCCTCTTGAGCCATTTGTATCGGTGATATCTCTTATCAGCGTCAAGAAAACACTTAGTGGTATCCGCGCGAGGACTCTATTTTCCAATCTATCTACGGTAATGGATAGCGATCCTGCGGGCATGCTTTATTAAGGTCGGTGAAGTCTACACACATTCGCCGACTACCATCGCTTTTTGACCATTCTTTGGATTAGAAAGCGATCGTGGTAATAGACTTCGCATAATTCCGCATTTACCAATTTGTGTACCTCTGCGGTGCTGCGCCTCTGCGGAGCTTGCGCGCTTCTTACGGCGTGTCGGTGGTATCCTTGCCGGATTCTTAGTTTATGCTCGTGATCGGCGTGGTACTCGATCGTGTGTTTGGGCTCCGCGCGAAAATATCCACGTTCTTTTGTAGGAGCGCGCACACGGTGCTTTGGTTGTCCGACAATGACCTCCGATGGTTATTTCTTAGTGCGGGTATTACGGGTGAATTGCGACCTTCAAGTTGGGGACTTTGGCGCGCGACGCGCCGGGATGGGTTCCGCCGCGTAACCGTGTTACACTCTCTTTGGTACCGTGGCATTGTAAAGAGTGACAATGCCACCTTCTCTCAGAATTTAAGCATCCGTCTTGTTGTTGATGGCTTCGCGCGCATGGTGATATCGGTCTCCCAATAATGCCATTGTATGATGAGGGGTTTGATCACCATGAAGTCCATCGAGGTTGTCGTAGAGTGCTCTGCGTTGCCATGACGACTAATGTCCTTGATTGGCCCATGGGCCATATCTTTTCACACAAAACCGGTGAGTCCGTGTTGACGGATTTAGCGACTCGTATTTGGTCGTAGTCTTTTAAAGCAATGCTCATACATGATATTTGCCGATGCCCACCATCGATGTACATGCGGTGTATGTCGTGACCACCGCGCTAATTTCAATGGTGAGGGCTCTGCTGCTGCGTTGTCCATGATTAAAGTAGGGAAAGAGATTTCACTCCTTGGAAAACTCTGGTGACCTTTTGTCTAGTGGTTCGTTGCCGCGTCGTATCATGTAGATTGTGTCGGCCTTATCTTTGGGTGTCTCCTTCTTGCTTCCATTCTTTTGCTTATCTCTTCCCTCTTTAATGTTTTTAACTAAGTGGTCGATCGCCTCCTTGACCATCTTGTCGATGAGTTGGCGCATTTGGACACACTCGTTAGTGGTGTGACCCTTTTGAGCATGGTAGTCGCGATTATCCATTCCCGGTCGTCGATCTTACGGTATGCGCATCTGCGGTGGTTTTGGAAGTTCGCACCTTACGCTGTGAGTATTTCCTTTGGTGTTTTGATCGGGGAGTATACATCATTATCTCTGTCTCTGGCTCCTCGGCTGCGATAGCTCTATTACGGTTATTACCTCGGTCGTTGGATTGTCTCCCGGTTGTTCTGTGACCGGTAACTCGAATGGTTCTTTTGCTATCATTGCGGCTTCTCCCTGGACAAAAGACCGAGGCGCTTCATGAGTTCATCAAAGGTCTCGGGGATCTTGTCGTTTAACCTCTTGATGAGTTACGGGTTATTAATCCCATTCATGAAACACGAGATCTTTAAGACTTGGGCATGCTTTAACCTGCATGCATTCATCTTTAAAGCGTTCCATGAGCAGCTCGTGGATTCTCCACAGTTACATTTTACCTGGCGAGTTCGGCGGGATTTTTGCTACACTTTTGCGTTGAGTAAAATTTAGGCGGGCGCCTTTCTCAACTCTTCAAAACCATTCACGCTCGCCGTGGGAGTTTGTTGAACGAGTTCCGCGCTTCCACGGTGTGGAATTAAACATGTGGCACGGGTGGTTGTGGCGGTTTTCAATGGTCGCGGTGATTCAAAGATTTTTAGGTGATCGTCCGGGTCACTGTTCCATCATAGGTCTTGACATTAGTAGGCATCGTCTCTTCTTGTTCTCGGAGAAATCACTAATGCGTCGGTGAGCGCATCCACTTTCGGCGGCGCCACGGGAGAGACATGTCTTCCTCTTGGCTATCGCGTCGTTTCTAGACTTCCAATGTCTGTCATTGTCCTCGTTGTCGAGGAATTATCGATGAGAATTTTCCTTCTTACGGCGTTTTTAAGCTATCCCAGTCGACTCGTAGTGCGGATCGAAGGACTTTCGCAGGGGGTGCTTTCGCTCCGATCATCGCGTGCTACGGCTGCGATCTGGTGTGATACAGTGCGCCGTTCTTCTCTATCACTATCACTCCGTCTTAGTGCGGTGAGATGTCTCATCATCCTCGATTCTCCTCCCAATACATTGAATCTTTGGGGTGGCGCTATCTCTCGCGCTTTTCTTTACGATGGCGCGGTGGGGAAGTCTCGTATTCGAGAATCGAAGTTGAGTCGGGCTTTCAAGTTCCGACGATCTTTCTTCTCTTCCTCTTGCATGAGGCGGTTAATGTTTCGTAGTTTTGGGATACGAAAACTTACGGTGCTAGTTCGTAGCGACTCCTCGAGGGTGAGTGCGTTTGTTCTATTTGCTTTACCCTTATCGGCTGGTGCCTCTGGTACCTTTGTCGGTCGGTTCTAGCGATTGGAAGGAGTAGTAAAGGCGGTCTTGTGATGGGTCTACTCCACTCGTGGTGGTTGTAGTTGCTTGGGTTGTTCCCAGTGCGGTTCCACGGAGGAAGATCAAGTCTTGACACGATCCACTTTTTAGTAGCTTGTTGGTTGTCGGAGTGCAGCAGGATTAGTCCACTCTGCGACTTCTTCCCATAAGGTCATTGCGATCGGCGATTGCGTGCTTTGTCATTCTAGTGTCGGTTCTTAGTGTAGGGTCCGGATGGCGCCACTTGTTGATACAAAGTTGGGCGTTCACGATTTGGAGCTCGGTTCTCGTACCAATTGAGAATTGCTTGCTTGAGACTGCGCTAAGAGACAAGAAACACCGTTAGGCTTACGTGGGATTGTCTCCCGATTATCCTCCGGCGTGAGTGAGTGTCGGTTTAGGGTTTAAGGAGTTTTAGGGTTATGAGATCGTACCTTAAGCGAGGATATGATTCCCTTTATACGCGCGGAATCCTTGTTGGTTCGTGTTCCCCAACTTCGGCGTATCCGCCTAAGTCGGTTGGGAATGATTATCTTCTTGTTTTAGAAGATATCGGATATCTATTCCGTAAATAGATATGGGTTTGGGCTTTCGTGAGCCCAAACATGTATTAATATTGGCCCAGTTCGTACCAGGCCTGAAAGTATCGGGCTGTAGTCGGGTTCATGACCCGACTCCAGACTATACGTCATCACAAAAGATAAGGGAAACTAGGTGATTCGAATTCCTTGTAAGCTTAAAAAGAGGTATATTTGGTTAGATTCAATGCGGGTTTAAACATTTGGAGGCTAGGTTGAGACTTGGGTTCTTAGGTTCACATTCGTTCTTCCATATGTAACTCCTCACCACCTCTTGGTGTCGTAAGTTCCTTCGAACCCATTTCAATACATAGTATAATGTTATTCGTAACTAAGCTTCCTTGGAAAGGTCATTTAAAAGCGTAAATCCCATAAGCATGCATATATATATATATATATATATATATATATATATATATATATATATATATATATATATATATATAGGAAGGATCGATGAAGAAAAACTAAAATAAGAAGAATAAGAAGAATTTCTAGCACACATTTCAATTAGGAGGAGAATTTAAGGGGAGATGCATCTATTTTGTAGGTGCATCCGAAATAAATGGTTGTGGTTTCTTCTTATCATTCTTATTTTAACTTTTCTTCTTATTTGATCCTAACTATATATATATATATATATATATATATATACTAGATTTCAAAGCCGCCCGATGGTGGCATGACTTATGAATATTGTTTGCATATATTTACGTAGCGAAAGAAGGATGGGTGGGCATGACTTATAATTATTGTTAACATATTTTTCTTTATTGCATGATCTAGATGATTCTCGATCTAATGGCTCATTGCTTAAGAAATTGTGCAATACATATATAAAAATAAGGAAGAGTTAATTTTCCACACGAAACATGGCTTTGTAATATTCACATATACGAAGCTGCGTTCAAAATACATTTTACATCTTCCGATCGCCTAACGTTCTCCCATTTAACATTTGGGACCTCGGCCGAAACAACTAAAACTTGGTAGCTTGTAAGTGCATGCACATGGAAAACACTGTTTGAAGTCTTTATAAGCCTATATTTGATACTGCAAACAACCTTCTAAACCATTTTAGCCAAATATGCATAACTTATTTTTTTTGTAAAGGCGGAATTATGTAATTAAAATTAATGTACTAATTAGTTTAAGTATTGAATGAAAAAATGATTGCATGGCAACCAACCCGACCCGTTCGGGTTCACTTATGTTGCCACATATCGATATATAAAGCAATTACACATAACACACCTTGGGAGTCCCCAAAGCTGATGTGTTCCTTTTGTTAGATCGCTCCAAAGCCTTGTTTGAACAAAAATGCCCCTGATGTATTCCTTCGGCCAGAGTTCCAACATACAACTATGGTGAAAATAATTTGATGCTTTGGCTATCTAAATAAGGCATGAAAGTAAGAAATACATTTTTTAGCCATTAAATATCAACACCTTATAATCAATTGTATTACACTCAATTGTTATAATGCCTAATGTCGAAGATAGAAAAGCGAATTGTATCCGATGCAAAGATGTCATGTAATCGACCCTTTTATAATCAATAAAGGCCATTTAGGTGAACCGCATAAGCGAGATAAAGGTATAAATTTTAGTACTACATGCAACAAGCGTTTAGCAAATCGACTACCCTTTTCGATTAGGATCGTCTTTCATAGCTTGTGTAAGCAGACCAATGAACATTTCTCGATAGAGGTACATAATTCCCATAATGAATCGAGATAACATCAAAAATGTTGAAAATGCAAACACAAAAATAGAGTAATAATATGGAAGTAACTATATGTTGAAAATGCAAACACAAAAATAGAGTAATAATCGGAAGTAATATATGTGAAGTTCCCGATAATAACAATTTTACTTACATTGGAAATGTTCATTGCGAGAAGGAAATGTGAGTTAGGAGTATAAAGCACGATAAAACCGGTCAACGACAATTTGATTCTTTGACGAGATTTTAAAATAAGCATAAAAGCTTGAACTCCGACATTAAAATTCTTCGAGTGAGCACGCAAATAAGTGATCACATTCAAACACTATAGATGTAAAAATGAAATAAATAGCCACATACAAAGGATGAAAACAATTCCAATTTTATTCAACTGTTGATAAACTTTAGTGCAAATTAGAATATCATGATTGGTCGTGGTGCGTTAATTGGATTATGTGTGTTGTGAATAAATTGATTGAAATCTGAAGTTGGAAGCCAAGTTCAACAACGCCTCTAATAAGGCTACGGATTTGATTGTTATTCTATGTTTTAAGCCTACTAAGTTCAATATATTGCGAGAAAGGTTAGTAATTCTGGATCGGCGTTGTCCATCTACGTGGATATATACATCTATTTAAGTTGGTCGATCAATCCATTCTTTTAACCCTAAACCAAATCATCGATTTTATTGATTCCTATTAGAGTCATGGCCATTGTATGAAGGTGTTGACTTATGCCTCGATTCTTGCTTTCATTCACAGTTTAGCCAAGGGATGAGTAGATGTGACGGTGATGCCTATTTACTTTCAAGTTAATAGAATATAATATGCTAATCTCTAATCAATCGTTAATGATTTTTGTTTGACCTTTTTTCTTGTTTATTCATGATAACAACTTGTCTTAGGCATATTGTCACTCATATAATAAGCGGTGAGATGACATAGTTGTTGGTGAGAGAGTGAAGCAGCGACATCGAAGTGCAACACAGCGAAAACACGTTCTCGATATAATGTTTACTTTTTAAGGATAACATCTAGTCACTTATATTAGCTTTCTAAAGAGCATTCAAGTTCTCAAACAAACTTATAACTAAACTATAGTTACAAAAGTGGTAATAACATCTAGACATGATCGGTTGAACAACACATGTCGAATCTGAAACAAATTTGTTCATGTTAATTGGCTTTAGTTTCATTTAGAATTTATTCTCTATTATCCTAGCTAATAACCCGATTAAAACTTTACACTATGAAATGCAAATTAATGAGTTAAATTAGTAGAAGATGGACTTTGATCATGATAATGTTAGGTTAGCAATAGTGAAGATTGATTGACTTCTCGAAATCTGAGCGCAATTGACAAATAAAAAGGCACATGACAACTACTTAAAAGACAATGGCATACAATTATCAACCAACAACTACTAACAACATTAAAAGCTTAAAATATCATACTTTGTGAGTCTCAAACACTGTGTGAATAAGCCGCCTCCATCCATCATTACACCTTCCATAACTCCTAATGTATCATTTGCGTACTGTAGTGACGACTTGTTGCTAAACTTAGTAGAGGAAAAAGTTGAGTTGCAATCCATAAAGGTTCCAAACTCCAACATCCATTAAAGCGTGCCCATGTGCATGGCATCACGCATAATAATCGAACCAACACCCAAAGGCGATCAAGGCCGGTTGTAACGGCTTTTCAACACATTTTTATGCCATAATAATTAGGCTTAGATTTGTAAATAGAAAAGGGTCAAGAAGATCCAAGTTCCGCCATGGTCGCAAAGGAACACGGTTGCATAGTAACAACTATACCATCATGCCCTCTTGTCCTTGCCACACAAATTACTGGATAGAATTCTCGATGACCCACTTCATTTGACTTCGAGCGGCGACAATTCATCACGACCCACTAACGTTTTCTCATAAAAGAGGATTTCCACATAGACCGAAAGATCAAGAATGGGAGAAATTTAAAAGAAGGTTCAATCAAAATTTTCCTATGCGATTTCCCATAACACTGTTAAGTCATGGTTTTTCGTACACAAATAGGTGGTTTAGACATGGAAAATCACGTTTTCTTCTATTACGGGGTCATTACACGAGCGGGTATGAGCGGTCAATATCCCAACACACTTGACTATTCGAATGGACACGCTAGTGCGGTGCAACAAATAATTAGGCTCGGATCGTATATAGTGGTCGGTGGTGAAGTATCCAGATGCCTGCAATTTGCAAAGAAACCCGGTTACAGCGACCATATATGTTATGCCATCCGGTCATTGCCCGCCAAAACACAATTGGATCTTGAGCGACACATTTCATCTCGCTTAGCTCTGGCGGTCATCACAACCAATCAGGAAAACATTATTAGGATCGTATGAAATCCAAACCAACCATCGGCTCGAGATAGGTGAACAATCGACTAAAGTGGATACGCCCACCATGGCTGTAACCATGTTGAGTTGCCATGCCAAGATGCGGATAATCACAACCTACCACAATCATTATGACCATCACTTGCATCTCATAAACATAAATGTCTCACGTGGCATATGACTATTTTTGGCCAAAAGCGAACAAAGAGGATATGTTCCCCATGGTCGCAACTATTATAAGTTTCCCGCCATGAGCGGACACAATCTCGGCATCATTCAAGCAGACGAGGCTCATCACATGACCTCGTACAACCGACGGCATCATCACTCTCATCTAAGAAATCAAAGGAAAACAAAATCATGTTCACGTGAAGCAAGCCAATAAAACCATAAAAGTTCAGAAACATTGCACCATCTCCGCAACTAATTTCAATAATTTAAAACCACTAACATCCTACTAAAATCCACGGCATCATCGTTCTCATATAAGGAGACAAAAAAAAATCAGACTGATGATATTATTTTTTAATTAAGGGTATAAGAATGATGATATTGATTCCTCATATAGCAACCATGTAAAGAAAAGTAAACTCATTATGAAAAGAAAAGTATAGTTTTGAACCTTGTGAAACATGGTTTGGTTGCGTAGTTTGAACCTATAAACTGCTAGTAGCAACAGGTGAAGAATAAGAAGGTGCTGCAATAGCTTTTGGTAGCTCACCGTTTGCATCTGCTTTTCTTTTTTTCGTAGGAACATGTAGTTCACCTGAAATAGCAAATAAGAGGAAGAGATTATAAGCAAGTAAACATAGAAGTTATAATCATGGATAAAATTGTTTGTAAAAACGAATGCATAAAACGTACGGTGAAAGGACATTGTGGATGAAAGTGGGACATCAGTATTGTGGCGATGACTATAACCGATGTTTTTCCCGCCCTTGTAAACATTCTGAGTAGTTGGTTCATATTGTGAATGAGGTGAGTATGTATCTTCTCGAGAGGATGTCGGTTCATTCTTTGTTAAGTTATTGCAATGAGATCTTGTGTTTGACTTGTCTAAAGAATAATCTTTACCCTCGTAAACTTCCGATAACTTATGTTTCGCTTTGGTGGCGGTATGTAGGCTCAAATGAATTCTTATAGCATGCAATATGGACAGCATACGCATCTTCTTCCGACATTATGTGAACATGTAGTCATACTAACTCCATCGCATAACTAACAACCGCTTGGCTTTTGACAATTGAGGGTGATAATCTATATGTTCAACATCGAGCACGGATCCAAAGAGGCAAAGAACTAATGAAGGAACCCTACAATTGCTTTTTGTTTTGTTTTATATCTCAAAGGCTAAGTTATCTAATACTATATGGAAAGCAGGAACAACAGTTGTTGATTGAGCATAAAAAGGCGATGGCAAAGAGGGTTTACATATATACAGGTAGAGTTAAAGGCTCTTCTTGAAGAATACTTTTGTAAAAATCCTCCCCAAATTCATCGATTCTTGGTAGGGCGTAAAAAATATTGTGTGTGTGATAATGAGTGATATTAGGGTTTTGGAAAAAAAATACTCCCTATGATGAATGGTTTGGGCTTTATTTTTTTTTAATTATTAACTTTATTGTTGATCATTATATTTATGGCTTTGCAGAATATATCACAAAAGTTAAGTTGATCTAGTGGCAAACACAAATGTTATTTATCCAAATAACCAAGGTTCGATTCTTGCAAGACTTATTTTTTGAAATTAAAATTCGAAAATTAATGCTTAGGTAATTAAATTTCGAAAATAATTAATAATAGCTAATTAAATTTTAAAAAAAAATGCTTAGGTGGACAACTAATGATTACATGGCATTAAAATGAATTCGTAAAAATAAAAAAATTGTCTAAAATTCAAAATTAATTAAATGTCTTCAAATAAAATAAATTTTAAAAAAATGCTTACATGGCAACAATGTGATGACATGGCTGATAATGAATTACTGGGCAATGAGGTGGCGTTTACGTGGCATTATCTACGTGTAACACCTCCTATATATATATATATATATATATATATATATATATATATATATATATATATATATATATATATATATATATATATATATATATATATATATATATATATATATATATATATATATATATATATATATATATATATATATATATATATATATAACGAGGCGTTGACATTAACTGCACCTCAATGCCACATAAGCTTTGTTGTCCAACTAAGCAATTAATTGTTAATTTTGGATTTTTTTTTTTTTTTTTTATTTATTTATTTTTTTTGTAATTTTCGGAATTTTTGTTAATTTTCGGATTTTTTTTTTTTTTTTTTTTTTGTAATTTTCGGAATTTTTTAAGCATTTTTGAAAATTGTTTATAAAAAGGTTCCTTGCAAGGTTTGAACCTTGGTTGTTTTGATAAATAACTTGTGTGTTACCACTTAGGCAACAAGTTATTTTAACAATTATGTTGCATATTATAATATATAAATGGCTATAATCTACAAAATTATATAAAGTAATAATCTTTTTAAAAACTTATTATACATAAAAAAAAATTACGTCTCTTTTAAAACATATATAAGATTTTAGGGTTTTATTGTTTTTTAATGTGTTTTTGTGCAGGTATCTCAGAGTATAAACAATGGATCATATGACCTATTTTTTTGACAGAAAAATGTATGCCTCTTTTCCCTCAAAACCCTTATGATAAAACTTTGTTAAGGTGTATGAAACTTTGTTTGTTTGTTACCCTTATGTCATTCTATCTGTAAAAAAAAAGAGCATCATTATTTAGTTGTAGGTGGTGGCACAACAGGATGTTCATTGGCAACAATAAGAATTAGTAGCGGTGCTACAATCAATTATAAGAGATTTAGAGGTACTTTCTTCAGGGCATATGTATATAGCATCACGTGACAAGAAAAATACATTACAACCTTTTGATTTATTTAATGTACTGGCCAAACCCAAAGGAAACATAGGTTAATGATCTGTATGGCTGAGTATGATCACCTTCAACTTACGGGGTCTTTGATTTACTTTAATTTTGATGAGAGCAATGAAAGTTTCTATACATTACATTCCAGTTTGAGAGCTTAAGATCATATTTCTTTATTTTGTTTGGTTTAGAAGTTAATTTTCTATATTCGTTGGGATTTTCAGTTGTTTTGTTGCATTTTATGTTTGTGTTTAATATTGTTTAGGTAATACATGAAAGGTAAACATTCGTTCTAACATATTTGTTTTGAAGATACATTCGACGACATCAACAACAGGTAATACATGTTATTTGATTCAATGATATTTGTATTTAGATATTGGTATTTATTTTGAATATACATATGACTAGTGCAAAAGGTAATGTATGTTGTTTGATATCAATGATGTTTATGTTTTTTGAATATACATCATAAGTGCCTATTGATTTTACATTTGTTACATTTCTTATAGTTCATGTGTTTTTTTTCCTTAGATTGATATGGTAAAGGAGGATCGGAGGTTATAGATTGAAGATGAATCAATCCGAGATTGAAGCAGACATACATACACTACGTGATGGAGGCTTATTAATGAAGTTGGATGGGAACCGTCATATTTATATACGCAGAGTAAGAGGCAGCTGGTACCCGTCTCTTGATTGAAGGAAGAACTTGCTTGCTTCAGGTTTCAAAAACTATTTTTCTCAATAAGCTTTATTAATTAAAATATTGGGATCAACGATTCGAATTACAGGTACGGTTAACAATTTTATTTATTTATTTATTTTGGTGTTTATTGTATATAAGATTTTGGGGATATATTTGGAAGATTGAAGATGTGTTTATTGTTTGCATGCACCCAAATTTAGTTTGACAATTATAATGTATTTATATGTGTTTATTTTATGAAAATAGATTATGGTTTTAGCTCATTTTGTCATAATATTTGTAGATGGATCAGTAGACTTTGAAGAAATCACTGAACAATTCACGTTCATTTGAACTCACATCAAGAGTATCGACCACAAACAGAAGGTAACAACAGTTTTAAATTATCTCTTCTATTTGTGAAGCTTTGAAACTATATTAGTTTTTACAAGTATGATTATGTATGCACTCTATAATTATGGCATACTTTCGTTCTACATAACTCATTTATATCTCCTTAATGGTTCCAACTATGCTCATGTCTTTTGTAGTTGCCACGGCTTCTTTATCCAACCTTACTCACACATCAAATAGAAATGGCAAGAAACAGCCGCGACTTAGACCAAGCTCTTTAGTTGTGGAGTTTCGGGTTGGATAAGCACAAGGCAGCAGACCAACGGTGGTTGCACAAGGTTTCAAAAATGATTCTTTCCCTCCATATTATGTAAAAATAATGTCTTTACTGTTACAGGACGCCATCTCACGGTCTTTATGTCTGTTAACATCTTCATTATCCAATATTACTCATAATGCAAATACACAAGGGCAGTCGCTTTACACAAGGTTTGATACTAAACCATATTTTGAAAACCAATATTATAGAATTAATATCGTTAGGATAGTTATGATTTATGAACATTTACCTACCTGTTGCAGTTACACCAAGTTCTTTATCTGAGGGGACCCACAGTGCAAATAGACCCACCAATCAACAAAGACGGGTTAGACAAGGTAACACCCCCAATCTTAGTTACGGAGTACTTCTCCCCAATGAATGAATATGACAAGATAGGGCCAGGTTTTTTTCGAAATTATATCTCATTGTTGTCTATTTTTATGTAAGGCTTAATTACTGTTTTTGATGATATTCTCAGCGGCTTACTTGTGTTCGATCTTTCAGCAATTACTATTTCCATTAAAGAAGAAAGACGCAGTTTCCTCCACTTCATTACTCGCTTATGTGCAATTCTTGGTGGTACATTTTCTTTAATAGGTTTGTCTTAACTCTTCTATTTGAAGTTTAAAATCTCCAACTTACATCTAGGTGAATGATACATAGGACTAGAGGTGCAAAATGGCTTGTCCGGTGGGTTTGTATATTGGTTCAAAACAGGTTGAAATGGGCGAGTTAGGCTGACTTGCAAGAACATATATATTAATTATATTGAGTTTATGATACTTTGTGTTAGACGGGTAGATTGACCCATCTGATTCGTTATATAGAATACATAATCTGAATTGACCTATAGGTATGTAATCGACTGTTTTAATGTAATGCGTTGGCTTCATTTAAAGTTGAACTTTAAATGACCTGAAATTACTAATGATGAAAAGTTCTATCAATTTCATGTAATTTTTGTTTAAAGTTTAAATATTCATTAATGTTTTGTGTTTCATAAGGTTATGTAGATTAAGTTGCATTCATGGCAAGTGTTCTGGGTTTGATCAGGTTATATGGATTATGTAGATTAAGTATCCAAATTAACATACATAATACATTTTTCTTGCTTCTCTTGGGTCTTATAAACTAAATGGTTACCATCAAAACTTTAGAGCTAAAATATTAAAAGAGGGTTATTCATTCCTAAGTGAGAACAAAATTATATTGTTTAACGTAAGATCAGCTTCAAAATCCTATACTAAAATATGTAAGTTTTAAGAACATTTTCCAATTTGTTTGTTTTTGAAATGTTTTTCAGGAACAACGAATTATTATTTCAAAGATTGGACACATTTGTATGATTAGGAGAACGAAACCTGAGGGAGTCACTCTTCCGAGTGAATCAACCACTAGCCGAGAAAATATTAGTACACTTAATTTTGAAATGTTAAACCAAATGGATTACATTCTCTTGATATCCGTGGAGTTAGACTCATTCGATTCGAGTTTGTTGCATTAGAGGTTGTATTTGTTGCATTAGAGGGTTGCATAGAGGCGACTTGCGTTCCTTAGACAAAGAGGTGAGATGTTTTACTTTGTATAACATCATTGAGTATGGTCAAATAGGCAAAGAATGAAACATATTAAATAGGTTGAATGGGTAAATGCCCAAAATCATTTTTTTAAAAGAAGCTATATAATTAGTTATAACTTTGTTTTGTGATCAGATTACATAAACGAATAATGTCAAATACACCATCTCAAAAAAAGAATGTATTCCATGGGGTTTGAGCATATATCCAAACCGGGTAAATCTCTTTGATCACCTCTAATAAAGCTACTTTCTTCCCATCTTATTATGATTTAGGCAAAGACGTTAGAGACGGAAGCGCATCCAACTTTGGCTAAGTTAACTACAAATATTAGTACACTTAATCTTGCACGAGTTAGTCAAATATTAGAGACGTTCTATTGGCACCATCAACAGCGGTCCTTAAGGTGACAAATTGTTAGATGTAGCAAAGTAAATATCACTTTTTACATGGTTGAATGGAATGATATTATGACTGGTTGGTAAGGTGATTTGACATGGATGTTGCAAAACAAACTCACTTTTTTACTTGCACTGAATGCAATGATATGGATTGGGTGGCTGGAATTGCAATTCATGTTCAACCCACTTTTCAGGAACCATTTTGTCCATCATTAGACTTCTAAAAAATAGTTTCATGTTTTCATTTAGGAGGGAAAGGAAGAGGACGCCGCAACTGTTGCTCCAAAAAGGAAAAGGGGTAGACCACCTAAGTTACAACCCAAAAGCCCCGAGACTCCAGTCATAGGTATGATTTAAACCTCCTAAATTTTTGAGTATCATTGTTTGACAATTCGTTAGTTAGTGTATAGTTTTGAACATTTTTTTTTCTTATTAAATATTACTGCAGTTAATCATCAGAATGGAGGTGTTGGGCCAGCTAAAATTTCTGTGGTGTAAGGTGCTCAAGTGACGGAAGTTAGTTCACCTACAAGCCCTGGAACAAAAACTCTGGAAAAGACTCAGGAACCTGTTAAGGAGCCAAATGAAAATCCTATAAAGGAGGCAAATGAAATATCTGTAAAGGAGCCAAATGAAAATCCTGAGCAAGATGCAAGTGCTCAACAGGGGAAGAAAAAGTATTCAACAACTAAAGGTAGACGAGGAAAACGGCAGACAATCAGTGTTAATGAATCTCTAGCTCAAGGTGCATGAAATCACTTTATTATTGCGAGTTAGTGGATCATTATTTTTGGAGTTTACTTTTTTGATCTAACAAGTTTTGGTTTCGATATTCAAGATGCATCCAAAGGAAAAACAGACGGGAGCTTAGAAACAAAAATTCCAGAAACTTCTGTTGTACAATCAGTGGACCTGGATGATCAACCTCTTTCGACATGGATTGAAGGAGTACACTCTCCAGTACCTTTTACATGGTTGAATGGAATGATATTATGAATGGTTGGTAAGGTGATTTGACATGGATGTTGCAAAACAAACTCACTTTTTTACTTGCACTGAATGCAAGGATATGGATTGGGTGGCTGGAATTGCAATTCATGTTCAACCCACTTTTTAGGAACCATTTTGTCAATCATTAGACTTCTAAAAAATAGTTTCATGTTTTCATTTAGGAGGGAAAGGAAGAGCACGCCGCAACTGTTGCTCCAAAAAGGAAAAAAGGTAGACCACCTAAGTTACAACCCAAAAGCCCCGAGACTCCAGTCATAGGTATGATTTAAACCTAAATTTTTGAGTATCGTTGTTTGACAATTCGTTAGTTAGTGTATAGTTTTGAACATTTTTTTTTCTTATTAAATATTACTGCAGTTAATCATCAGAATGGAGGTGTATAGTTTTGAACCGACGGCGTAGATGATCAACTCGCTACACAGAATGATATGCCACTTGCAGTGGTTGCATGTATGTTGATGATTATCACAATTTAGTGTACGACTATCATAGTAATGAAATTACTTTTATTACGTACTTACTTTATACATGTTTTGGTTTTTTTATAGTTGAATCAATGCACTTTATAGTTTATATTTCATGTATATCGCTTGAAACGTACATTTCCTTTTTAAGGTCAATAAATAATGGTAAAAATATTATATCTCGATAAAACGTGTATATAAACAATGCCAAACACTCCTCAAAGTTTATGTACATTCCTCCTCGATAGCTCATAGGTTGGTCATTCCTAATACTATAGTGTGTTTTCAGTATTAATAAACAGGTTCATAGGACAGAAAATGGCGTCGTTCATATAATCGGCTTGAACATGATAATCTATATGATACTCATCTTTGCTTTCAATAAAACTATCCAATTGATAAAGCAGGTTCCAAGCTTCCCCGGCAAGTTATTTTTCTATTGTGACGAAGCACCAGGAAGCGGGGGACAAACACCATTAGTTTTGAGTCATATCGTATATGAAAAGATGAAAGAAAAACACCCAGTTCGTTGTAGAGCTCAAGAAATAGCAGTAAAGAGAATACTACACTAAGTAAGTAACAATGCTATGAAATTGAACTACTCTACTTATTTTAAACAACAATATGCTATTTAATAATTAAAAAATTGTTTCACGTACCAAGAAGTTCTATATTCTAAACTATTTGATTTAGATACAACACACCCTTGATTCTGTTGTTATGGTCCTCATAGCTATCACAAAATATGTGGCAAGATAGCAGTCGCAAGCCGCATGCAGGTCCCAAGATTCAAAATAGGTTCAGGTGATTAGTGGAGTTTCCAAGCTAACACTTTTAGTCAATTTCTATAAACTTTCCTTTATATAAATGGGTTAAATATGATTGTAAAATCTAAAATGATCACATTTGACCTGCTCTCCTTTTGATCCGTTTGTGATAAATGGGTTTGTAATTGTGATCCTAGCTTATATAACTAAAATAAGCCCACATGAGTGTTTGGATAAGCTTATAAGCCTGGACTTATGAGCTTATATGAGGGGTTTTATAAGCCCAGAATTTGTGGCTTATTTGAAGAGGGGTGGGCTTTTTAATGTTACAAGACTTTTATACCCTTATATAACAACTACAATTTTAAATATTCATGTACTTTTTGGTCATTATATACCTCATAAATTATAATAAGCTAACCCAAAACCATGGGCTTAGGAGCTTATGAAATATAAGCTGAACGAACATAAGCTTAGACAAACACCCCTTAACACGTTAAATATTTATAAAATTTCAATAAAAGTACACAAACAAGTGTTGGAGACTCAACTGGTCCATTTAACGTGATACGACCACCACTTTTGCTAAATCTAAAATTTTAAAGTGCAAGGAACATACCCCAAGGCTAGCCAAGACGAACGCCACATCGGTCAAGGTATCGCAAGTGGACCTTTAGAGAGCAAGCAAGTCGCGATGAAATGAGTCCGAAAATTTTCGGTGTTATTTTATAGACACATTTTATATAGTAGGTTTGATAAGAGAAAGGCGTGAGTTTATACTAGAATCAAATCTTTCTCCTCGAGATGTGACTTGATATGATGATCATCAATGATGAAGGCGATGCGATCATGAATGTTCATTTTTGCTCTCATCGTAGTCGCTTTCTTCTACGCATCCTCCTCCGCGGAGAGATTCTCTGTCTTGCTTTGCACAAAAGAAAATGATATTTTAGAATAAAGACAAATTGCCAATGATTAAATTGTTATAACTTCAGAATAAAACCCGGCAATTATAAGCTTCGACACATGTTTTATGACTATAGCATGAGTTGATATCTAATAAGAGAATCAAATTAAGCACTAAAACTAATATATTAGATGGGATTAAATGACGTCACCTCAGATATTTGTTTGATCTTTCGCCCTAATGGGCTGCAACAGAATTTCAGAACCGTCTCAATAAGCTTGATTACAAACCATGATGTAATATCTCTCAAATGCATAGCCTCATGTTATAGTTCATGGTTCTTGAACTTGCCACAAGCTATTGTATTCTAATACTAACTTTTTTTTTTTTTTTTTTTTTTTTTTTTTTAATTTTGCAGGTGGTCATTACTGAATTTATACAAAAACATGTCAAGCTATGACTTCAAGATTAGTTTACCAAGATCGGTATTAGCATTTAATGAAAACGCGTTCCTTGAATTATATTCAGGTCATTTCTCGCTACAGGGCACTGATAGAAGCAACGGATCAACTTTGTACGCTCAAAGGTACTTTCGTCGTCCAGAAGTTATATTTTACCCGCCTATCCGACCCATTAGTTAGAGTGAAAATATGAAGCTTAGTAATGGGTCACATAACATATGAACTTTAATTTTGGTGTGTGTAATCGTTATCAGTTAAATGGGTGGTATAGCAAAATTGACAGAACAAGATGGAGGTGAATTGATTTAGTTTATTTTGTTTTGTGATTTCGACTTGCCATTTCGGATATTCTAATGAATGGCTATGTGTTTGATATGCTTGATCAGTAGCGGTAGTAGTAGTAGTGCCATTAACGAGAATATGAGCTTCTTCACAATGGTGCTTGGATAATTCTTTTCATGAGTTAAAATGCTTAAATAATACATGTGTAGCATTTGACATCACTTACATGGTATGCCCGCCAACACATGGTGGTCATGGCTCCCTCTGATGAAGCCGAACTTGAAAACATGGTAGCTACTCGCACCCATTGATGATGACCTTCCGAGAGTCAATGGTTTTGGTGTACCTCTTCATCCCAACACTAAAAAGATAGAAACTAACAAAATTTAAGTTCTTTTTGGCAAAAAAAAGGTTCTAATAATATTTTGTAACATATTGATTATCGATGAATATTGAATTGGTTCACCAAGTGTTTGAAATTTTCAAAAAAAAAACACTACTGCAGCATGAATGTTATTTGTACTCAAAATTTACTTCAAGTCTATAGAAAACTCATTTATATTTGGCTCTCAAACATTATCACAAGTTGGGTACAAATACGGACAACTTCATGTTGGTCTTTCAAGAGTTAAAAGCGAAAAAGGTTTTAAGATTCTTTGTTGTGACAAAGCGATTAATACACAAACTTCGCAACAAATGTCGGTACAAATAAATTTTATTTTGTATATGAATAAAATGGTCATGCATTTTTATTTCGCTATGACGATTAATAAAAGTTAAGGCCAAATATTGTCCCAGATTGATTTGTTTTTACAAAAGCCGGTATACTTATATTATTTAATTGTTTCATTATCTTTTATATGTATTACACTAAACTTAGTTACTTATAGTTTGTATGTTTTTATAATTTACATCCACGCAAACCATACAATTATTTATAATTCTTAAAAAAAAATTTTGTTTTATAATACTGTTTGACAATTATAAAAAATGTTTTCAATTAACAAAAACAACAAACAAATAATTATAAGTCATGCATGCCATCATGGCCGAGCTTATATATATATATATATATATATATATATATATATATATATATATATATATATATATATATATATATATATATATATATAGTCTGATCGATTGAGAAAAGTTTTAGATTGAGAAAAATGATAAGCGATCTTCATCATTCATTTTATTAAACCAACAAAAGGGCAAAATGGGTATTTATAGTATTTCATTACCTTAATACACTTTAAATCCTCTTCATAACATGCGTTTTTTTCCTCATTCAAATATTACTTTGGAAATGACCAATTGATTCATTTTTTTTTTAATTGTTTTCTTCTTTCTGCTCGTCACCATTCAACCAACATTCTAAAAGCTTAAGATTACCCCTTCTCTCCTTTTATTATTTAATTACGTTATCATTCATGTAATGACAATTTTTTTAATATTAATACATTTTATTAGTCCTATGATTCATTTTATTGTGTCAGTTAGTAAATATGAAAAAAAATTGATTGACATAGTTCATCATTTTTTTCGAGTATTTAGTGATTAAAAAAATAAAAAATAACGAATCACTATCGATTCACTAATCCAAATGATTCAAAACAAAAAAACAACAAATTCATTTATGATTTGTATACCAAAAAATGATGTATGATTCACAAATAAACAAATGATTAAAAAAAGATATATGTATGACAAAAAAAAAGACTTGAGCGTTTGATTCAAAAATTTGAAATTAATATTAAAACATAGTTTTCTAAAGATGATACTATGATTCAAAACTCATAACGTATGCTTCATATATGTTAAAACTTGAATCATATATCTAAAATACATTTTCATAGTCATAGTCTTGGACCGTCAAATTCGTTTGTAATCATCAATAATATATATTTTTATCAGTTACTAGGAATAAATAAATCTAAAAGATGAATCATATATTTAAATAAGATACTCATATATAAAAGCAACAAAAGATGAACCATGTAGTTGTTAAATAATTTTATTTAGATTTTGCTATTAACAATGAAAGTAATTTGATTGTTTAAAAAAAAGACATTGTAAGTGGGACTTTACGAACAAAAACGGCAAACCAGTTACTACTATGGTTTTAAATTTTCGAAAATTTGAACCATAATTTTAGGAGTCATAATGTTTCATTAAGTTTTGAATGATTCATTTACATTTATACCCTTTTCATTCTAATTAATAAATATTAAAATTAAAAAATCTAATGGTCTTGATTTCTTCTCAATCTTCTCAATCTAAAAGTCTTCTCAATGGATCGATTGAGAAGGTTTTTATTTTGAGAAGATTGAGAAGGTTTTTAAAAACGATAGATTTTTAACTTTGATTCATATTTTTCAAGCGTAAAACTCATTTTAATGTGATTAAAATTCAAAATGTGTAAAAAAATTGAATCAATGTTAAAAATCTCGATTTTGCGATATATGAAGAATCTTGAATCATCTGCATAAATTTAATGAATCATCATCATAACTCGATTTTAACAATGATTTGTGAATCAAATTTGTGATTTATAGATTCGATTCACCATAAAATGATGTTTACTTGAATCAAGTAAAAAACATGAATCGATTTGATCAAACGAAGATTTCTCAATCTTCTCAAAATAAAAACCTTCTCAATGGAACCGGAGCATATATATATATAGGGAAGGGTTAATGTGAGATTTTTTAAAGTTATAAAAATAAGAACCAATCTAAACCGTTAGATCTATTAATTGGTGTTAGATGAGATTAATATTAAATGAGTGTCATTATTTATACTACATATAATAGAGGAATGATTCTCTCTCCTCATGGTCTTAAAATTAAGACTTACAAAATACAATGTCTATTGTACAATACACAATGCACTATTAATGAGCTTTCTCATCAATCTTAATTTTAAGACTTACAAGTCTTAAAGCTTAATGTACAAAATACAAAGCACTATTAATGTGGTCAAGATAATTAACATAGTCAATTAATTAAATGGTCAATACAAAGCCTATTGTACAATACACAATGCACTATTAATGAGCTTTCTCATCAATCTTAATTTTAAGACTTACAAGTCTTAAAGCTTAATGTACAAAATACAAAGCACTATTAATGTGGTCAAGATAATTAACATAGTCAATTAATTAAATGGTCAATACAAAGCCTATTGTACAATACACAATGCACTATTAATGAGCTTTCTCATCAATCTTAATTTTAAGACTTACAAGTCTTAAAGCTTAATGTACAAAATACAAAGCACTATTAATGTGGTCAAGATAATTAACATAGTCAATTAATTAAATGGTCAATAAATACAATTAATGCAGTTATTAAAACACCCCTTACATAAGAAATACAAATTATCAAGCATATTGTACAACCAACTTAAACACAATTCTTGCATTAAATGTCACTAATACAAATAATAAAACACATTATACTGAATATTTAAGCGAGAGCAGACAGCAGAAACAGACTCGAGCCCAGCAGCACGCAGGCTAAACGAAATTTTGATATCCGTAAATTTATTGTCAAAAGAACATAGTAAACTAAAATACATAATTCACGGAAAATTTTATTTCATGATACCCGCGCATCGCCGGGTGACTCGCTAAGTAGTAATTAAATAGAGTTTTAAGGTTATTTTGGTACATTTTCTTTTCACCATTAATAAAATGATAAACTATTAATACCTTTCAGTCAAAATAGTACCTCATGACCTTTTTTAATTACGTACTATAATTCATTAATATGATACATTGATACATGGGTCTACATATAACCACTAATATCATATTAAAAATGATACATTGATACATAGTCATACATACAATATACATTTATCAACTGATATACAAATGTCCTATAGTTTAATACGCCCCTTCCAAAACATAAAAAAAAAGATAAAAATCTTAAAAATACGCAAATACATCCCTTTCGAAACTAAACAACCCAACTAATACATAAATACATGATGGTACATTATCTCAAAAAATAATTGATGAATCTTGGTACATCATCTCGAAAATAACTGATGCATCATGGTACACTAAACTAAACATAACCTAACCATGACCAAACACAATCTAATACATCTAAAAAAAGTGATACATCGTGTCAAACTCTCACCGTTGCAGCCAATCTCGACACCATTGTATCGTATCAAGTGTATCACCATAACAAATCAAGCCCGACACTGTTGCAGCCAATCCCGCCTGTTTTCAAATACATTAGATGTTAAAAAAACACTCAAGTTACTTCATGTTTATCATTTCAAAAGATCTTGTACACTTCCTGTCAAAATTCACAAAAACAAAACAAAACTAATAACCGTAACACTTCTAAAATTATATTCATAGATGACCGTATAAAACAAAACTTTTAAAACTACTTCATGTTTATCGGTTGTAAAGTAATTATGGTTTTAGAAGTTTAAAAGAAAAGGGCCCATAACATTTTTTTCAAAAATTGTATAAACTTTTTTTTTAAAAAGAGTTGAACAAACTTTTATTCAAAAAAGGGTTAAACAACGTGAAGTAGAAGAGTCTCAGCCGTCCATATTCTAGCCACCGCTAGATCTAGTTGCCGCCGCCAAACACTACGGGTGATGCAGCTATTGTCGGATCTAACATGTGTTTGATATGTATCGAACGTATCACGACCAACAAAAAAAGAGGTGTTTCGATCCGTGTATGATTTAGCAGTAAGGATCTGTTCAATCGAAGGAAACGCCGCAGTCATGAACTACAACGAGGAGAGAATATTCCAGTGATATGACTGGAGCAGATTCCGGTGATATGGTGGGAGGAGTGGAGATTCCGACAGATATTTCTGGGAGGAAATGAGATGGGAGGCTAGTAGTTTTTAGGGTTAAATGTTATTTAGGTTTAAATATATAAAATACCGAACATACCCTTTTAGCTATATATTTAATTTTTAGTTTATTTAATAACCAAATTCCATTTGTTAACTTTTAATTGGGTTCTTACTTTTAAAATTTTAAGGGTGATTTGTGTGAAGTGAGTGGTGAAAACAAACACAATATCAACGTATCAGATTAATCGTAAAATCCGACAAATCAACCTTTTATGAAAAGGGGTAACGTGCCAAACTTCACGAATGTGATAAAAGTGATACCGGGAAGTGATTTCCCCGGGTCGTGTCCCAACGAGGTGTGAAATTGACGGTGTCGATGAGTTTCGTGATAAGGACTTGAATTGGTTAAACGAATTTGGGAATTGTGATTACGTATTCTACAAAGTAAAGAACGAAAATGAAAATAAAGCATGTAAAACTAAGAAAACACTAAATAAACTACGACTAAGCCTAAGAAACAATAAAACAACGCTAAATTACATCCTAGGGTGCTAAAATGCAAAAACGCTAAAAGCAAGGAGCGCACAGAGCCTAAAGAGTAAGAATAATGAAATTTAAGGCCTCTGGTGCAAAACCAATTTTCCTCGTTCTACATGACCAAAAATAATTTTAGGAAAAGCGGAATATTTTTTTTGAGTTTTATTTTATTTATTACAATTAAAAGCGATTTTAAACTAAATTAATTATTAAAAATACTAAACATTTTGGAAAATCTACAAAATTACATAAAATACATCAAACACTCTTTGAAATTAAGAAAAATAAGAAAATGGTGCATTGCTTATTGAAATAAGCGACTAAAAGATGAATAAGCTAGAAGTATAAAAGCGAAAAAGGCTTTACATATTAAACATTACAAAGATAAACCAATAAAGACCCGAGGAGTTGGCTAAGGTGTGTCTGGTTTGTCGTGGCTGTGTGCAAGAGGTCGGGGTCGAATCCACCCTGTCCTTTTGGCTTCTTTATATTTTTTTGATCTTTTCTTTTGGAAAATGAAAATGCTATCAAATTAAACAAATTTTGTAAAAGCTTTGACTTGACAACTTCTTAATAAGTCATTGTATCGACTTGTTAGTACGATGTTTTAGACAAGACACAACCAAACAAACACCCACGAATCGACTTTCTTAAGCACAAAAAGCATAAATAAGCAATGAAGGGTCATAAACAAGCTAACGAGGCTTATGTAAATCAAAGGGCAATCAAAGATGAGAAATTTTGTGACAAATGAACTTATGAAACTTACCCAATAAGGCGATAGCGACTTATCAGTTCACTCGTTTGGGCGGACTTGAACAAACACCCTTTGCTTCTTGGAACAAAATAAGCATAGACAAGTAGTGAAATAAGCCACATAAAGAACAAATAAGCGGGAAAGGTCGAGAAATAAGCTAAGTTAGAAAAGAAATAAGCTAAAAAAGGAGAGCGGTTGGCTTAAAGGGAATCTAAACTACTAAAAGGAGAAATAAGCTATCTATAATAAGCATAAATAAGCAAGGAAATGGTCTAACCTACACTATACTTTCTAATAAGCACTAACTAACCTAAGTTAACCTACTTGATAAGCTAGAAACTAAAGAAAAAGAAACCAATCACACGGTGTGAGTTTCTTTGTTGAAGTTCTCGCAGATTCTTGATCCCAAACAGGCGAGGCTCACTTTTGAGCTTAATCGGCTAAGCGCGGTGGTGGAGAACACCGAGCTTATGGGACCAAGAAGACAAGCTAGGGGCAAGCTTTTGCCCCGATAGATGGCCTAAATAAGCTACTTGACTTATAAATAAGTCGTAAGAATGGGTGCTGGTCTGCTGCTTGTGTGACAAAACAGGAAGCAAAATCACCTTTTTTTTTTGTTGCATGCACTTAACAATACTCCATTCAACAATGAAGCTAGACACACAAATTAAACTTGAATTGAAATCAACCTAAGTAAATTGCAAATCTAACATGGGTCAAAATAGACTTTTGACCCACAAAACTTGATGTTCCAAACAACGCTTTCGAGCGTAAACAGATTTTAAGATGCAAAACTTTTGAAAACCGATTTTGGGCTTCACACTTAAATCTCAACTTAGCTTTTGACAAATTTAACAAACACTTAGACCACTTTGGCAAGAATTGAACATGGAGAAAATTAAATTGCATAAACTTAAAAAAATTGGAATTAAATCTTGAAAATAAATTGCATTAAGCGGAAAGTAAACATTACATTAAAATTAAAATGACAATTAAAGTACAAATGGGACTAGACATAAATTTCTAGACAACCTTCTACAAATCTCTAACATCCTATTTATACTAAAAAAATAAAAAGTCTTCTTTCCTTCATTCTTGTCTTGTTTTCTGTTTTTGTGTTTCTTGTGTGAGTGTAAACAAGCCAAAGCATCACCATTGTGTTTTCTTGAGTTCAATCCACACCATCCATGAGGTAGGTACCAACTTGAGCTAAATCTGAGCCGTCCCTTGGGGTTTTGTAAGTTTGGGATTGCCATGGTGGCATGGGTATCATGTGACTTATTCTTGGGGAGGGGAGTGAGTGGGTTGGGGATTTGGGATTGACTGGGTTTTAGGGTTCCTGGGGATTTTGGGTAACAGAGAAAGAGAAGGTGGAGGGAAAAGAGGAGAGGGTCGGGTTAGGATTAGAAAAAGCTGGGTTGGATATTAAAAAATGGGTCGTGGGTTTTATTTGGGCTTTGAGTTATTAACTTGGACTTGGATTAGATGTGTAGCCATATGGTATTTAAAGGACCAATAAGCGTACACATGAAACTTCGAGGACCTCAGTGTAATTTATGAAGATGCTATCCAAGGGCCTTTCTTGTGAATCTCAAATAAACCAAGGGACCAAATCATCATTTTGAAATTCCAAGGACTAAACTTGACAAATTTAAAAATCGAGGGATTAAACTGTAATTTCTCAAACTTTTGAAATATTTCACCAAAGGACTAATTATGACAACTTATGATTTCAAAAGGACCTTTGGTGACTTTTTTTTTTTTTTTAAAAAGCGTGCTCGGGGACTATTTACATCAATTTTTGAAAGGCGGGGACCTAAAGCGCCAATTATGCAAACTTTGTTCATTTTCATCGATTTTAAACATTTTGCATCGAAACATATAAAACACAATTTTGAGATATTTTCATTATTTTGATGCATTTCGGAGTGTTTTGAATGTTTTCTGACTCAGTTGACCTAAAAGCGATGAGTGAATCGCACTCATCAAATCCCCACACTAAAACATTGCTAGTCCCTAGCAATCTTTTGAGAAAACTTAATGGATTTGAATCTCTTTACCAAAAGCCATTACTTCGGAGTAGCCGAATGTTTCGATTCAAGTAAGAACCATGGTACGCAAATAACCATGTGATTTTGAGCAAACCACCGACTTTCAACGGTTTTGATTTTGTCTTTACGAAGCCGTACCCTTACGGACTAGCCAACTCTTAGATAAATTATCAATATTATCTTTGGTGAGTCGATTACCAATTATGGTTTTCCAAGCGCCTTTACCACAAGCCATAAACTTCATGGGCTAGCCAACTCTTCACTAATTAAAGATATGGTGAAATTTGAATACCATACAATTTGGGCAAATTGCAAGCCGTCATGGATTTGATAAATCTTTACCAAGAGCCGTTTGCTCTGGATTAGCCAATCCTTTAGTCTTCTGAGACATGGCGGATGATAACCAAATGAGAAAGTGTAAAACACTTACTCGAAAAAAAATTTTGGCCAAAAGCAGGGAATTAGGCGGATAATAAATGATAAAATTAGTGAGAATTCCCCCACACTTAGAAATGAATATTGCCCTCAATATTCAAAGTACCTATTGTTATGCCGAAACAAAAACGTAAAAGGAAATACTACGCCATTATTTGAATTTTTTTTTTTTTTTTTTTTTTTTTAGAAAACTTATATACAAAAGCGGGGGCAACTCCCACACTAAGGTGGTACACGGGTGAAAACCCATGTTATGCTCTTGTTTTGTTAACAGTCGCTAGCTTGACTCGACCACAATTCATTGGTCCATGGGGAGCAAGTGGAAGAAAATCGCCATCGGACTTTCATTCAAATAGTTTGGATAAACATTGAATGTGATGAAAGTTCCACTCGATGAGCTAAAACCGCTCAAAAGAATGAGAAATGCGGGATCAAAGATGGTATCTTCACTCCCGTAGGAGTTAAGACATGGAGAAGAATTGGGAGGAGAAGGCAAAGTGTTAACGACATGACGGGTGGGATGGGTGAGCAAAGATTAGATTGAAGAACATTGACGGAATGTTGGAAATCTTATCCCTGTCGTAGCAATGAAAGCGTCCGTGTCGGGCTCAAGAGGTTCCATCATCCGGCGGTTTAGCAGCGGACGAGTGGATGATGGACCTAAGCCATAATCGCTACTCGAAAACCGAAGGTTTCAAGTCATCAGGAGAAAGAAAGTCGACCTCTCAATCGAGTGTCACTTGACGTGTATCGAAGACCAATTGTAAAGAAGATTTTCCAATTCGGTGAGTCGGCTTCAAAGTCGAAGTGAGCATCATCATCTCCCCGTGGAGAATGATCAACGAGATCGAGTTCATCGGAGAACTCCTCGAGAAGGTCTAACGTCGAAGTGAGATTGCCACTATTCTTTTCTTCGGGAAAAGATGGAGATAAAACGAGGTATAAGTCACTGTCCTCATTCTGAATGTCAAAGATTGGATTATCCGAAACTAAAGTGAATTCAGAATCGAAGTCAAACAGAGGATTAGTGAACGCCATAGCAAAAGGTTTCTCGGACACAACGAGAATATCTTCATCATCCATTTCAAAATCAGTGTTCATATCAAGATCATCGGGATCAACATCTCTCACTTCTTCCAAGCTGACGAGCTCAGAAGGTATCTCCTCAACATACTCGATGTCTCCACATGATAAAGAATCATCAAACGACGTATAATCATTTTCAGACTCGGAGATCACCTCAACAGGTTTTTTCGGGGTGGGAGAAGAATCATCATCGAGAGGCTCATCACACATATCATCATAGATAACCTCGGATTCACTTGGGTTTGGGACAAGGTTCTCAACACAAGACGATTCCGTTTCCGGAATAGTGCTAAGATGCTCGTCCCCCATTAAAAGGTTATCTGAAGGTTCTATGGTGGATAGGCAATATGAGGGTGGAGAGTGGACATGTGCGGTACTTTGCACTTTGTCCTTTGTCATCTCCCAATCCTCCTCATCCTCGTCATCGAGACGGCAAGCTTCGTTAAATAGGATAAGCTTTTGAGCTGCTCGTTCATCGGCTAAATATCTTTCGTTCTTGGTGCTTGTTCTCGTAAAGTTCTTCAAGAATTATACGAGGAAATTGATCAATGACGGGAAGTTGTGGGGGTTGGATGTGGTCAAATCTGGAAGTGTTATAACAAGGATCAGGTCCATAGTAATTTTGATTCCACGATTGACATTGATAATCATCATGAGGACCCCCACACTTATCACAATGAGGGTATTGGGGAGAGAAACTTTGAAACGATGAATCATTGAAATCTTGATAGTACGGTTGTGGCTCGAATGAATTTTGTGGAGGGTAGTTGAAATTGTTTTGAGGATAATTGAAAGAATTCGGGTTAGAATCATAAGTGAATGAATTCTCGGCGCAAATCGAACAACATCCATCAATAAGATAGTTTCCACACCACTCGCACATACATTTGAAACAACGAAAACCTTTCGGTAAAACGTCTCCGCAACCGTAGCAATACTCTTGATTGAACGAAGATATCTCGGGTACGGGAGTAGGAATCGAGGGCTCAACAACATCACAAATGTTAGGTAAAACGGTATTTCCCGAAGTTGAAATTTGACGAAATTCATTTAAGCAATTTTGAACAATGTTCATGAAATCGTCCGAAAAAGGTTTTGAAGATTCCGGAGGTGGGACAAGTGGTGTGCTCTTAGAGCTAGCAATTTCCACCACTTCCGTTTTGGTCTCCGGTTCTTGCTCTTTTCGTTTAACCTTAACCGTAAATCGCAAAAGGTTTGGATCAAATCTAGACGGTTTAGGTTCAGAAACAATAGAACAAATCTCGGGTTGTGGCGGGTGGTCGGAAAAACTTGGAGAATCATCGAGAGAGTTTTTATCGGATAATTCGCACCAATAGCAATATTTGCTTGCACCGGCCCTACCACATCTCTTACATAAACATTCATGATTGAGACAATAAAGCTGATCCTCTTCCATACGGCCTTTGCAATGAAAACAACGACGATAATCGATCGCCGCCATGAGAATTAAACATGTAGAGGGTTAAAGAAATAGAATTGAGTGATCGAGAGGATACGAAGGATAGAATTAAACGGCAAAAGAGGGTAAGAGAAATAGAATTATCAAATAAGAGGAATGAGAAGAATATTTTTGGTTTTGGATTTTTCAAAAACGGTAACTTCACGAGGAAGGATCTTCAAGTCACTAATCGCTAAAACTTCACGATATTGTCGCAACACACCTCCCCGGCAGCGGCGCCAAAATTTGATTTGTGTGAAGTGAGTGGTGAAAACAAACACAATATCAACGTATCAGATTAATCGTAAAATCCGACAAATCAACCTTTTATGAAAAGGGGTAACGTGCCAAACTTCACGAATGTGATAAAAGTGATACCGGAAGTGATTTCCGGGTCGTGTCCCAACGAGGTGTGAAATTGACGGTGTCGATGAGTTTCGTGATAAGGACTTGAATTGGTTAAGCAATTTGGGAATTGTGATTACGTATTCTACAAAGTAAAACGAAAATGAAAATAAAGCATGTAAAACTAAGAAAACACTAAATAAACTACACTAAGCCTAAGAAACAATAAAACAACGCTAAATTACATCCTAGGGTGCTAAAATGCAAAACGCTAAAAAGCAAGGAGCACCGAGCCTAAAGCGTAAGAATAATGAAATTTAAGGCCCACGGTGCAAAACCAATTTTCCTCGTTCTACATGACCAAAAATAATTTTAGGAAAAAGCGGAATATTTTTTTTTGAGTTTTATTTTATTTATTACGAATTAAAAACTGATTTTAAACTAAATTAATTATTAAAAATACTAAACATTTTTGGAAAAATCTACAAAAATTACATAAAATACATCAAACACTACTGAAATTAAGAAAAATAAGAAAATGGTACATTGCTTATTGAAATAAGCAGCTAAAAAGATGAATAAGCTAGAAGTATAAAAACTGAAAAAGGCTTTACATATTAAACATTACAAAGATAAACCAATAAAGACCCAGGCGAGTTGGCTAAGGTGTGTCACGGTTTGTCGTGGTACGTGTGCAAGAGGTCAGGAAATTGAATCCCACCCCTGTCCTTTTTGGCTTCTTTATATTTTTTTTTTTGATCTTTTCTTTTGGAAAATGAAAATGCTATCAAATTAAACAAATTTTGTAAAAGCTTTGACTTGACAACTTCTTAATAAGCTGTTGTATCAGCTTGTTAGCTGATGTTTTAGGACAGCACACAACCAAACAAACACCCCTGAATCAGCTTTCTTAAGCACAAAAAAGCATAAATAAGCAATGAAGGGTCATAAACAAGCTAACGAGGCTTATGTAAATCAAAGGGCAATCAAAGATGAGAAATTTTTGTGACAAATGAACTTATGAAACTTACCCAATAAGCTGATAGCAGCTTATCAGTTCACTCGTTTGGGCAGACTTCAAACAAACACCCCTTTTGCTACTTCTTGGAACAAAATAAGCATAGACAAGTAGTGAAATAAGCCACATAAAGAACAAATAAGCAGGAAAGGTCAGAAATAAGCTAAGTTAGAAAAGAAATAAGCTAAAAAAAAGGAGAGCAGTTGGCTTAAAAGGGGAATCCTAAACTACTAAAAGGAGAAATAAGCTATCTATAATAAGCAGTAAATAAGCAAGGAAATGGTCTAACCTACACTATACTTTCTAATAAGCACTAACTAACCTAAGTTAACCTACTTGATAAGCTAGAAACTAAAGAAAAAGAAACCAATCACACGTTGACAGGTTTCTTTGTTGAAGTTCTGATTCTTGATCCCAAAGCAGGCCGAGGCTCACTTTTGAGCTTAATCTGACTAAGCCACAGTGGTGGAGAACACCTGAGCTTATGGGACCAAGAAGACAAGCTAGGGGGCAAGCTTTTGCCCCCAATAGATGGCCTAAATAAGCTACTTACAGCTTATAAATAAGCTGTAAGAATGGGTGCAGGTGCTGCTCATGACAACAAAACAGAAGCAAAATCACTTTTTTTTTTTGTTGCATGCACTTCTAACAATACTCCATTCAACTTAATGAAGCTAGACACACAAATTAAACTTGAATTGAAATCAACCTAAGTAAATTGCAAATCTAACATGGGTCAAAATAGACTTTTGACCCACAAAACTTGATGTTCCAAACACCGCTTTCGGTGAAACAGATTTTAAGATGCAAAAACTTTTGAAAGCGATTTTGGGCTTCACACTTAAATCTCAACAGCTTTTGACAAATTTAACAAACACTTAGACCACTTTGGCAAGAATTCAGAACATGGAGAAAAATTAAATTGCATAAACTTAAAAAAAAATTGGAATTAAATACTGAAAATAAATTGCATTAACTGGAAAGTAAACATTACATTAAAATTAAAATGACAATTAAAGTACAAATGGGACTAGACATAAATTTCTAGACAACCTTCTACAAATCTCTAACATCCTATTTATACTAAAAAAAATAAAAAAGTCTTCTTTCCTTCATTCTTGTCTTGTTTTCTGTTTTTGTGTTTCTTGTGTGAGTGTAAACAAGCCAAAGCATCACCATTGTGTTTTCTTGAGTTCAATCCACACCATCCATGAGGTAGGTACCAACTTGAGCTAAATCGGCCGTCCCATGGGGTTTTGTAAGTTTGGGATTGCCATGGTGGCATGGGTATCATGTGACTTATTCTTGGGAGGGAGTGAGTGGGTTGGGGATTTGGGATTGACCGGGTTTTAGGGTTCCCGGGATTTTGGGTATGAGAGAAAGAAGGTGGAGGGAAAAGAGGAGGGTCGGGTTAGGATTAGAAAAAGCGGGTTGGATATTAAAAATGGGTCGTGGGTTTTATTTGGGCTTTGAGTTATTAACTTGGACTTGGATTAGATGTGTAGCCATATGGTATTTAAAGGACCAATAAGCGTACACTTTGAAACTTCAGGGACCTCAAGTGTAATTTATGAAGATGCTATCCAAGGGCCTTTCTTGTGAATCTCAAATAAACCAAGGGACCAAATCTGTCATTTTTGAAATTCCAAGGACTAAACTTGACAAATTTAAAAATCCAGGGATTAAAACTGTAATTTCTCAAACTTTTGAAATATTTCACCAAAGGACTAATTATGACAACTTATGATTTCAAAAGGACCTTTGGTGACTTTTCTTTTTTTTTAAAAAGCGTGCTCGGGGACTATTTCATCAATTTTTGAAAGGCGGGACCGAAGCGCCAATTATGCAAACTTTGTTCATTTTTCATCGATTTTAAACATTTTGCATCCGAAACATATAAAACACAATTTTGAGATATTTTCGATATTTTGATGCATTTGGAGTGTTTTTGAATGTTTTGCATTTCAGTTGACCTAAAGCGATGAGTGAATACGCACTCATCAAAGGGTCCGTTGGTTTGTAGATGGGGTTAAGATTTGATTTGGATTAGGATTAGGATTAGGATTTGACATATGGTTAAAGAGAAAACTAAATTATTATTTTAAATACGTATATATGTTAATGTTTATTTTATAATTAAATATATTATTTTAAGTTGTATAAAATTGCAAACCAAAATAGGAGAATGAGTAGCTCACATTCGAAAGGGACCCACACTTTTATTAAAACTCTCAAATCGATGGATGGGGTGACTTTACGTATCCCCTTATTTTTGGCTATGTTGACAAAATCGAACCCACCTGCCACGTAACAAACAATGTTTTTTTTACTTTGGCTTTAATCCAAAATTCCAAAACCCGACCAAGCAAATGCAGACCTAATAAATCTCTTATTTGATCTAGATTATATATATATATATATATATATATATATATATATATATAAAATTTTCATACATGTATGAGGTTAGATGTGTTCTTGGAATCTTTATAAACACTACACACATACACGACATGCATACACCGTATATAAAACTTGTGTGGTGATGTCGCTTACGTAACACTTGAAAATCTTAAGATAGTGAGCAAATGCTTCATGTATGGTTTGCTTCAAAATCGACTTGCATTGATCTGGCGTATGAAGTGCGTTCGGGGTCAAAGGAACTTCCTTTTCGTCGAAAGTTTTTCAACACCTAAGCGGTGAACCTAATCATTGTAGTGTAGTATTTGGTAAGCCTCGGGTATTGATATCGTTATATAGGGAATAGGAATGCTAGAAAGAAGTGTATTACGCTAAGGTGGGGTTGAGGATGATTCTTTTTTTTTTTTTTTTTTTATCTTTTATTGGTTTTAGAAAGCTAAGGGTAAAATCTGGGCAATTGGTTTGGGGTGGTACTTCACCGATTACTTCTACTATTCTAATTATCTATTACTACATGTAGTTATGTCTATTTGATTGTGTGCTCGTATGATGATTAAAATGTGTTTACCTAGATACTATTACTCCTAGTTATCTTTTATTGTTGGTTGAATTGTCACGTCCTTATTCTTAACACGTTGTGTTTTCTAAGGTCGTAGGTGTGCCTATGCCCTAACTCTTTGAGAATACCTTTAGGTTATTGCATACGAAATCCACTAAGTCATTCATAAACTAACTTTAAGGTTATCTTTGGATGTTTAGACTACAAAATCCGCTAAGTGATTCATAAACTAATTTTCACAAAGATTACTCAAGAATTTAAACACAACGATAGCCTAGTTGCACTCCTAAGCCAATTACAATTAAGATAAGAGACACCAAACAATAATTAACAACTAGGTTTCATAGATCTAAGCAAACACACAAGAAATTTAGCTAGACATGTTAAACAAGCAAGCATACACACATTCAATGGAAGACATAATGATACTATTGGATTAAAACACTTATCTTGATGTGTAAAATAGGGTTTGGGATCCTAAGATCCGTCCAAGTCGGACTACAAGCGTTTAGGGTTTTACTCCAAAGTTTACCTCTTCAAATACTGAAAAATCGAATTCTATATATAGATATACACTTGCGACGGCGTCGCCTTATAGGTGGGACGCCGTCAGATCGCCGTCATTAGGTTTTTCGTCTTGGCCAAGTTATCGATGGGACGGCGTCACGTTGGAGCTATGACGCCATCGGGCTTCAGATGGGACGTCGTCTTAGTTATGGATCTGGGCCGTCTGAGATGAAAAGTCTGAGTGACGCCCTTCTTTTTCAAAGCCTGACGCCGTCAGGTGTTATGAGCAACCATTGAGCCGTCTGATGCATGTAATTATATAATCTGTATAGAGGGACGGCGTCGCCCTTTGATTGGGACGCCGTCAGGTTCAGTTTGAGCAGCTTGAGTGGCTTTGATCTTGACTTTGCCATTTTATTCATGTATTCACTCCTTTTCGTCCAAATGTGCATCATTCCAGTATTTTGCTTCCAAGAGACCTAAAAAGTGAAAAGGAACGAAATTAAGTAGTAACATATATAAAAGTGGTCGATTAAGGGCTTAAATGAACTTTTAAAAGTGTACGTTTTAAATCCTTATCATGCACCTTCAAAACTATTAAACCTATTTGAAGTTGTGGACTAGTGATAACACTATGCTTACATCGAAAGCATGAAGAAAGTTATAACTAAAAATACAACACAATCACTCAACCTTTAAATAAAATTTACTTGAAAGTATTACAAGAAATGGGCCTTGGCTCGATGGGATTGACGCCATCTCTAAACAACCAACACAGGTTCGAGTCTTGGATTGGACAATCGTTGTTATATGTTTTTTTCTATGAAACACCCTTGGCTTGTTCTCTCAAAATATCGCACCTTAAATGGAATTAGAAGCCTAACACGTTTTCAAAATAAGCTAGTCCTATAAGTCGAAATATATAAGTCGTTTTAATAAGTTAAACACACTATATTTAAGTCACTAAAATAAGTTCTAAAGCTCATAAGCTCTAGTAATCTTTAAACCAAACGGACCCTTGTTGGGCCACAAAGCCCATTAACCCTTCGTATAAGCCTTTTCAAAATAAGTAGTTTTAATAAGCTTGAAATAAGCTAATGAAACTTAGTTCTTTAAAAGAAAACTAAATTTTACAAGTTATAGCTTTTGGACTAAAATGCAAAACTTACGAACTTAGGGTAGAAGCTGTAAACTTTGGTAAACTATCGTGTCGAATGAAACAATGAAGTTAGCATGAAAAGTGAGGGTAGAAACTGTCATTTTCAAAACTATGTGTCAAAAGTAAAATCTTAACTTTGGACTAGAAACGTAAATCTTTAAACATAGGGTTTTTAAAGACCAAATTACATAAACCACCCATCTCTTTTAATTACACCGCCACCCCCTTATTTCCCTTTTATAACTTTAGCCCCTCGTGGGGGTATTTAAAGACCAAATTAGGGTTTCCCCTCATTAGTAGCACCCCTTTACCGGAAAAATATTATCCGGCGCTGTCACCCACCTCCGGCCAAAATTTCGGTCACCCATTTTATTTGCCAAGCTTGTAGATCAAAGTAGGGAGTATTTATGGAGATTTTGAGAACAAGAGGAGGTCGTTTGCTATGTTAGGAATTGGAAATTCCATGTTAAAGTGTCGGTCACCCCAATAATGGTCTAGCATATGTTAGCTCGTAGATTTGTCGTTGTTTATGTTATTTAATAGTTAATTAGTTAGTCAGTAGCGTAGAATAGTTTAGAGTAACACCGTAGAGGAAGGACGGGTCTTTACCCACAGTATGCCTGATCCACAGGCCGATAGGAGGTCGTGTATTGTGTAACTATAAATACCCCTTCCATCCATGGAAGGGTTGGTGCTTTATTTAATCTAACCTTTCACATTTGAGAACCAAGTCTCTAGCAAGAACACCCTCTCTTCTACTTTCTCTCTCTAAAATGGCTATCATGTATTTTGATCATCCAAGACCACCCGAATCATCAACACAATAATATATCGATCCTACAAATGGTACCAGAGCCAAGGTTGTTGTATTTTGATGATTTATTGTGGTGTTTGATTCCCGTGTTAACTGTGTTTGTACCAAATTTTTGGTTCGAAAAGTGTTTTTACATTATTTTGGGTAAACAGTTTCTGTGTATTTGGTTTTGGTCAAATTTGTAAACTGTTTTGTGTCATCTGGTCATATATTGAAACAGTTTTTGTTTAAACTTTTTGGTACTAAAATGGTCATAAGTCAGTTTATACGAGGTCAAAACTGTGGTCAAACGGGTAAAAGATGCAATTTTTATGACTGCTTTCTGGGTTTCTTTGAATGTGGACGGTTTTTGGTCGGAATACTCGCTGGAAAAAAATCAAATGATCAAATGTTCTTCTTAGCGAGTTGTCTATGAAACAGATGAAGTTAGCGAGTTGTCAAAATGCTATTTAGCACTTTGTTCTTAGCGAGTTGTCACGTGTCTACTGTCCATGTACAATGTATTTGAGCATAGCGACTTGTTATTCGTTGACTTTCTTGAAAGTCAATAGCGAGTTATGTATAAAGCTAAGTAGCGACTTGATATCGATAATGACCTAGCAACTTGTATTGTAACTTGGTTATTTGACTATTAAGTCAAATAAAAGATCTCGCGACTTGCTTTGAAAAAGCGCTAGCGACTTGATGTGTTTGATTACTAGCGACTGTGATGCTTAAATGTAACGACTTGTTGACTTTGTTCTAAAATACCAAATCAGTTGTACAACACATTCAACATACAACAACATACAACAAGATCTCAACTCCATTCAACATTATCCTTATCTCAACTCCATTCAACATACAAGATAACAAGACTCGTTTAACATTGTAATAGCAACAAGATCTCAGAGTTTCTTCTTTCGTGTGGAACAACACATGCAATAGACCTTAAAGATCTTATCCATACGAATTAAACATCATCATCAATCTAAGTTGTTATCCGAACCTTTGAATTAAGAAACAAAACCATGAAAAAGGTCTCATCCTCAATCTTCTTGCTCGGTTAAATGGTGAACAAAATAATATTCAAGATCTCACTTTGATTTTTCTCGTTTCACTTAAGTGATTTTCTGAAGCCTTTTAAGAACTTTTCATAACGAGAATAAATCAAGTCATCATTGATCTAAATTGGTGTTAATATACGAATTAAACAAATGATCTTAACAATATTGTTATATCATTTGTTTGGCTCGTTTATGACTCTATAACAACAATTGAAAAAGATTAAACCTACCCGTGTCACATGGTTTGATCTCGTTGCCAACCCTTGTCCACTCCTCAAGCCATCCCTGTGGCGAGGACATCACGTTTGTACATGAGACTTGAGGGATGCCGTTTGGAGTTTGATGATTAATAATTTTTTGATGCGTCTTGATAATCAAAGGAGGATGAGAGATTTATCAGGAGTAATATTTGTTGAGTTTTGTTTTCTGTATTTGTGATGTGAGAAACTGATGGGGGCGGATTTTAGTGAGTAAGTTTAGGGTTTGAAGTGATTTAGTAGTATTTATATATCCCATAAAATTAGGGTACCTGCTGTGATAGTCGTGTGGTTAATGGGCTTCTCATAAGGTATGTCCTCATAATGCTCGTGGGCCTTGCATTCGTATTCTTATAATCAGAACATTAGACCAATGTTAAGCTGGGATCACGTGGTATATACTCAATTGAACTTTACTCAAGAATTACATTTCCATAAAACAAATGTTTTACAAATGGTGAAATATATTATCACGAGATATATTTAGAGTTGGTTCGATTCATTGAACATGGGCCTCGTGTGTTCTACATTTTGTGAAATGGGCGAAACATATTGATACAAACTCACATGGGCCGAATGTCATTTTGTAAAACAATCTTGGTTATTGAACATGGATAGGATCCCCGCATTAATATTGAGCCCTCGTGCCTTGTTATCACTTTGGATCGGTGGAAGTCTACTTCATGGGATATATATAGATTGATTTGGTTATGGGTTTTAGTTGTGATATGGTTATTTGTGCTATTGCATATGAATGTAATATTCAGTAATTGTGTGATCCGGCCATAATATTTGTGACTGGATTGGGATTTTGGATCAAGCACTTGTATTGTTTGTGGGCTGTGAGCAGGACTGCACTTACTTATAGGATTGAATTGAAATGTTAATTTGTTTTGAACTGGGCATACTATGTGGATCGGGTCATGATGAAACTGATAAAATTAATTATTTTGGGCCAGTTGATGATTGTTCTTAGATATGGACTGCGTATTGAAAGTTGATATTGTGAATTGATTATGTGTGGTGTTAGATGATGAGATTTTATGATGTGTTTTGGGGTGATGATGAGATTTGTTGAGTTATGAGGATTGGTACATCGTTTATACATTTTCACGAAGAATATTTTGTCACGACTTGAGATGATAATTGATTAAAGTCGACTACGGGGTTGTTTGGTCGATATTTCTCATTTGGATTTGAAGTGAAGTTTTCCGGTGTTTACTTATTTTGTCTTTTTCTTTCTATCCTTCCGCGAAGATGACTTGTTTGGGCTTTTATAGAGGTGATAAAGACTTGGCTATTTAGTTACGGTTGTGATTCTTTCTCGCTAACCCACAACGTAATAATCACTTCGGTGTCTCACGCATTGAGAATACGTCAAGAGGTTTTGTACATTGGGTACACAATTTCTTTTTCACGAGGATTAGTACAAGTTTTAAGTAACAAATATGGGAATCTTACTTCATGATCAAGTTTGGCATATCGGGTTTACTTCACCATTTAGTCACCGCAATAGCCTGCGAATGAGTGAATGATGTGTTTACCAAAGTATGTATTGGATGGTTGATGATGTTGTTGTGTTGGATAATGAACCGCTGAACATGTTCCCCTAAAATGTATATTCACCGAAACCAAAGTTGTCATAACACATTCAAGCCGACATTGTTTACGGTTTTGTCTTGATTTTGTAAAATCCCGCGAAGAACCTATTTCTCGGTTTAAATCATAGACTTGTAAAATCCGTGACAATGAAAATATCCCGTAATAGTAAAGTGCATTTCGGATCTATCTTACGGTTTATTCTTGGTTTTGTAAAATCCGAAGAATCTATTTTTCGGTTTAAACCATGGAATTGTAAAATCCGTAATGATGGAACCATCTTGGAGAAGGAAAGTGTATTTCGGGATCTTCTTGATGTCGGTGCTACGGTTTACGCTCAAGAATGGATAAAAGGTGTACTTCATAAATTGGGTATGTGTTTGGATATTCTTCATGGCAATTTGGCTATTACATGGTTTTACGGGTTATGTGCATTTAACCATGGTCGGGATGAAACCATTATCAAAGTTCGTTTAAATGTCAAAGAAGGCTAGATTTAAGCTTTTAATCGAAGATGTGACAACGGAGTTATTCACTATTATTTATTTGAGGTTGAAGTGAATTATCACGGCGAGTGTACTTAGTATCCGAAGGTATCGGGATGGTTGGATGAAGATTCTTCATGATCCTTGTTCGAGCTTATTATCCAAAAACGAAGACTTGGAAATCTAGTTATTGTTGGGTGTCTTTTACCTTTTCTTTTACCACTTGGGGAATTGGGCTCATACCACCACAAAATAACTATCACTTTAAGGAGTTACGTTGTAGTGCTCAAATGTCGATTCAATTGTGGATTTTCAAGAGGTAATGTACGCTTATACTTGATGGTTGGTTGGATGAAGAGTATAGAGTACATAGAGGTACTTAGAGATGCTAATGGAAATCGGCACCGCTCTTTGTTTCATATGTGCAAGTTTAAGTCACGAGTTCGGGGTAGTTTACTTCAAGGTCAAATTCATCATATTGGGTTTTCCATCAGTTGTCACTACAAAGAGCCTCTTGAATGATAATGGGGTTGATTACATGTTTTGCCAAGAGAGTTGAAAAGAGAGATTATGATTCACATGACGCCTATGCTTCAACATTATGACGTATGAACACAAGATTCATGCCTCATTCGCTTTATCTTCGAAAGAAAGAAATCTTCTTAAATGAACACAAGTTCATGCCTCGTACTCTAAAGAAAAGAAAAGTGTACGTTTCAAAGGCGCTTTATCTTTAAGAAGAGAAATCTTCTTATTATGACCATTCTCATCAACATGCTTCATACTTTTTCCATGTGCTTCACCATCAAGTGAACCGGGCTACCATTGATTGTTATCTTATTCAACTTGCTCAACTATAAGGACGATGGAGACATCATGTGCTAATTTTATGGGGAGAAGTGTGAATAGAATACATTTGGATGATTTCACTTATTTAATCAAGAATGGCATCTTCGTATCGCAATTCTTGAGGGGAGAAGAAGTGTGATAATTTCGCATGGTTGATTGTTATCGAGAATATATGGTCATACGGCTCCTAACTCATGTAAGAACCGAGCTTCTTCTTATCGGGTCATCTTTACATGGAGTTTCTTCTAAGAGTCGTTGGTTGACATCTTTACTCGGATTGATGAGTTTATCGACAAAGTGCTTCGGTTAATGCTTCACGAACACATCAACATGATGATTCGAACAATCTCTGTTTTGTTTGATGTGATTGGTAGTTTGGTGTTACCATCTTGTGTGTTCGTTGCGGCTCGATTGCCGATTTCCTTGATGAACATCTTTCGTTCTTGTTTGATTGGGAGGGATTTTAGTTAAGGGATTTGCAAGATGTAAGTTAATTGGGATGCTTTTGGTGGGATGCTTTTGGTGTGAGTTGAAGATGTTAACTATTTATTCCCCAACTGGACAATCTTGAAGAAGGTCGAGTCTACATCGGTTCTACATTTTATGCTACATGTTAGAAGACTAAAGACGAGTTGCATTTAAAGATCTAAAGACTTCTTCTTAATTCGGCATTTATCATAAAGATTGTCGGTTTAGGGAGAGCACTAATTGGGAGAGTGAAATGTTTGATTTAATCCCCAATTAGACTTGCTCATTCTATTCTCAAAGAAGTTGATTCTCACAAGACTTCAAGCGATCTTCTCAAAAGATTTCTAGTATACGGGCTTATAAAGAGTTGTCGATTCAAGTATCAAAACCAAGAAGGGGAAGGAGACAAGCATCTAAACGCGAGTAAACTTGATGAGCTTAATACTTCTAAGTAATTGAAGATATCCCGGAAGACAAATGTTATTACCGCAGAGAAACTCAAGGTTTGACTCATGGAGAGTAAACTTGATGAACTTAATTCTTCTAAGTGATTGAAGACATCCCGGAAAACAAATGTCATGACCGCAGAGAAACTCAAGGTTTTACTCATCAAGGCGTTTAGTGTTATTATTCCAACTACGTGGGGAAGTGATGTTAGTGAAAGTTTCAAGATAAATGAGGTACACAAGTACGATATATTCGTGGAAGATAAATGTGTAACATAAAGGAGGTGTTATCGGTATTTCTCGTTGGGAATGTGTGTACTTGATTCTTGAGCTTCATACACATTCATCGTGACCTAAAGATGTGAACATAGGGAGGTGTTCTTCATTACCCTCATGATGTGTATTCGGAGAGTTCTTGGATATTGGTGTACTTGGTTCTTGAGCTTCATACACATTCATCGTGACGAAAGATGTGAACATAGGGAGGTGTTCTTCATTACCCTCATGATGTGTATTCGGAGAGTTCTTGAGCATTATACAAAGAGACCGACCGCATCAATTCAACTACTTGGGGAATTGTTCTCTTGACACCTTTTGGAATGGATCGCTTCGACTTCAGTGGAAAAGGAATTTGAGAAGATTATTTATGTGTGGGATGAAACGTTGTCGTTTTTCTATTGGATGATATAACCCCGAATGGAGATTCTCGATTATCGGTCTTAAAAGGAGCAGCAGATTTATGATAATGGTGTGCTTCTTCGCACCGGCTAAGGCAAGCTTGAAATAGAGCTTCAATCTGCTCATCTAATGGATCTTCGGTTTGGGGGAAGTCGCCAAAGTCTCTTTCTCAAAGGCTCATGTTCTATCTTCTATTCGAGCCTCGGAAGCTTTGGTGGTGAATGTTTAAGAGATGATGAATTCTATCTTCTTCGACGGTCGCTCGATATCCTTATCTCGATACTCGTATCATCATCTTTCTTAAACTATATCATCTATGCTATCCTTGTATATATTTATTAGGAAAACAAAATACAAAATTATAAAACCAACAAAAGAAAATAGAAAATTATAAAACCTTCAAAACCCATAAAATCAAAAATTTGAAAAATACCAAAAATATGTTTTCTAGACATGTCTTCGGTATCGATAACATCCGCGATCTTAGAAATGTCATTCAATAATGGCATGGGACCATAGATGAAGTTCGAGCAGGAGGAGTAAATATTCTTTTTCAAAACATGTCTCAAAATATGGCTTGCGCTTATTTTAGACGTGACCTGCGCTTAAATAATGGTTTGCTATTATTTCAGATAGCAACCCGCTCTTCTAAAGAAAGGAAAGTGCTACTCTAAACCAATTTTCAAATATTTCGCACTTATCCTAAAACAATTTAAGGAAAGTATGTCGAAGGATCGTTGTTCCTACACAAATGTTTTTCCTTCTATAAATTCTTCGTAAAAATATTTGTTGTTTTCACAAAATGGTGGTAAAAATGAGTTGCTTTAAATCAATCGATTCGTAGTTTTATAAAATTTGAAAACTCAATCAATGACTTCATCGCTTTTAAACTTCTTAGAAAATGAGTCATTGATTGAGGGGAGAATGTTTTCAAATCTATATCATCTAACGAGCTTTCTTAATTATCCCACGTGCTTAATTAAAAATGATATTTGCCTATGTCGAAGGACTAGGAATTTAGGATATGATTGTTAGGTTTAGATGATTAGAGTTTGATTAACACATAAATCCCATGCCTTATATGATCCGATTGATATGTTGGATTGACTTTAATTAGTCGATTCTTTGTTTGGGTGATGTCGACCACCATATATCTCGTTTATGTGTCTACTAACGTATGCAGATATATGGGTTATAAGAATGTTCCCGATCCGGATCCCACAATTGAAGATGATTGGATGCCGAAAGGAAAGGGTAACTAGATCTTGGGTTGACAAATGAAGAAACGGAGCTTAATTAGACTTCAATGGAGAGTTGGCATGAAATGCAACGTAAGAGGTCTCATCGCAGATGGTTTTTTCTAAGTGATTGAAGAAACGGTTTTTGGCTAAAAATGCCGTAAAAGCGCATCGCCAGACAAAAGAACAATGAAGCTTCTCAACCACCTAACGATCTTTGTGCAGGATACCATTCTCAAACAATTTTGAATTTTTTTGATTAAATTGTTTTGAAAATGGAAAATATTGTTTTGAAAATAAATTGACTAAATTTTGAAAATCACGGACTTTATTTTATCAAAACTTAAGTCACTCAATCATCGACTACGGTCATCGATTGAGGGAGAGTGATTTAAAATAAAATATTTTCAAACGATATTTCTTCATAAAAGTCCGTTTATACGCTAAAATGTGGTGATCTAAAGATTTAATGTTATGTCATGGTATGATTTTCTTTAAAACTCAAAGATCTTACAAAATGAAAATTTTTCATTCTTGTTTGATTGTGAAATTGTTTTATTTTACTTAAAGGTCTCTTAAAATAATCATACTTGACACTAACAATCTTTAATGTCTAAATCTGCTCCTTATCTCGTCATCTTTTCAAAAACAAATCTTGCCGTCTTTCCCCAAAATTTTCTAAATGATTTAAATCTTTTGGGATCACAAATCTCAATTGGTTTGAAATTTTTGATCTGGGAGAGATAGTGATTTAAATCTCTTATCTGTTTAAATGGAATTGGTTTTAGTCCTTTATAGACACTCCCGCCTCCATGTGCCAAACGATTTCAAATACACAATGCACATGTTGAGGAGGAGGATTTATCCAAAACAAGATGAGTATTTAAACCAGCACATATTCTCCCATGTTTTCTAAACCTAATTAAATCACATGAGATCCAAAATCTCAAAAGGTTTGATATTTTTGATCGGGGAGAATTTGTGATTTAATAATGAAATTTGATAAAGGTGATCGCTTTGATTCAATTGTAAGTCGCTCTCTCATATGTGCTAAACGCTTTCGAATCTCGAAGCACATATTGAGGGGCATTTCAAATGATAATAAACTATCAAGGTGCAAATGCTTTTATGTTTTAATATAAAGTACCTTGATTGAGTTTTAAATGGTTTCTAAATGGCGATGTGATCGTGAAAGTACTTAAAGAACTCTTGCCTCTATGTGATAAAATGATTTCAAATATCTTACGCACATATTGAGGGGAGAATTTTACCAAGAAAATCAAATGGCTTTTTCATATGAAAATTGTGATCAAAGAAAATATTTCAAAGTCCTCTTGCCTCCTTGTGCTAAACAATTTCTAAATCATATGCACATGTTGAGGGGGAGGTTTTCTAAATGATCAAAACTATTAAGGTACAAAATGCTTTGATCTCGTATCACAAGTACCTTGATTGTTTTTCCAAATGATTTTTCAATTGGTTTCTAGAAGGAATGAACAATACCAAAAGACCGACCAATTTACTTTATGCATGGAGTTATAAGGATGGTTAGGTTAGGTATTTGTTCCCACGATTCGCCAGAACCGGAGGGATCTACCCAGGGACAATCCACTAGATAGTGTAGAGTCCTTAGGTATATTGAAAAAAGGAGAAAAGTGAGATATGGGAAGAGTGCGGATCGAGACAGCTAGTACTAGAATAAACCCAACAAGGTTCTAGTAATGAAGTCTCGGTAAGCAATGAAGGGGTTGAAGAATGAAAAGAAATGAATGTGAAAAGGGTGAAAAGAAATAGCCTCCAATAATTCAACCTTAGGAGGCATAACGGGTCCAATACATATGCTACTTGGTGGTTACTAAGGTAACCCTGGTATTGAAGACAAGACGTCATGGACCCAAGGACGCACCGCACTAAACTTCCCAAGCTACTCAAGTTCCTCTTAAAGGGCTTGTTTCATTCTCATGGGGAACCGACATTATCTATCGACTTTCTCTTAGAGATTGTTGATATTGAAGAAGGAGACCTCTCCCTAGTCTCCCAAGATAGGAACCAAATGTGCACTATTGAGTCTAGAGCCAAGAGATCATCCACAATATCTCATTAGGACACAAAATTAATGAAGACTTGCTGGTTCACACAATGTGGAAAGTAAGAATATATTAAGAATCCTACGCATTATCCTTGTGGTATTGCCAGAACATCCGAGTGATATGTAAAAATATTCACGATGAAGATGGAAATCCTTCTAGAGCCAACATCAAACAAGCTCTTGGTGGGTGACATGTGAGATCTTCTCGTAAGATCAAGCTTGTGACAACCGGATAGAAACGATGGGGCGATTCATTATTGAATCAACCTTGGTCCAGAATGGAATTGACGAATACTTTTGGAAAAACCATTCGATGTGCAAACCTTCTTTTCTCTAGCACGTCGAATGTGTACTTATGTTTTCAAACACAAAAGTATCTCCGATTGAAAAAATACTTTTGGAAAAACCGCTCGATGTGGAAATCTTCTTTTATCTAGCACTTCGAATGTGTACTCTTTCAAATACAAAAAGTATTTTGATTGAAAATTGATCTTTCTCATAAAACCTTCGTCGTATTGCAAAACTCTTTCTCTTAAGCAATACGCGATTGTTTTCAAATCATTTTCTATCAATCAAGAATCTCAATTTGTCGGTTCACTCACTCCGTGTTGTCTTCTTTGAGACGTCCGGTTTGAGAACTACTAGAACAACCGCGAAACCCCGTCAAGGAGATTCTTCGAATTATACCGATCACAGCAAGACTTGTCTCGATCAATGGGGAACCGTGGGTCGTGTACTCAATTCAACGAAGTGATCAAAGACACTTTCGTGCGATTTATTGCTAACCATTGTTTGCATGTACACCCGATGGTTGCGGTGATCGTAATTGAGGAGTCAATCCATAGCCGCATGCTCACAAAGATCCACACTTAATTTGAAGAAATCATGACGGTGCATATCTACATAACTCGGTTTCGATATTTCTATACTATGCTTCGCTACGCCGCAAATATCATGAACCAAAGAAGCTTCCGCTACTCGATGGAAAGATGTCATGATTCAAAAGTGTGAGCATGTCGGTCCGAAGTCACAACTTCACATGATGGCAACACAATAAAGGGTGATCTAGAGATTTATCGTGGTCGATGATCTCAATGAAAGCTCGAAGATCATCAAGATGTGGATCAGTTAAAGGCCTCCACTTAAAGTACAAATCAATGCGGACTTTGAAGAATCGCTACAAATGCACAAGATTGCAGAATTTGAAGAATTGAAGTCTACGAGCTCGAGAACTAAAGACAAAGAAAGAATGCTAGGATTCAAAATGTACTTCATGGGGTGACCTCCCTTAGGGGGAGATTGTTAGGAATTGGAAATTCCATGTTAAAGTGTCGGTCACCCCAATTATGGTCTAGCATATATTAGCTCGTAGACTTGTAGTTATTTACGTTGTTTTGTAGTTAATTAGTTAATTAGTAGCATAGAATAGTTTAGTGCAACACCGTGGAGGAAGGACGGGTCTTTACCCACTGTATGCCTGATCCACAGGCCGATAGGAGGTCGTGTATTGCGTAACTATAAATACCCTTCCATCCATGGAAGGGTGGTGCTTCATTCAATCTAACCTTACAATTTCTAAACCAAGTCTCTTCAAGAACACCCTCTCTCTACTCTTCATCTCTCTAAAATGGCTTTCATGTATTTTAATCATCCAAGACCACCCGAATCATCAAACAATAATATATTGGATCCTACATGCTAGGATTTTGGAGACCATCGCCGCTCACCACCACACGCTACCACTTACCACCGCTTACCATCACCCCTTTCTCTTTTTTCTGTTTCATTTTTGGTAAGGTTACACACCTCTTTTCTTTTTATTTGTTTCTTTTTCATAAAACCCTAATCAGATCTAATATAACTAAATGAGTTTGTGTTTAAAACTAATAAAACTAAGTTTTTCTATATAAACTCGTGTGGATTTATCATTTTAATGCCTAGACTCACCCGACTCGTCTGAGTCAACTCACGAGTTGAGTTGACTCGTGAATATTCTTGTTATTTCGTACTCATATTTATTAGTTATGTTGAGTTTTATGTTGTTTGATGCTTGTTTGCTTATCTATTTTGTTAACCGATTGGTTATTGTTTCGAATGGGTGTGAGTCGTGACTCAAGGGAGCCACAACCGTGATGTTGTTGGTTATTCTAGCCCTTGTTATGGTCTTGTGGTGATGTTTGGCTGTTTTGGGTCAAGTTGTGAAGCGTTGGGATTTATTGTGTAGCCTCGAGAGAGGTTTTGGGGATAGTGATAGGATTATACGACCACTTTGAGTCGAATAGAAATTTTAGATTGATTGGCTGCGAAAATGGCAAACCAAGTGTTCCGTGATGTGTACCACAACACTTACCATGTCGTGGGACTTGGTTTGATTCTTTGTGTTGCCGTGTGAGTTTGAATCGATAACAGGTAGGAAGCCTTGTTGTGGTCCTTGTCGTGTGACAACAAAGCTAACGAGACACGCCCTTATGGTGTGAGCTCGTTATGATCAAGTATGGTCTTAAGTCGAGACACACTATTCTTGATAATGTCAAAAACGTATTTTTGGTCAAAAGCTAAACTAGTTGTTACTTGTGTCTTGTGGTTTGTATTTGCGTTATGAATTTTGGATTTGGGCCTTGTGTTGTCAAATGGTCTAAGGAGCCCATAAGGCTTTAATGTTAGGTAAACTTGGGCCCATAAGTTCAAGTGAGTGTGCTTGGATTAAAGTGTTAACATTGGGTCTAAAGCCCAATGATGTGTGTTTAGTGTTTATTTTATTTTGTTAACTAATTCGTTTATCAATCATTTACTAACTTAATTTATATTGTGTTTTGTCAATGGTGTTCTTGATGCTATTCGGGAGTACATATGGGATTTGAATTTGATATGGATTTGAATATTGGATATTGCAACAATAGCCTATGCTTGGATGTATCGTTATTGGATTTACGGTGATAGTCGATGGACTTATGGACGATTTTGTACTAGAGAAGGAATAATATATTAGACTCAAAAGAATTTAATATATTAGGACCCGAACGGACAAAAATGATCAATAAACCGGAAACTAATATATACGTGAATGATAACGACAAATAAAACTAATAAAACTTATAAAACTTGTACAATGTGATAATTAAAATTGGTTTATTCAAAAAGTCACGACGACTTGAAAACGTTATATAAACAGACGCATCATGTCCAAATTAAAAAAAAAATCATTTTATAACTTAAACAAATTCAATTTATGAACATCGTAACTTCTTGTAGAAAATGCACTTTTCTTTCTTAAACCATAACATTTTACCAACTCTTTGGGTTTACGGGTAAAATACCGAAACAACTTATTGACGTTTTCTTTCTTATTTCTTTAATTGTTCGTTCTTTTCGTTGTTCTTTTCTCGTCTGCTTGATTGTGTTTCACCGACTTTTTATCGCCTTAGTTTATATTTTCAAAACCACATGTGATACAAACAATTACTTTTTTCATCGCCATTGAAACTAATTCTTTAAATCAACATCACAGTATTCCATAAACATTACTTTCATAAATCACTTTTGAGTATCATCTCTCCGAATCTTGTTACCAAATACTAGGTTGTTTGAGTTTGTCTTGTTGTGCTCTTCTATCCGATTCTATTGTACTATCTTGTTTCCTTATTGCTAAGGTAAGTTTATAGCCCCACTTTTACTCTTTTTGAACTTTATTCGTTTTCGACTACTTGGGGGGTGAGATACATGCTACAACTTTTTCTATGATCATAATTGCTTGAAAACTGATTTTGAACTGAAATGGTTATTGACACTAAGTACCAGTATTGCCAAACTTAAGTCCCGACATCATGAACCATTAATCACTTGCGAGTGATGCACGAATATAGGGATATATGACTATAGGATTGACGTGTCCTGCTTGGTTGGCCGGAAAGGCAACCCGGTGTACTATATTTGAGATTTCTTAGGCATCTGGCAAATTACCTACTAGGGAAATTATCAATTACCGTTGATACTATTATTATATCGATTACTGTCGATACTACCAATTACTGTTGGTACTCTATTAATGTTTTGGTGTCATGATCTTAGTGCAATAATAACTACTGGATTTATGGCTGCAACAACGTGGCCCCTTGTTTCTTGAACTTGAAATCTTGTGTTCAACTGCTTTACTACTAAACCTATGAATTCACTCAACCCTTGTGTTGAGTTTTTAGCATGTTTTATCTTAGGTGTTTGATCTTTACTGCTGCATAACTTTGGAGGAGTTTGGCGAATGGCATGGCATGGTCATAAATTACTTTGATACTTCTAATTGGGACCACTTTATCTTTATGGGCCTTTATTTCCGCACTATTTTTGAAATATGTAAACTTAATACATTTGATTAAGAAATTTGTTCTAAGCGGTTGAGAGAAAACCCTTCAGGTACTAGTAGCACCCACAACTTGTATGCTTTCACTGCGATCCGATTTTGGGGTGTTACACTTAATCTTAGATGAAGCCAAAAATTTTGTAACTCAATTTAGTTAACCTTATCTAGTATAAGAATTTAACTCAATTTAGATGAAGCCAAAAGGTTTGTAAGAATTTTTTAATAATCAACTCTAGGGGAACAAATTAGCACACCATGGGACTCGAACTTGAGTCTTTTGCCTCCATTAAAGATGTTTCAACCACAAGAGCACTTGTGATTTTGTTGTTATGTAATGGATTCGATATATTTAAGTCTTTGTGTTGTCAGTATTAATATAACATTAAATACATGAGACTAAATCTTATATATATATATATATATATATATATATATATATATATATATATATATATATATATATATATATATATATATATATATATATATATATATATATATATATATATATATATATATATATATATATATATATATATATATATATATATATATATATATATATATATATATATATATATATATATATATATATATATATATATATAGGGGAGGTTAATGTGAGATCAATCTTAAAGTTCTAAAAAGTAAGATGAAAGTATGGACCATTGGATTATTTTATTTGTGTTGGATGAGATTGACATTAAATGTGTGACATTATTATACTTAAATAAGGTTTCAAGGGTATTTTAGAGAATTCAAATCAAATATGGTCATTTTTTTTATTATTATTATTTTTTGCTTTTATATTTATACAGTGCATCTTTTTTACATAACATGATACATCGTGTACATTATTAACAAATATCTGAGACCACCAAGTACATCTCACGATACATAAGGTAACATTAAAATATATATTTATATTTACATTAACAAATATCCAATGGACCACCAAGTAAATATATTGATACATCAATTACATTAAGAAATTGTATTGACATTAACAAATACATCTACGGTACATTAAAAATATATGTCATTAACAAACTAGAGACCAAGATATACGATGGACCACCATTTGATATATGAGACCCAGAGTTGTACACAAGATGCAACTAAAACATGAGACCACCATCAAGTACATATATTTCCAACACTTAACACACTTAGGACTATAACAAATCATCAAACAAAAAAAATCCCATCGATAAACTTGCATTAAAACCGACTAGTTCTTGATACATATTGAAACCAAACAATAGCATATTCCAATTTTACCGGATATACCGT
>CM040245.1:162203497-162248352 GCA_022545495.1 Chrysanthemum lavandulifolium | reverse complement strand
AAACATGAACTTTTAGGCCAAAATTTAGCTCTTTGACATCAAAAGTCAAAGTTTATGCACTCACAAAGCTAAAGCGCCGGCGAGGCTCATCAGGGTCGTCTATAAGAATTCGACAAAAAGAAGCTTTGCAAACTGATTGATTTCCATAAACTCTCACAAGAAGCCGTTGCACACACTGCACAAAATGAACGTCTTCATATTCAATCAATTGTTCAAGTCCTCTACATCGAGTATTAAGTAAGAGTAAACTACACCAGTCGTCCTTGTGTTATACGTTAACCATCAAGTTTAGTCCTTTGACCAAAAAATTGCACCGTTGGTCCTTAATCGCGAAACGTTAGTCATCGCTGGTCCCTCCCACTAACGGTCTTCACTAACGCCGTTAAATGTCCACGTGTGATACCCATGTGAGGTATTTTTGTCTTTTACTCTTTCTTTTCTATTTCATCTTCCTCTACTTATTCTTAACAACACACCCTTCAATTTAAAGCTATTTTTCCGGCCATTTTCCGATAACAACAAAAATCCATGATAAAAAGCGTTAAGCCTTCTACAGACCTCACACCGAACTGGGATAGATTCAACTAAATCATATCATAGAAATCATATTCGATGGCTTTAAATTTTTAGATTCAACTAAATCTTATCATAGACACCAAAAGAAAGAAAATCCACATACACCAACGGATGTCCATCACAAGTCAAGTTGTAGCACAACAAAGTGAAGAAACAAGATCTCACCTCCAATAATCTCTCACATGTTAGATTTCAAACATCCCAAAAACACAAACACAAAACACACACCACACTTGTTTAACTACTTATGATCAATTAAATTCAATCCAATCCAATCCAATGTTAGTCCAACAAGATAATTATAATCCTAAAAACATCAAACCCCATCAAAATCTTTACCTTTTTCCACATGGGTATCCACCAACGTTTACAAAATCATCACCATCACAATTTTGATCACCACCGCCGCCTTGTTCTTCCTCCGTGGCGACTCCATGACTCGCCACCACTTTCTTATGCTTCCAAAACAAACCCACAAATTAAACAAACCCCATCAAAGTCCTTTTCTTTTGGTGAGCACCGATAGTGAAGGATCTCAAAACTTTTTTTTTTTTTTTTTTTTTTTTTTTTTTTCGGTTAAAAAAAATTAAGTTCTTGATATGGGTTTCTGTGAAGATCAATGATGTGTTGTTCTTTGTAAATCTTTAAAGATTGTTTTGTGTTAGTGGTGTGGCAGTGACCAAACTTTGGGTGGTGGTGACCGGATTGTGTTGACCGGAGAGAGAAAGACCGGATTATGTTGATCGGATTAAGTTGACAGGTCTAACACCCACTTGTGGTAACCCGAACTTTGATTCTTGGTCTCTCCCATATCAAGCTCTTGTCTTATTTATTCTTGACCACATTAGGTGGTATCCGTGACTCCTAGAGGTGTAGCCTTCGTTTAAGGGTGGTGATAAGGATGGCATAAGTGGTCGACCTTCAAAAGAGTTTGAAAGTGATGATTTGTTGATGGTGAGCATTGGTGTTTGCGTTTATAGGGTAAGGAGAAAGGATAATAAGGATGGTTAATCTTTGTTGTTCTTTTCCTCTTGTTTGATTCATAGGTATAGTGAGTGTGAAAGGTTTATCATCAAAAGAGGTGATGATTTACGCTACGGGAAAAAAAGGGTGGCGTACCCAAAGAAGCAAAAGGAGAAAGAAAGAAAAAAGGAGAAACAAACCCCACAAATTAAACAAACCCCATCAAAGATCAAAGGTAGATGAAATAATTAATAGTGGGTGGAAAAGACAAATATACCCTCCACTTAACAAGGCTTAACGCTCGTTAGTCCAACCAGTTAGGGTGAGGGACCAACGATGACTAACGTTTGCAGATTAAGGACCAACGGTGCAATTTTTTTGGTCAAAGGACGAAACTTGATGGTCAACGATAACACAAGGACGAATGGTGTAGTTTACTCATTAAGTAATTTACAATGCAAAATTTCATTCTCAGGCTTGTATATGATTTGTGTTGGCTTTCCTCATCTAGTAACGTTGCTCGTTTATTTGGACCAAAAATATCAAGCCTTTGCGATTAGGAGTTCCTAGAAGCGGTTATTTCAACACATTTATGTACGTCTGCCGGGTTATATGCAAGATCAAATTAGAATGTGGCAAATGGATCAAAAGTGACCCCAAGTGTTACATGTTTATAACAACTCGTAGCACTTAATCAAACTTAAATTATAGTTATCTGATTTCAGTAATCATATTACATAGGTAAACTATATAAATAACTCGAGAATTTAAACTAATTATGTTTGTGGTTCAACCCAATTTGGACCAACAATAAATTTGCCCAATGTTTTAGCGACTATCGTCCAAAAGAGAAAGTTGGTGGTTTGTGATATTTGCGGTTGTTTGTGAGTTTTAAGAGTAATGGAAAAAGATGATGGTTTGCGGTGATATTTGGATATGAAGATGCATAAAGTAAAATAAAAATTGTAATAATTATGGTGGGTGGTGGTAGATGGCGGTGGAGGTGACTAAGATGATGATGGTGTTGGTGGTGGTAGTGTGAGTGAGTGAGGTTACAAGTTGTATTAAAAGAAAATGAGAATGGGAAGAAGTATAACAGGATTTGACAACATATAACGGGACATTGACCAGAGAATAACGGGTCAATGGACCTCGCTGATACTAAAGACTTGAAAAAGGGACTTCAGACAACCCAAAGGCCCAAATTTGTCCCACCGTAATGTTTTTTTGCCAAGTTTAAAAACCAACGGCGTAGTTTACTCTATATTAAATTAAAAAGAATATTTGGAAGATTTAACAGCTATTCATAACTTGTATCCATGGGCGGAGATAGGAAGGGGTCCCAGGGGTCACATACCTCCTAGTAAAAATAATTGTAGTGTAATTTTTCTAAAATTTTTAGATTTTTTAATATTTTTTTCCACTTAATAACCATTTTGTAATGTAATTTTTTAAAATTATCAAAATGTGCCCCTCCTAATAAAAATTTCTTACTCCACCCCTGCTTGTATCCAAAATTGTAGCATTTCCTTTTCAGTAGAATCATCAATGAAAATCAATTCTACTGGTTTGTGTTTCTAACTAATTATCTTTGCCAGAATTCTTCCTTTCTATAACTTACAAATTTTTTTAGAGCATCCACAATGCATCAAGTCTTTACGAATTGATGCATTTAATACATCTAATGCACTAGACATTTAATTATCAAAGCTTGGAGGAAATACTTGAGCTTTCCCAAGTTTTTGTACAAAAGCTTTTCCAAAAGCTTTGATTGCAATACAAAAAAACCTCTTAAAAAACTTTTTAGAATAGTGAGATGCTTTAAATCATTTTAGCCCTTGTGGATGTTCTTGAAGCAAGTACATAACCAGTAGTACATTGATGTCTATATCTCCTTTTTCTTAATAGATAACCATGCAATTGTTAAAGGGAGATGATATAGACACCACAAAAAGTTGTGTGCACACGACTAAATAATGTTAATAATGCATAAAGTACAACTTACTGAGAACATATTTAGTGGTGTGAATTAAAGGTGGACATTGACGGGTTTGACCAAAACGGTTCGGGTTTGAAACCCGATCGGTTTTGGTCAATAAAAAAAAACCTTTTTTGGTTTAAACCGAACCAATTTCTATAAGTTTTCGGGGTCAAAAAAGGGGAACCTATAGGACCAGTTTCGGGCTGGTTCCAAACCGGTTTGAGGGAAAAAACCGGTTCAAACCGGTTTCCAAAAAAATGCAAAAAATGGACAGTGGACGGGTTTTTGTATCGATTTCGGGTTTCTTTTCGTTCGCGTTTTCTAAACAATATACTCGATAAACTTCAATTTTTATTCAATAAACTCATAAACATCACACATAAAATACTTGAATCACAAATTTAATACATTTTAACGATTTATTCATCATCTTCTTCAACTTGAGAGGTCCTAGTCGCGCTTGTAGCTTCATCGAAAATGCTTTATTCATTGGAAAGATGGATTACATAACCCTCTTCGAGCTCGATCTCTTGTAATTGTTCTTCGTATTCCATCGATTCTTCAAGACTTGAAACGTGTTTTATACGTTCGGCCGCATCTAAGTAATCCTTCAAGCAAATACACATCTCCAAAGATGCCGATGTGAGTCTTGTTCTTCGTACCAATAATGCCCTTCTACTAGTAGAATAAGCAGATTTCGAAGCAACGGTAAAAGCTTATACGCTTAGTAAATCCCGGGCCATTGCGGCTAGAATGAGAAATTGAGATTCCCTTTTTTTCCACCATGCCAATACATCAAAATTATTGAACCCTTCGGGTGTGATAGTGTTTAACCCATCGATTCCAATATATCTCCCATATTCGTTACTCGATGAATGCTCACTCCTAGCCCGTTTACCGCTTTCTTGTCCTAAATTTGAAAGCAAGTCCAAATCCGGATCCATGGAATTCGACCTTGTTGAAAACATTGAAGTCGAAATCATTCCCACATTTGTAGTACCATATTTTTCAAGATTTAATACAATCACGTTTAAGAGTTTGACGACTTACATGATTATATCGAGGTTGAAGGCGCTTTTGAATCACCTTGGTTAACCGACGGTTGTTGAAGCGGTTGAACGGCAAACCCTCTTGATTCACAAAGTGTGGAAAATCTTGATGAAGCCCCATCTCTTAATATGAAAAAATACTCCCATTCCGTCCCATAGTTGTTTGTTCCGATTCAGAATGTTTTTTAGTGCTTTACAATATTCTTCTGTCTGCTTTTTCAACATCCGAGTTTGCTTTGGATTTCAAAAAACTATTGCAATGTTTACGAGCCTTTGTTGAAGCATCTGTGAACTTCACCATGTCGTAATGACACCAAATGTCTGGGTTTCGGGGTGTTGATATAACCCCAACAATCGCCGGTGCATTTGAAGAACCAACACCGACGGAAGTTGAAGTATGAAAATATCGAGTTGCCATTCGTGAGCATTTTTGTAAGCTATTTTTGAGTATTTTAGTGTTGTAACTAAACCAAACTCAACCTTGGTATTTATAGGGAAGTTAGGAAGGCTAAATGGAGAATCTACCTGTTGAAAAACGGTCAAAAAATTGGGGCTAACAGCTCTTTTTTTGCTCACTGTGATGTAAAATGCAACAGACATAAAAAACGGTTTGGAGCCAGTTTTCCAAACCGGTAGCTAACGGTAATCTCACGAACCGGTTTAAACCGGTGGTTTTTGGCCAAACCGAACCGATCAAAAACCGGTTTAGACCAGTTTCGATTTCTTCCGATTTCCTTTTTTGGTTATCACTTCGGTGTGCATATCACCTCCCTTATTAAAAAGTTGTTACAACAATTCGGATAATATAGTAGCAATACTTACCATTTCTTCAAAATACAAAGAATACATGTTTCACTATAATTTACTTTCGTTTTCACATTGATAATTACATATATACACAAAAAATTACTTAACCTCTAAAAATCAGGGCCATTCAAGTACCACAATAAAAAAAGAAAATGTTATAACTTATATTACCTAGCTAGTGTTTAATTTGTTACGATAAAGATATTTGACACTTTCAATAGACAAGACGATTGTAAATAGTCAACCAGCACAATTGTTTACATGTTTATTTTGTCACTCAAATATTTCATATTCTTGATGGGGTTTTTGACAATACGAAAATTTTCGTTTCCATTATATAATAATTAACTTATTTTTAAAACTAACTAAATGGGTATATATAGAGAAAGATAAAGCTAAGTTACTTAAACCTTACTTAAACCTTCCATAAACCTAGAGGTGGCAAAGCAGGTCCGGGCGGGCGGCAGGCTAAACCGCACGGAATTAAAATGTACGGGCTTAAACAGCAGCGCTAAAGCAACACGGCTAAACAGTATACATGTTATACAAATCGCTAATAAATGACCTAAAACGACGAAAAAAATTCCTTAAACGTTATATCTAATTATACTAAAAACCTAAATATATTTATTAAAAAATCTTTAAACGATCGTTAATGTTCAATGATTGAGAAAAATGTGCCCGTTTGGGCCCATTTATGCTTTCATTACGGCTATATATGCCCATTTCAAAAAGAAGAAATTAAATGTCCCAAATCTTTTAAAAATGCCCATTTATTTATTTTTTTTTTCAACACATTTTGACACCCCTTGATAAACCCCAAAACATAGTTGCAAAAAGGTCTACTGGGCGATTGATCATCGATTAGGTGTTCTTGGGTCATCGACCTTTCCGATTTTGTAAATCGCTCAAAAAAGGTCAACCATGGTCAACGGCGGTTAACGATGGTCAAACTTCACGAAAACATGAAAATCATACCGAAATACCCTAAACCCGCGTAAATTAGTTATAATCATTTGTTTATATCTATTACAAGATGTTTTCAAGAAAAATCTTTAGAAAATACCAACACTTGTCAGAATACCAAGGACTTGCCAAAATGCCAATACAATTAATCATCGATTCGTTATTTTCAATCCGAACAAATGTAATCACTTATACCGTTGTTTATATCTATCACAAGATGTTTTAAGGAAAATCATTTTGGAATACCCAAAACTACCAGAAATACCCAAACTTGCCAAAATGTCAATATGATTAATCGCTAATTAATCCCGCCTAAACCGACATAAGCTACTGAAATTCGAGCCCGCACCACCACCGATTCACGATTTTTGCAACCTTGCCCAAAACACTCCCATAAACCCAAAAACACTTCCATAAAACCATTTACACCAAAAGATTATAAATCCAAAATATTTAAACATCAAATAACACAATAATCACCAAAATCTTGTAACAAATTATATTGCAATTATGAGTTTATTCAAGATTCAATCTTTCTTCATCATCATCTTTACCTAATCCCTTACACCATCTCCGATTACCACCATACAAACCACCGTCACCACCCACCATACAACCACCACCACCACCACAAAAACCAAGAAAACCTATCTGATTGGATTATAGCCTATCTGACATATTAATAATAAACTTGATTGGATTTATTAATTATATGCTAGTGATTTTCTCATCTTTAATATTGGTTTGGAATCTCTCATATATTTTTGGAGTTCCAAATCACAAAATTTTAATTATTAGTGCATGTAAATTGGTTTTTTGTTCCGTAAGTATCCAGTTATCTACATGACTAGTTATAAACATTAATCTAAAACAAAAAAATTCTTTAGTTCTTTTTGAATATCTTACTGATTTTTTTCTTTTTTAAAAGAAAAAGTAAGATAAAGTAAAAGCAAAAGTTAATAATGCCGAGTGTTAATATATGTGGAATAAAAGACAAAAGAGAAAGAATACATATTCTTATCTTGTAGACACAACTATGGTCGTGTTTGGCAAGACGTTTGGAAGCGTTTAGAGCGACTGATGACAATGATGAAGATTATAGATGAAAAGTTTGTTTGGCAACACCCAACAAGCGTTAGAATATTTTCACCGCCCAATCTAAACTTCTTGATTAAGATTCCACGATTCTTTCCGGCGTTTAGTTTATGAAATTACATATATACCCTCATTTGTTTAATCATTTATTTTATTTTAATATGTATATATGACCTTTTTCGTAATTTTACAATTTATAATTATCGCTACAATACGTTCTGAAACACATTTTTTAAACAAACAACTACGAACATACCTTTTAACTCTGCTTCATCACATCTGCTAACTACTACTACTACTACGTGTCGCCAAACATAGCCTATGAATCTTTAGCTTTGTGCTAGCTTAATTAATATAGTCGACAAACATATATGATAATTTGAAATGAGTAAAATGACTAAATTAAAAATAAAATTTTATGTGGAATAAAGAACAAAAGAGAAAGAATACGTATTCTTACCACACAACTATGAATTTTTGGCTTTATGCTAGCTTAATTAACATAGTCCACAAACACATATGATAATTTCAAATGACTAAAATGACTAAATTAAAAATAAAATTTTAAAGGAATACATCTAAAATGTACCCAATGGTTCAAATTTATATCAAATTATAAGCATTTCAATCATTTAACTGAAAATAAATTAAGCTCTTATGGTTAATACAGGGATATTTGTAATCACCGTTCTTTTATAATATTTGCTTCCTCAATGGACTTTTTGTTGGAGCCTCTTTATTTGTTTTTAGTTATTTTTTTTGGGAGAAATTTGAATTTGAACATGGATTAAGCGATCAAATGATGAAAATTACAGTTGAGAGAGATCTTTCTTTCGTGGTAATTAATTGAAAGATCCACTCACTAGTACTCTTATAAAATTTAATTTATTATGAAATTGGAAAATTAGTCGCTGACAAATTTACAAAATCGATTATAGCATCTAACTAACTGATTAAGAAGAGGCTAAACACATACATATACACCTTATCAAACATAACAACAGTAGATGATATGATATTCGATCTAATCGCGTGACTTAAGCCTTGTCAACCCGTGGAAATCATTTTTTTTACCCGTGATTCGACTAAGTATGATGGGAAATTCGGTTTCTTTTAGTTAATGGAGTGAGGCTATTATTGTTTGGTGATTGATGGTTTTAAAAATAAAGCCATGTTCCTTCACATTCTTTGTTGGGTGATCTAGCCTTTTTGTTAATGGGTGAACTGTTTTGGTCTCCTTTTCTCTCCATTTATAGTACTTTACAAGCCTGTGTTTGCTTATTCTTTTAAGACACTTGAGATATGGTTTTGGGTGCTTTTTAAGTTTACAATGAACATAGTGAACAAATTTCCATCAAAATTTATGAATAACCTGTTTGTCATACTTATTTCATTATTGACTCTCTTACAACAAAGTTTTGAATTGGATTAGATTTTGTAAAAACTGTTTTAACCTTATTCTAAAATTGTTATTAGCATATTTTCATCTACGTTAACAGCTAAAACTAATTTATAATTGTGTAGATCATTTTTGTTGTAAATCTTGTGTCTTAATTTCTGTTAGAAAGCATCATAATTTAACCTTACCAATGTGGATTGAGAAGTTAGCTAGTACTGCCCGTTGAATAAGACTATTGCATCTAAGATAACAAACGTATTCTTGCTTAATAGATCGGAACCTTTTTCCTTTTTTTCTTCTCCATTTTTAGGCTATATATCATGTAGCTACTAGTTAGAGATGTAAATAGGCCAAGCTGCACAAAGCTACTCGTGTTCAGCATGGCAAAATCTCAAACAAGCCAAGCCTTAACGAACTCGAGCTTTGTTTTGGGCTCATTTAATGAACGAACTAAAGCCGAACTTCATGTCAATAGTTGTGTATATATACACTCGCATATGATTCAAGATGTTAAACGAGCTCGACCTCGAACTCCACATCTAAAATTGATTTAAGCTCGTCTGTAACACTTTCTTATATCTAGATATTTTTTTTAACATAAAAAGGTTATACATGAATCGAGCTCGAGCCTTGTGAGCTAGCCTGAATTGGATTTTTTTAATGAGGTTTTCCAAAGAATCGGGATCAACAACTGTTGAAACAATCAGTCATCAGCATGTTCTAAGTCTGGTAGGCACACAATCAGATGACAGTCTGCTGATGTAAACTGTGGATTCATCCCTGAAGAAATCACACATGAAGCTCGATCACCCGGAGCACATCCTTTCTCAATGGGATCAGATCGGAGCATGAGAAAGCCATGCGTTGCTGATGGTATCACATATTCTGGAAGAGCTTAACCCAAATCGTTGGTTCTATCATTGCCATGTGTGTGCCTACTCTACATACTTACTGTGCTCCGGTAATACATAACTTCGAAGCAGCCTATGACGATGACAGAAGCCTTTATGAGTATTTGAATATTAAGTTTTGGGGGAATTTATTATATCAAAGGTCACGAGCACTCAGTATCACTTGCTCTGGGGTCTGATGCACATGCAGATGGTAAATCCCCAATATGTGATGAATACATGAAGCGGGATTTGATCCTTAAGTGTTTGAATTGCAAGCTAGCAATCGATTACTATTGTTATAAGAGAGTGTATCATAAGAAAAGTTGTTACAACAATTCGGATGCATAGCACCAGTACATGCATCACCCATTGCCTAGCTAGTGTTTAATTTGTTTCGATAAATTTGACACTTTCAATCGACTAGACACTTGTAAATAGTCAACCGATACACTTCTGTAAACAAAGAAATTAATTATTCAAAAAACATCACAGTTATTTGCATGTTTATCTTATCACTCAAATATTTCAAATTGTTTGTTTAAATATGCCATCATCATTCTTTCGTAAAATTTTTCCAAAATTTCGGGTTTGACCTTCTTGAAGAAGAGTTGTACTGGAGGGCTAAACTAAGGAACCGTGGTGTCTGGCTAGTGATGATAGCATTGTTGCCATTTGTGAATTAAAGGGTGTCAAGATCTAATTATTCATCTTGAGTCAAGAAACGTGGTTCATGAGATATGGATCAACTAGACGTATATTACATGTGTACTTGACAAAAGTTGTTATACAATTGTAGTTCACAGCTAAATCTCTGATATAATTTTTTTTCCCTTTATGCATATAAGAAGCTAAAATTAGAATGTGGTAAAAGTTGACATCCACTCATGTTACTTTCAACACCTCAATCGATATACTATATTGAACTTACTTCTACTAATAGCATTGACCCTACCCAAAAGAGTATTAGAATATTTGTCGCATGCTTTGAGTCAAGGATTTTTTTTGACTATGATCTTGATAACGAGGGTGGAAATTCGCTTGGGAGAGTTTAACCAACATAGAAGTACTCTTCCGTCTTACTGTCTGAATAAGTGTTTTATGTTTGAATATTATATTATAGTATCATTTAAGTTTTATAGCTGAAACATATAGGAGACTATTTTATTTAAGTTAGAGGTATATCATCTAACAATTACAAAAAAAGAATAAGGTAACATAAAACAAACACATCAACATCAACAATATTTCTCAATATATTAACTACTTTAAAGTAAAATGTAAAGTCAAAGCTAATAAAATGTAAATGGTAATACATGTAGAATAAAGAAGGAAAAAGAAAACAAACATATATATTCTTACCTTGCAAAAACAGTTAGGTATTTGTAGTTTTATTATAAAGCTTACATTGTCAAATTAAATTTGACATATTATTTATGAAAAAGTCAATTAAAAGTAGAATAATGAAATGGCTATAGTGAATACAATTTATAAAAATATATCTATAAATGAGTTATTTTGATATTATACTTTTAGAAGTTTTTGATTTGCATCTCGGTTCTTATGTACATGTGCTAGTAGTATCACAAATTTTCATTGACATTTAGTCATATACTAGTATTAGATGATTATCCGCACATAGGATCGATGTACATCACAAAATAATTGTAATTGCGAACTTTTGGTTCTAATGCGCTTTTAAGGTTCAATTTATAGTTATTACGAAAAATAGTCTAAGGTCCAAGAAAAGAAAATGATAAAAATTTTAGAATCAAAAATATATAAACTATTAGTTTAATGGTGGATATTGTTACCATTTTCAATAAAAAAAAAATAGATACTTTTCACATTTTATGAGTTTTAAGCACAACGAGATGATGCACCAGCGTTCATGGGTTTTCGATTTAATTTTTATGCTTATATGAGTTTTGTTATATGTGGTGTGTAAATTGTGTGCAAAAATCTTTATGTAAATGTGGGTATATTAATTTCCTATGACACATTTGTATGATGATAGTTGTGTAAATGTGTTATGAAATGTGTTCATACATATCTATATATGTAAACCGGTTTGCAAAAATCTTTATGTATTTGTGTTATGAAATGTGTTAATAGATATCTATATATGTATCAAATAGTCAGAGAAACATTTATATAACTACCGAAAATTGGATAGATGAACTATGGCTGGATTGTTTACAAAAGGATGCATGGTTTAGGCCTAGTGGGATAAAACCTGCAAAGATACAGCCTGCTAGGTGGATGGTGTAACCATCATTAGTAGCACTGCATATCTATCCTAACAGTTAATGTACATAAGATACGAAGGTACATACACATGATTTTCCTACTTGTTACCTGCCTAGTGATGTTATTAGTCGTTTTGCCTTCTTAGTTTCAGGACCAGCGTTGCCTGTGTCTTGGTGCGAATAGCTGTTTGCGAATCATTGTAGACATGCCTTCTGTCTTGGTTGGTTTTTTTCTGCTGGTTCATCTATGGTAGGAGGTGGTGTGATCATTTCAGTGGGTATTTCTTCTGCTAGAGGTTCTGCTGCTGATGATGATGTGGCCTCATGTGCACCTCTAGGAACAGTAGGTAACATTGGTGGTGGCGCATCTGCTGTGCTGTCCAGGATCAACTTTGGATAACCCCTGCGGCAACATGTTGCAAAGTGCAGACGAAATGTGCGCTTTCTGTTCTCTGAATCTCTTATTATGGAGGGTAGCACATGTGGGTCTGGATCAGGGGTATAGCTCAACACCTCATTAACTGCTGGAAGCATCGATTTTTCCTCAGGACTAAAGCATGTCATGATGACACCACCTGTCACGTCCGCGAGAGTTGAATTGAATATTCGCTTATGTATATTAATTTTTGACGAATGTAGTTGATATGTGTGATGATATCTGTAGTGTATGGAGATGTAGATGTTACCTGTAATTGGTGTTGGGATCACACCAACCTGTTGGCAGTGCCAGTGGGGATGGCCGTCGCTTATTTTCATGTGGCATGTGCGCCATCTGTTGAAGTGACATCCTTTTAATTCATCGATCTTTACAATGACTGCATTTGTTGTAAATACTTGTTCCTGAAATGTGAATACGTAAATGCTTAGTATAGACCTTTTGATGGATATAAATATTTATCCACATCATCGTAGCTTTTGCATCAAAAAGACATCATCCAATTTGGTATGCAGCATAAACAACGAAAGGCAACTGTAGTTTTCCCAAAAGTCAATCAGAGTAATGTGTAATTTTCACCTTAAAACGAAGTCGCTTTTGACGCGGATTAAAATATTGATAACAAACACCAGCCTATTGATTGAGGTTTATGCCATTACCAAAGGGTATTTATGCCGTTATGTAACCATCTTCACAAATGCAAGAATCCAGCTTGAAATGATTAAATCATAAGTAAAAACTCACAACAACGCATGCACGCTTATGCCTCTTGTACAACTAATCGCTTTTGAACCCACACTCACAAAAAGGGAATAAGCATTGTAGCCCACACCGACTTTCAAATTGGGTTGAAATCAGTCCACAATCAGAGCAAACGACGCCGCTTCCGACAATCAAAAAAAATCGAGGCCAAAGCGCAAAGGCAAGAATTGTTAAAATGATTGTGTATGAAGCTCAGATCGGCTAACAATTCAAGAAAGAGAATGCATCCGCCGTCGTCGCAACCATCATTGGTTGCCCACCCAAGACGCTGGTGATCTCATATTCTTCAAGCCATTTGTATCATCATGCCTAATATCACAACCATTTTAATCGCATTGTTGCCAAAAGACAAACCTGGGCAACAACATTTAAACAATGTAGCAATACCCGCCATGGTCAGCAGACCGATTTCAAACAGATTGGATCTAAAAATGTTTAGACATGAACGCACTTACCACTGACCATTAATATATACAATATCTACAATAGCAATAACGACACACCTATTTGTGGTGCAACAAATGATTAGGCTCGGATCAGATATAGTGGTCAAGGATCGAATGTCCGACTCGCAACGGTCGCAGAATAGAACCGGTTGCAACGCATACATATATGCTATGCCATCCCGTTATTGCCTTGCCAAGTTACAATCGGATTTTGAGCGATACATTTAATTTTGCTCGATTCACAACAATCATTATAGCTATCCGTAAAACATTATATACATCCTCGTGGTCGAACTATAATAAGCCAAGCCAATGGTTAGACAATCTAAATTCCAATCGAGCAGGCCAAACTTGCCACAACAACCTCTCACAAACAACAACATCATCATTATCCCAGAAGAAACCAAAAGAAAATGGAATCATATTCAAGTGAAGAGCCAATAAACCCATTAGTGTTATGTATTATTGAGGCTCAAGACTAAGGATCGAAGAGGATCAACCCGCCATGGTCGCAACCATACCAGTTACCCCGCCAAGGTGCGAGCAATCTCACTTTAATCGAACTCATTGAGACTCACACACCCAATTGTTATACTACTATACATAATACTATAAGACGTTCAAAACAAAGAAGTGTGGCATCAAAAAGACAACTCGTAATAATGAAGGCCTGATAGATTAGGAATCTAATAAAGAAAATACATTGGTATTGGTCGCACCTTAAAAAGGTTGCCTCGCCAACATGTACACAATCCCATGGTTTATCAAAGGCTATCAAATAATCCAAATAGATCGAACCTCTACAGTGCAACCGAAAACCAATTAAGCTACTAATATAATCAAATTCAAACCGAACTCGAATATGCAATTGGTCATACGGTCATCATTATCGATAACTACTTGCCCGTGTATGACCCATCATTTGAATGTGTGTTGGAACGACTGTTATCTTTTGTCCATCCGCATCCGCAATAGTATCGCAGTACCTATAAGAGGGCAAGATTGAGGCGGCGATGATGTAATCCGGGTTTTGATTCTTCGTGAAGTTTCGGGCAAGCGCAAGATTGGTGGTGTTCTTCGTGAAGTTTCGGGTTTGTGATTTTATGTTTAATAATAAGAGGGGTTTTATGTGTTTAATAATAATAAGAGGGAAGATTGAGGCTATGATTTATGGTATCCGGGTTTTGTTACCAAACGACAAAGTTTAAGTTTTTGTAACACTCAAACGACAAAAAGGGAGTGAGCATCAGAAAGCAAATACTCATGTGAAACCGGTCAAAACCGGTTTGTAGTGTAGCAATACGGCTGCTTTTAAACACCTATTAATAAAATTTAAAATTAAAATGCTAATATCTTTCATTTGTTGAGTGTGTCGTAGCCATTTCAAAATAAAACTCATGTATGCATCCCGATACTATAAGTGAGATCATATTCGTATGATAAGATTCTTTATGTAATAGAGGCAAATTATGATTAACTCCTATTTTACACATGTTCTTTTGTTATAGTTATCTCGACCATTGGTTCTTTTGAGACACTAGAAAAATTGTTACACCCAAATTGTTTTAACCCACATTATAGGTTTTTCAAACTTGTTGATTGTATAGATGATTACATCTTGCATAAGTCGAGTTGATGGTACAGTTTGGGATGATAGAAACTCTTGATGGTATTAATTTTATGAAGAATGAGGCGTAGAAAGTTATTACCCTCAAGTTATATAATGTTGAGTGGTATTATATTTGTGTTGATCTTTTAATTCGGGTCATTTATGTTCAAGTTTATTGCGTGTTTCCTTCTTATAATAGATCAAGTACGACATGGCAATATTAGAAAAGAAATATGAACTATTATCCCGCTATTCAGTGGGCTGAGCCACTTGTGGTAGCTGGGGGGCGTTGTTCCAACAAAGTTCTTTACGAACACACAAACCATGTAGAAAAAGTCAAATTTAAGAAAAAGATGTGGTGCCCTCATCAAAATATTCCGAGTGCCTCAACAATGACAATGTTTTTGTTGTTGTTATCATTTTCCGTGGACCTGCTCAGGTCGGAGTTTAAAATTGGAGAAGAAAAGTTATAAGGGAAAGTGGGACAATAGAATGTGTGGTGATTGGTATGTCAAGACTAAACGACAAAAACTAATAGTATTAGAGTAATTATTTATATTTTAATAAATATAAATACAATATATTGAAGAAGTTCGTGACTCTTTTGTAGTTTCACTCCTTTTCTTTTTCGAACATGTAATAATAATTTTTTTAGAAATAACTATGTATATTTTTAAAAGAGTTGATTTGCACACTCTTTATATTAATTGACACACTTTAATTTAGAGTGTCTTGATAAAATGAGTAAAATAATGTGAATGTATAAATGTCAAGACACTCTAAATTAAAGTGTGTCAATCAATTAAAAAATGTGCAAATCACCTCTTATATTTTTAATATGTCAATATATAATGCTAAATGTTACGGTATGTTTGTCGACAAGATTTTTAAAGCATTTTAAGAATTTAGTATTTAGCATGTAGCATGTAGCATTTGAATATTAAAGCTTGTTTGGCAAAAATATTTAGCATTTTATATGGTTTAAATGCTACGTTTTAAATGCTTATTTTCAAGCATTTAGCATTTAGTATTTAGCTTTTGTTTTATTACATGATACTTTTATAATTACAATTACAATACCAAACGCGTTTAATAAAACAAACTCGCTAATAGCTAAGAGCTAACTCCTAACTTACTACCGCCGCTTCCTCAAACATAATAGAAATTTAGGTTAATTTGATACCGCCGCTTTTTAGTAATAGTAGTGACAGTTGTCGTTAGACACTTCAAATTTTGAAGGTGTTACAGATTGGTACACAACACAAGCATAGGAAAACAAGATAACATAAAGCGTTTCATAAACCAATCCGAAATTTAGTTATTTGGTTACATTTATTCAAAATACTGAAAAGTAAGGCCTTGCGAGACATTTTTAGGAAGTATTGGGGGCTTTTGCAGTTTTAGAAACTCTCAAGTTGAAGGATCGGTTAAACAAATCTGATTATCATATGAAGATATGAATACAAGGCCATTAGAAGAACCTACAATTCTCAACAATTTTCATGACATATTGTTTGTTCACTTTTTTGGCAAGTATTTTGTGTTCGACGTTTCGACGTAATAAACAAGCTATATCTATTTATTTTAAAATAAAGTAGTTGAAATTAGGAAGCAAATTCTATATTATAGACATCTACGCCTATTCTAAATGTTATCTTCATTAAGTAATGGAATTTTGTTGTCATTACTTAAACCCGACCCGATTTGTTTAAGTCACATTAATAACCGCTTTATCGCCGTTGCCCTCTGAATTATAATTCTTGGCTTCGCTAACGCCGCTATTTTTTGGTGCAAATGGTGAAAATTATATTACTTCCAATGAAATTACATCATAAGGATAAAAATGATTTGGACATACCCCAAATCTAATCCCAAATCTAATGCGATAAACAGTAATACTAACCAAAACAACATCAACTAAACATCTAGTCATATCCAATATATGATAATAGAACTTCCTTATGATGAAAATACGTGTCCTGAAATACCAAGCAAAAGCATTTTCCAAATCTTCTCGGATGAAATGCTCAAAAGACCATGTTGCATTTTAATCAAACCATGCCAACACGCACTTTAAATCACAATTTTATGCACCAACCATCTAGCTACATTTCCACATCACTTCTACATCAAACCATTCAACCATCACCCACAATAGCAAGATGTGAGAAGTGTGTGGCTTCACTAGAACCTCGACCCATCCATGGAAGGGCTCTTCCAAATCGCCCTACATTTCCTCTCTCTAGAAAGGCTTCGGTGAATGGAAACACTCTCCCCATGATGACCACCCTTTCCTCCTATGATGGTATATGGGTGGACCAAGAAGGATCATCTTTCATTCCTCTCTATTCCACCCATCATATACCATCCTCCAAAGCCATTTACCCTTCACAATGGGAGAATCTACTTTATGGTACATTCATACCAATTAATCCTCCTATATAGCCTATCAAGTCTCGTGATAGTTTCCTCCCTAGGCCAAATTATCACCGACAAGAGGTTATCATAGGAAAAGATTAACAAGTTAGAACTCCAAGATACAAGACTTCTACCCATTGTAATGACTTGAATGGTTCATTTGTACCGATGAAAGAAGCAGTAACCGGATGAAACCAAATAATCAACCACCCCATATTTCAGTCAGGCTAAACATATGCATCACTCTCGTAATCACACCCCTCATGATATACTAAAAGTCAGTATACTCCCTCAATAGAACACTTGACACATAGATTGACTATAGCTGCAGGCTATCTTCATCCATAATACTTTCCTTACCAATTTGGATATTCATATGCACTTTCCATTTACTTGCCATCTCTTGAACTTGTTTAGTCTTTTTCACTTTCAAACCTGTCATTTTGAATCTAATCTCATTCATAATAGTCTTCACCAATTCCATACATCCCCTATGCACATCGCTGAACAATCTTTTGTTTCTCTCTGCCATATGTGGTATACACAAGCAACCACTACCCATCTTCTAACAATACTTGCAATGTTGTTGTTGCACTTCATTGAACAAACTTTTAAAACAATACTTTCCCATTCATAGCTAAAATCACCTTGATCCAAGAAATTGAGAATTTTACTCCAAACTTTCCTAGAAAATGAGCAGACAAAGAATAGATGTGAATGACTATCACTGCATTCCTTGCATAATGGGCATTTTAAGTCACAGTTTGGGAGCCATCTTCTGACTCTATCTTGAGTGTCAAGCCTACCATGGATTGCAAGCCACAAGATAAAAGCATGTTTAGATATACAATGTGAGAACTGCACCATTCCAATCCAAAGGGTATCTTGATCATCATGTCTTAAATCTTGCCAAACTCGCTTATTGTGAAAGGAACACATTCACCATTGTTTTTACCCACATAGTCCTCGCTTTTTATACCATTAATCAAATTTGGCACCGCAACATAATTTCTAATATTATCTTCCCGAACCATCTTGGCTAGTTCCATCCTTGATCACCAATCACGCTACATACACTCATCTTACTTTCTTCATCATCAAAAGCCATTGTCCATATTAACATAATTGCTCATAGGACCTTGCTCACACCATTTATCATGCCAAAAGGATGTGGATCTGCCATCTCCAAGTTGTTTGAAGATGTGAGGTCTAATAACATCCCTAAGTGACAAAATTTGCTTCCAACCACATCTAGAATTGGCTTCACTTTTCATTGTCCAAATACTTTGCCCTTTCAACCTCATAGTATTGATCCATTTAACCCATATAGATTCTTTATTGCATGCAATGTTCCACAGGTGTTTTGCCATAAGAACTTCATTCCATTTCCCAACTCTTTCATTCTAAACCTCCTTGAGACTTTGGTTTACAAACATGTTTCGTGAAATTTTGGCCCTTCCTTTAGCACTATCATTGTGGATCCAAAGGAAACCTTTAAGTAGCTTATCAATCTCCTTTACAATCATTTTTGGAAACATAAAGATGATGCCCAATATAAATGCATTGAAGCCAAAGATAAATGCTATAAGTTGTACCACCGCATAAGTCAAGAGTCTATTCTTCCAATTAAACACTTTGTTTCTCACTTTATCCACCAAGCATTTTCATTCATTGATTCCAATCTTTTAGATATGAGTGGGACACCTAAGTATGTAATGGGAGATTACCAACTTTGAATGGCATAACTTCCAAAACTTGAGCTTTCACTTGTTCACTTAAATTCTAAAGAAGATGGTGCTTTACCAAGGTTAGGAATGAGCCTTAAACCTTACTAAAAAGATCCATATCCCGCTTAATCACCTTAACAAAATCCACATCACCATGACAAAGACCAAGAGGTCATCAAGAAACACAAATGTGAGATTTTAAGATCTTTACACCCCAATGATATTTGAACTGATTGCTTTCACTAATCTTCTGCTTCATAATAATGGTATACACTTCCATAACAATGGTGAAAAGATAGGGAGAGATAGGGTCCCCTTGTCTGAGTCCTCTACCAGCTTTAAAATATCCATGTCTATCTCTATTAACACAAATAGAAAATCCTGCAGCTTCTCACAAGTCATGATCCAAGGCACCATTTTCCAATGAAAACCAAATTTGATGAGCACCTTTTCAAGGAAATCCTTCATCAGATTATAGGCTTTTGAATATCAATTTTACAAGAAATTCTTTTAGCACCATTTTTCCAATCATAGCCTCTTAACGCCTCCTCGTGTCGAAGGATATTATCGCTATCTGTCTTCAAGGTATAAAGGCACTTTGATTGGGCTAATGATTTTGCAAAGAGTACTTTGATTCTTTCTGTAATGATCTTACTAATACATTTGTATATCACATTGCAACAAGCAATTGGCCTAAAGTCGATACTTTTTGTAGGATTACTTATTTTGGGCACCAAAGTAATAAGAGTGGAATTGACTTCTCCAAGTAGTTTGCCTTTCTCAAAGAACTCTTTATAGCTCGCATACATCTCGCATCTAATGACATCCCATGCTTTTTGAAGAATCTAGAAGAGTATCCATCTCGACCGTAAGCTTTTGTATCCTCAATATCAAACATTGCACTTTTGATTTCCTCATCTGTGACTGCTCAAACCATATAGTCAGCATCATTAATATCCACTAGCTGCATTATGCTAATGTCAGTGTCTTCAATGCCTTGAACTTGAAAATTAGAGCCAAGTAAGTTTTTAAAGTGTGTTACAAATTGGTTTGGAACTTGATCCCCTTCAAAAACATCCCCTTGATCATTGCTTATGATGGCAATTCTGCTTCTATGCTTCGTTTCCTTGAGAATGTTGTGAAAAAACTTACTATTCTTGTCTCCATCTCTCAACCAATTCACTTTAGCTTGTTGTTGCAGAAAACTTTCTTCATCTTTAACAACTGCATTATATTCTCTCAAAATCTTTGCTTCATCACTTTTCAGACTTGCATTATGAGGATCTTCATCAACTTTGATTTGAATTTCCTGAAGTTTAGTCCTCCATTTGATCACCCTTTCATATATGTTTCAATTACACCAGCTAAGTCTCTTCATATGTAATTTAAGAACTTTAAGCATCTTCACAAGTTTGAACATTTCACATCCACTAACAGGATGTTCCCATTCTCTTCTAACAGTCTGCAAGAATTCATGGTTATTAGTAACAAAATTAGCAAATCTAAATGCTTTTTTCTTTCCTTTAACTATACATGGGATAGTTAAAACTCCTGGGGCAGTGATCACAAGTAAGATGAGGTAGAAATTGAGCATAAGCATTTGGAAATCTATCCATGAAATCAGAATTCCCCATAATTCTATCAATTTTCTTGAGAATGCCATTTGAGGGATTCAATCTACTTTGGACCCATGTAAAGTGACATCCTGAATAGTTCAGATCTTCAACTTCAATTTCTTCAATGCATTCTTGGAAATCAACCATATCTGCAGTCTTACAAGATCCACCAGCATAGTGATCATTCACATTAAGACTAAAATTCCAATCCCCAATAAGAACCCAAGGATCATTACAAACAATATTTTTATATCCTCCAAGAGTTTTCCATAAGCTTTTCCTTTCTTTTCCAAAGTTTGCAGCATATATGAAATAGCAGAAAAACCTATGTTGATGATTCACAGTTTCCACCAAGCAAAGAACAGCCTGGTTAGTAGAGTGGACAATCATTACATTAACTTCACTAGAGTTCCATCCCACAATGATTCTACAACCTTTAGTACTATGTTGCATATTAGATACCCAATCTCTATTCCCAAATACATACTCACATATCTTGTCCAGTTTATTGTCTTTGACATGAGTTTCAAGCAAAGCACAAACATCGAACCTTCCATCACCACAAATCTTTTGACTTCCTTTTGTTTCTCTTTATTGCACATACCCCAACATTCCATGCCCCTATCTTCATATCCATATTTGAACTATCCATTTTAACACAATAATTCCTCATGAAGGATGTGAGATCTCAACCCATTCATTATGTTTGCTGCTATTCCTTGTTCCATATCACTATCCTCATCTAACACATTAATCTCTTCTTCTACATCAGCCTTTTTTACTTTCTCCCATTGTTCCTTAAGGTATCTTATCATAGTCTTGGACCATTTTCCAGTGATATCACTTCCAGGACGATGTTTATTATAATGTAACTATCCACAACCTCTTTTTCATCAAGATTAACAGCTCGCTAGATCCACCTCATTGTCTTCTTCTAAAGCAACAAACTTATTAGCACTTTTCTTCAACTCATCCACTACACCTACACCAACATTCCACTTCTTTTGGGACTTTTATCCTTCTCCGCACATTCTTCCCCTTCTATGTTACTAGCATTACTCCCATTACTACTATTTTCATGCACGTTTTGGCTCGAGCTCCACATGTTTTTTAGCCACTTTTCCTTGCATTCCTATTCTTGAATTGCTCGGCTTCTTGTCTTTGATAATTGTTATCCTTCTCACTTCTCTCATCATTCTTTTGCTCATTCTTCTCTTTTTCTTGTTCCTTTTCTTTTCCCCTTCTCTATGTTACTAGCATTACTCCCATTACTACTATTTTCATGCACAGTTTTGGCTCTGAGCTCCACATGTTTTTTAGCCACTTCTTTCCTTGCATTCCTATTCTTGAATTGCTCAGTTCTCTGTCTTTGATACCGGTTATCCTTCTGTACTCCTCTATCATTCTTTTGCTCATTCTTCTCTTTTTCTTGTTCCTTTTCTTTTGCAATTCTAATTTCTTCATCACTTCTGGTCCTTATTGTACAATCATCATGGTTATGACCAAACACTTTACAATGGGGGCATCTTGGAGGTTTCCATGTATACTCAACAGTCACAAATTTATTCCCATATTTCTCCTGCTTACTATTCTTATAGCATATCTCAATTTTCTCCTTCAATTCCAACTCATCACTAATCTCCACTAGCACTCTAGCATAGCCTAGTCTTCCGGTTCCTTCATTACATATTTTAGCAGCTTGTTTGATCCATAATCAAAGGTTTCTATACCACTAGCCACCGTGACTTATCCCTTTATTGCTCCATGCTTCCAATAGTAGATTAACCAATTTTACCCAAACAGAACACTATCGTGATCTTTCTTTTCAACACACGTTAGGGTCCCATTTCGCACAAGTAAAGGCTTATCTCTAACCATCCAAGTGCCACTTTCTAAAACATGCATCATACCTTCTTCATTCTTGAACTTAAACAGATACATTCCATTATGCAGAATAATGTCTTTGAGACCAAATCTACCCCACATTCTCCCAAGATTGTACTTAATCTCAGCATATTGCATTCTATACCCTATGAAATGTCCACATAGAGTAAACCGCCACTTTTTACTTCCTTCCTTCACTATTTCCTCATCAAATATCACAACATTTCTTCCATCATTCTCAATAGTAGGGATCAAACAAAGCTTGTTATCAAACACACTATTCATCTTAATAAAGACTAGCAAAACTCATACTATTCTTAGCCATATTATCATTGCTCAATGCAGACTAGAGGAATTAATAGCACATATTCACATGCTCATTACAACAAAATTAGGATTAGGATTTGATGCACTTACGGTGTTTGGGAATACATCACCAAAGATGGAAACCTCCATTACCTTATCCCCATTATTGACTTGAGATACAAGAACCTTCTTATTACCATTCTTTTCCTTGATTCCTGTCGAACTTCCTTTTCCCCAATTGAACCACCGTAATCATCCCTGAATCCCTAACTTCTTCATTCTTTTCATTATCACTATGATCGTGCTTATTTTGACTTAATTTTCCAATTACATGATCACTATATCTAAACGAATTTTAGTTTGTCTTGTGGAAGATTGTTTCTTGTTCGACATTGCAGCATCTAAGAAACTATCATGTGTACTAGAACGTAGTCTTCATTTTGGCGCCAAAATAAAAAAAAAACTCAAAAACAAACGAAAAATGAAAATTCAACCGGATAGAATGATGCGAATGCACTCGATTCTAATGTATGGATTAGAAATGAAAATTAGACCGTAAATGATGTGTAATCAAGGAATGAAGGTGTTTTAATGGCATAATTGACGGAAAGAGGGAGTTTGTTGGAGAGAGAAAAGAGGAGTTTGTTGAAGGTGTTTCTACCACCGCTATTGTTAGCAAGTCAGGAAAAAAGTCGGAAAAATTCAATAATAGTCATGTTTAGTTTATCCTGTTTTGAGTTTAGATTCTTGCAACAATTCAATTTAATTGTTTGAATGATCAGCTTTCATCTAGTTAAATATTTCATATCGCTACCCTTTATTTCTTATCGTAAGTCCGAATGTTACAACCGTTTGAAGACCTATTTGATATTGACTTCCCGCTCTTATACAAACATTGAGTTCCCCGATTGATGTTATGTTTTATTGATATGATATTTATAGATATAAACACATTAAAAATCCTAGTGACCTAGCCCAAAATCAAACTTGCGCCAATAACTTAATTTCTAATCTTACTATCGTATTATGTACACGTAAAAACGTTTTTATCTATTTACAAGATATTAGCAGGATACCCGCGCGTTGCAGCGGTGAGATCCCTGTGATTAAAGTCCAGACACAAACAAAATAGTAATTACGAGTTGATTAACCTGACACAAACAAGAAGAAAATGATCCGGTCTGATCTGATTAATCCGTTTTTACCGGTTCCTACGGTCCTTTAAAGTTTGTTTTCGAACGACTTTTATTGGCTAATTTAACTAATGGTGACTTACGATTCCTGCTAAACCGGTTGAACTGTTGGTCCGGGTACTATTTTTAAAACCATATGTACTATCAACTAATAATAATATAACTTGTATAAAGCTTTGTGTGTTTTATTCGTTTGTATGATATGTATAAAAACATGTATTTTTTATTGTAGGTATGTTTTAAAAACAAAATTTATTAGGTATTTAATGGAGGGTTGTTACAAGTTTACAAATTTAACACATTTAATTTTTCAAATGTAACTTTATTTTTCATTGTTAGTAAGTGTGTAGTATAGATATAGATTGAGGTTTGGACCACTCTTTACCGCCCTGGTTCACGCACACATGCTTTATAATTTTACATCCTCATCACATATTCAAATTTTAGTAAAGAAAAAAAAAATGTTCAAGAGTAGTAAATTATATTTTTGTAAATGTATTCATTAGTATCTTGTGTTGTTAGAGATATGAGCAAATAAGATTCAAAGACGTTTTTATTTAGCAAGATGATGGTTTAAAAGAGCATGGATTATAAGGCTGTGCACAATGGGTAGGTAAACCGAAGAGGCTGAGGGTCGGTTGCTACCGGTTGCTCCATTGTGGGGTGTTCGGCTGGCTTCGGTTGAGAGGGAAGGTGAGACGAACTAGGTTGTGGAAACGACCGAGTATAAAACAAAAAATCCAACCGTTTGGATTAAAAAAAAATAAAAAAAAAATTAAACTTTATCACTTTTACAACATTATAAATACCAACCTCAAACACATTTTTAAACACACAATTTAAACAACTTCTCATAAACACTTTCAAACACATTTTGATAATTATGTCTTACGAGATATTTTTAATTCTTCGCCTTCCAACGAGGAAGAAGTTATGAGCGAGTTTTAAGTTTATGAAATTTACGCAGATGCTTGGGACGCCATCGAAAGCCATCGCCAAAGGCTCAACGAAACTACACGCCTAGGGATCATGAAGGTGCTCATAATCGTTTTGGTGCCGCTTACTTCTCCGAAGAACCGTTGTATGACGAAAAAACATTCCGTCGGCGGTTCCGGATGCGCCGAGAACTATTCACTCGAATTGTGCAAGAGGTAACAAATTATTCTCCTTATTTTCAACAAACTCGATTGTAGGGCGTGCATTGGTATTTCCCATTGGTCAAGTGTCATGAAATTCGTCAATCGATACGTGGTCGTCTTCGATTCTCTTGACGATATTTGCAACGTCAAGAGATTGAAGGCGAAGACGAAAGTGACGTAAGACGTAATCGACGATGTAGATTTTTGTGATGTTTTCGCTTTTAATAAGTAATCAGAATGTTTACGCTTATTAGTTTAAGTTTTAATTATTGTTGTAATGTTTAAGTATTTTTATTAATAAAGTTTAATTTTGTTTTTAAAATATTTAAATTAAAAAAAAAAAAAAAATCATTTAAGAACTAGGTCGTCGTCGGTCGTCGAGAGTAGAAAAGCGATGCAGAAAGTCGACCGTGTCACCATTGTGGACCGCCTAACGATTCTTGAGTCGTAATTGGGGAGTAGTTCTCTTTAAAAGAGTAGTAACTTTCGTCTGTTTTGCTACGCTTGCTAAACTTTTGTTGTCAGTGATTGAATGGAAGGTACGTATTGTTCTTTGAGAGTTGTTCCATATATATAGTTTGGGTGGGGTTATTTTGATTGTATTTATAATTTTAGATTGACCCCCAATTTTTTGCATTTTTTTTTTATTTTTTATTTTTTTTTGTTTTATAATTTTGTTTATATAAAAACTATAAACCCGAAAACGCGAACAAGAATATAAAGTTTAATAAGTCAAACGCTTAAACCGCCGTAAATACGTAATGTAAACCCACAAAACCGCACAGATCGAAAAAGTGTGACAAAAGGAATATTACCTTATGATGCGACTCTACAGTGCTCTAATAAGACAACCCATACAGTTTATGGCAATATTTAGAGTTAATTTTTTGTCTTGTGGTTTGGTAATTGCGAGTTTGTCCTAAAACTGAAAGTGAACGATAATCCCTATTTTGAAGTTTGAGTTGCATTTTGGTCCTTATCGGTGAAATGACTAAATTACCCTTGTCTTTTTGAAAAGACAAAGGGTATTTTAGTCATTTAACTTTATCTAAGCATCAAAACGCAATCCAAACTTCAAAATGGTGACTATCATTGACTTTCAAAGCTGGCGACCAAACCCGCACTGACCAAACCACAAGGACCAAAATGCAATTAACTCCAATATTTATGACAAAACTTATCTTAGATGAGTTGTTTGATGTGATTTAAACTCGTCGAAATTGTACATAGTATTGTACTTTATCCTCTTAAATAATATCGTATCTAAATACATATCAAAATGATCATATTTATAAATCACATTCCAATCCCGTATACCAAAAGTTGACACTAAAATAGACAACAGATAAAGAAGAAAAGTCCATCCCACAGCTCATTACACAGACTCTCGATCGCTCCTATTATTTATTTCATCATAAATATGGGTACATGGTATAATATATACACACGCACTGCAGTTCTTGTGGATATAACAAACGTCAAAAATGTCGTCGCTATTTAGTTATTACTCCGCATTTAATGCATATGTAGTTTTAGCGATGACATATGTTGTCGCTAAAGGTTTTGGATGCCAAAGTTTGTTTTCGGAAGGAATAACCCAAAAAGAAATTGAAAAAAAACTATTAATACCAAAATATTTATTATTTAATTAATATAAAGTCTTAACGAGGACACATATCGTTGCTAAACTGTGGGTCCTACAGTCCAGCGTATACCAAAATGCTTCGTTAAAAATCAGAGTCAAAGTTCGAATGTTTTGCTGTTTTGCGACTGTTACAGAAGACATGCGTCATCACTGAGAGTGGCCGTTTCGAAAGGTATACTAGTTATTGTTGTAGTGACGTGTATGATAAAAATGCATTTGTTTCTTGTGATCGTTGTCTCATTAAAATATCATTTTTTAAAGCCGAATTTTATTAAGCCGCTCGTGTCATGGCTCGACAATGGAGGCCTGACTACGTTGTTTCAAATCGGGTCCGCTAGAGAGCTTCCTCGTCGAAAATGCCTATTTCAATACCCGATGTGGAAACCCCTACTAATCCGCCTCAAGGCACGACAATTAATAGGTAAAACTCGCTTTTTCCAAGATTCGAACCCCGGGTTACTGCCCAAACTCCTTCATTAAAGGATTACCGAAGGAAAATCTCTCATTCAAACCCCTTGCGATTTGAACTCAAGACCTCCTCCCCAAAAGTTCTAAGAACCTGAAAGTGGCCAACCGATCTAAGCCGCTTGGTTCACTTGTTCTTGAGTTTAAAAGTTTAACAGAAATTGCCATTGTACATTTATTAAGATAAGATAGGATATGAATTATTAATATGGGCAAAAACGAATTTACAAGTTAGCTAAAAGATATCTCAGATTTTGACTTGTTTTAGAGCATGGGGTGTCATGACATTCATACCTCTTCATTCGGGTCTCACTGTGTATATCACATCCACATCACTCCAACACACTCACTTAAAAATACTCCTCAATCACAACTAACTCAAACCTCTTCATTCGGGCCCACCCACCTCATTTTATTTCTTTTTCATATTTTTCAAACACAATAAAATTCATTTCATTCATTTAAATAAAATACAACTACAATACGGGAAAAAAGCAGACGATAAATAAAAAATCATACTGAAAATACAAAATCCTAAATCGAATCAATACTCATCATTCGCAGAATCATACGAGGAGGTATATAATCCTCGAGGCGAGACAAAGCTTCCTCGTCTACCGGAGATTCCTGCACCATCATCTTTGTTCACCCGATAGCTCCAATTGACTTTGGTGTTGATGTTGTTCGTTACCTTTTGAACACACCGCCACAACTTGTCAATAATCTCGTCATCTTTGTGGGCTTCCTCCTTCAGAAATTTCTCGATCACACCTTTTTGTTCAGTGCTGATGTCGTTGCAACTCTTGTAGTTTTCTCTCATCTGCAGCTTCTTCTTCCTCGCCTGCTCAAACAATTCGATGACATGTATAATAGCGCCTTTCGAGCCTCATCGTCATATTGCATTGATTTTGAACGACGTTTGCATATCTTTAGCGGAATGCGGAGACGGCAAGCTATTATAATCTTGCGTGAAAGAGAAGTGTGAATTTCAAGTTGAATTGTGTTTGAGAAGTGTGAATTTTTGTGTAAATGTTGGTAATATTTATAGAGTGGGTAATATTTGAATTGAAAAAAAAAAAAAAAAAAAAAAAACAACAAAACACAAGTTACCGTTGTGTTTAAACGGTAAAGTTTTTAAGTTTTGGTTTTGTCTTTTACCTCGTCGTTGGAACGGCGAGAGTGAAAGTGGCGAGCATACATGGTGTGGTGGCGAGGGACGAAACGCGCCGGCGAGCATGCCAGGTTAGAGTGGCGAGGTGATTTCGTTACGATACCTCATGCTCTTAGAATGAATTGCATATTCAGATGTCAGATAGAGTTGTTAGACATAAGCTCATGGAGTGTGGACATACATCATCGTCATGCATATGAGAAGTCAAAAGATATAGAAATTCTATGATTTTTAGCCATCAAAGTAGAGTTTACTGAACATGCAAAGCTTCAATCAATTCATATATATATGGTCTTTTATGGTTTTTAACTCGCAACTATTTCTGGCCATGAAAATGCTAATGTACGTGGATTAGTTGCTCATATGTAGCCATCAAGAAGTGAAAGCAAATGAGACTAAAGGTTAATTAAGAGACTACTCTAACAACTTGGTTGTACATGATAGACAAAGACGCTTCATTATTGAGTTTTGATTGATCTCAACTTCCAAACTACCGACTGATTTATATATTTAATTGTGAAAAGCATGCATTTTAAGTGTACGTAATAGCATATCCGAAAAGTGGGAATTAATAACCGATGACAGAAAATCATATAAGTGAAAATTTAAACTGAAAGTTAAGCACATAATTCCTGGACCAAGAAGTTTTAACACATGTGTTTACGATGTTCGTGACACTAATATCCTTTATGCATTTCATGCAAATATTTACATCGGACTTAACATGAGTTTTTAACATTATATACCTCATGTGGAGTTCTAAACATCATATGATATGATGTTAGATATTTTCCGATAGAGATTCAGAACAGCATTCATAAATATAATCGTTACTTCTTTTGTATTAGAATTAACTACGTTTATGTGCGCAAACATTGATTGCAACATGTTGAAGGTTACGCGTCAAGTAACGTATAAGTTACAACCACCGTCACATGAGCCAAGATGTCCCGGCTTTGATTACGTTAGATACTATATATCCCACTTTGGGTCACTCAAATATTTCGTAGATTTTTCTTCTTTACTTGTCAACACGTTCAGATTTTGGAATAAGACCTGTCAAAAAGTAGAAACAAGAGCTAGCCCACACATGAAAGAAAAAAAAAAGTATGGGTACGTGCGGGTAATATATATCGTCGGCGCCACATATTGACAAAGTGGTTCCAGCCATGCATGGGATATTCGGTTGACCAGTACGTACTCCTAATTTTGCTTCGTTATTCGGTTGGTAAATCGTCTACGTCTTTCCATTCTTGTTTTGACCATATGTTTGGTAGTACTTGTTTTATAATTTACTTTTATATTACACATTTCTTCTTTTGAACCGTATGCAGGGACGGAGCTATGGGGTGCGCACGCGTCAAGACCCCGCGAATTTTTTCGATATAATACATTTTTAAAAAATTATAGATTTTTTCAAATGTATCTTAAACGCACCCTACAGATCAAATGTGCTCTAAGATTAATTAATTGGTATATTTACAATTAAAAATAAATATAAATTTTTGTAAAGTCGATAAAAGCCCAAAGATAAAACAAGTTTGATAAATTAAAGCAAGCCTAATTGTCCAAAGATGAAAAGGTTTATTAATTAAACAAGTTTTATTCATAATACTAACAATTTGCAAAATCCACAATCGAACCGAAGTCACCACAAATATGAAACATGTTCGTAACTCGATTCTCAAGTCGTAACATATATCTTTTCATTTGTTTCATTATATCTTTAATGTTTTCCTATTTTAATTGGTTGTTTGAAATTAAGAGTCTAATCATTTGGGATATTAAGTCATTCTTTGGTCTTTCTTGCACTAGGTTAATAATCATGTAATAGTGATATGAAATTGTGGGCTAAAATTTGTAGTTTGTTTATTGTAGGATAAGATTGGGAGTTATCTAAAAGAAAGCTTCCACCGACAACGATAACGATACTACAAGAGAAAATGCCACGATCGATTCTTCACAAGGACCTCAAACTACATCCACAATCGATATTCCTTCTGGCCCAGACCGATTATAAAATCATGCCTAATGATAATGATTCCGCTTAACTTGGATAGTATAGCCAAACTTGCAGAAGATGGTGGATAAGAAAAGCATACATCTCATCATTTGGCTTATCGGTTGTTGAAGTTGGGCTTTTACTCGCTCGTTGCCACCGCTACGGTTGAAAGGTGTTTTTCTAAATGAAGCTCATTAAACCGATTTGCATAATCGGATGGGTGATGATTATTTTAACGGCGCTTTAACTTGTGCTATATAGAAAAAGAACTTATTAATGTTAAAATGAGGGTGTACGTAAGTCGTTTTTTGCTTTGGGAGATCGTAGAATCACCATTGTAAGGTAATATGTTCATTTATTTATCGCTTTAATGAAATCTTCGCTTTAATCCACTTTTTAACTCTATTATATTATTGCTCAAAATTTTTTCACAAGACCCATCATATTTACGTTCTGGCCCATCCCTGACCGTATGTGATATTAGTTGTACCACTATACCCTCGGCAATAATGCAATTTATATTCAATTTTATATATATAACTAGCGAGCATCATGATTAAAAGAAGTCATCCAACGTTAGTGACATAAATTTAAGCATGCTACTTGCACAAAACAGCAAACAATTTGTTTGTTGAGGTCTTGTAAATTCTTTTGACAGTCGTCACACTTCTGTTATAATTGTCTCTATTTTTAAATGATATGGTACGTAATATGTATATACGGGGAATGTTAAGAGTTTTGGTCACATAAATACGAGATGGTATAGTGATTCAATGATTGACATTTCAACCGTTCGCAGTGTTAAGAAATTGAGATCTCACACATTTAAATACTTTGTGATAAAAGTATGAATAGCTAGTTAACGTAATTTAAAACCTTATAGACTTTGGTCGTTTTCTTCTATCGGTAATGCTTTAGCTCATGTGATATATGACGAGCTCACAATAGGGTTGAATCATGATTAATTGTTTATTTATTTAGTTTTATTTCTTATTTAATTCTCACTCTGCTATCCTATATGTTTTCTCTCTTGTTATAACTTAAAAGTTTCTCTAGGAAAAAGGTGAAGATTATTCTACATTGATTATGCTTTTAATTATAGTACTCTCTAGCAAAGAATATATAGACAACGCTAGACGTACTCTATAATAGAGTAAAGCATAAAATTGATAATTATTGACCATCATAACTAAGCATAAAGAATGTAAACTATAAGAGGTACCTTGCAAGCTACTCAGAATCGATTCGTGTATTACTTGAAATCAACTTAATTTAAATGATTTGTCTTAGAGCTCTAAAGTACTTGGCTCATGACTCAAGAAGCTCACAAAACTTATCGAGTTTAGGTTAATTACACTTTTACTAATTATATACATATAAATACTTAAATTATCATTACTATATCTGGTAATATGCATAAAAAGCGAGTTGAGTTGAACTTTATATGGCAATTGTCTATCGAGCTCGAACCAGAGATGTTGAATCGATCGAGCTTGAGTCGAGTAAGTCGTCAAGGAGACCTTGAGCTTGACAATATTCGCTCGACCGCTTGTTTAGACCACTAATCGACGTCACGTATATCTTTTCAATCCAAAATTTTGAAACTCCATAAATCAATTCATTCCAAACTTTTATTGTCGCAAAACTACTCAAGATGATAATTCTATCAGGAAATTTGTATCCAACCGAATACGACACCAACTTGTTTATGTAGCTTAAACCTTAAAAACCTTGCATGATCTTGAGTTAAGCAAAATAATATATTTTTTTTCATTTTCAATCAATTTTAAATATTTATTTTCCACCTCTTTTTATAAAAAAAATATATATTGCAAAACGGTGAATCGCTAAATGAGAAAAAACACATTGTCGTGAAGAAAAGTTCTTCAAAAAAAATACAAATGTCCCTCTAATTAAATATGATTTTGTGCTTCACATGATGATGCAATTAGTTTTAATTAAAAATTAACTGTTTGTTAATTATTTATAACTTTAAAAGAAATAATATAAGTTAGTGTTTTAGTTACAATTGTAAATGAGTCACTAAGATCGCTTTGTGTTGTCTATAACTTTTTTTTTTATGAAGCTCACGCCCCATGTGATCTTACTAGTTACTAGTCTCACTTTCTGCCTAACCAATAGCGCTAGCAATGGCGGAGCTATGCACGGTACGTAGGGTTGGCCGTTGGTCATAGCTCACACCAAAAGTTCCTACAAAAGCCTATATACTAGATAGAATTGCATCAACATATTATTTAGCCAACAAATAGTATACTTTAGTTGTTTCTTGTTGATTCTAATCTGAAAGAGGTTATTCATTAATTAATTATATATGTAATGTATTCTATAATCAATTAATTCACAACTGCTAGTTAGGTACTCGCGCGTTATACTGGTGATACTTGTGTGATTATATTTTCGATGATAGCAAGGTTTTTCGATGGATAAATTTTATAGAAGGAAAATAAGAGTAATTGAAAATTAGTTTGTTTTCTTGTTTATGCATTTAGTAACATTATAAAAAAAACTTTTATAGTAAGATAATCGCGCGTTGCGGTGGCGGACACCTTGTAATCAAAAAATTTAGTGAACGATTATATGTTTTTCATGATGCTCACTTTGCGCATTGCGATAACTTTAGGAAACAATTTTACCGCACACTATTTTCATAAAAAATGGCAGAGAACCCGTGCATCACGATGCAATGACGATAGAAAAACAGTGGTCACCACTATTGCTAGTTGTTTTGGACGTGCAATATTATATAACGTTTAAACATAGAAGTTGTCTTAAAGTAGCGGTTTCCGCGCCATCTGGTGGTGCCTATATTGCTAAGTTGTAGTCATAAATGGTAGTCCATTGCTTGGCGAAAAAGTGGTGTCAGAAAGTCTGACTATATAAAAGATTGGTTTGTACGATACACTTAATGATTTAAATAGGGAAAAAAAAGACAAGAAAATTTATGCATTATTGTTTTGTACAATATGATGTATTAAGTGTATTTTTGAGTGAGAGAATTTTAATAATATCATTAATGAATTATATATTTCATTTAGTGGATGTTTTATAGAGGAAAAAAATGATAAGAAAAAAATTGTTTTGTATTATATGGTATATTAATTGTTCTTTTGAGTGGGGGTGTATTTTAATAATATCATTGATGAGTTGTAAATTTTATTTAATGAGTGTTAAAAAAAAATATAAGATGTTTTATGAATTATTATTTTGTACTATGTGGTATATTGATTGTAATTTTGAATGAAAAATATTTTAATAATATCATTAATAGTTTGTAAATTAATAGTTTGTAAATTTCATTTAGTTAATGTTTTAAAGTAGAAAACAAATAAGATCATTGTTTTGTACCATATGATATAAAATATTGATTGGGATGACTAACTTTTATGCTTAATATCATGCTTAAACATATGTGTCAACATCTTATTGGGGACAGCAGGGGTACCCATTTTTTCTCAAACCAATAATTAATTGACACATTTATTAGTCACATAATTAGTCACACATTTTAAGCCTACCAATCATTTTTGTATGATATATTAATGATATTTTTGAGTGAGGAGATATTTTAATTATATTATTAGTTATGTGTGTTGAATTGATGTATTTGTTTGTAAACATAGATTTAAAACTTATAATGCTTAGAAACAATTTTTTTTTATATAAGTGGCAAGTGTGTAAGCTTAATCTATTTAAAATTTCCTTTTATAAGAACTTTCAAACACTTTATATAATAGTATAGATTATTCAAACACTTTATATAATAGTATAGATTATCAGATCCTACATCTTTCATGAATATCTATATCTATTTTTGTTTTTCCAGTAAAGCGATTAGATCAATGTAAATTTTATTTGTTGTGATTTGTTGTTTTTAGTTTTACGGAGTTCAGACGAAAGATGTGAGTTATTTCATATACTGTAAAAATATAGAGATTTAGCCAGTCATTTTAAACTAATATAAAGCATCCAATTTGTCACGGACTTGTTTTTACAAGCTCTTTCGTGCGGCACTTAGTCTCAACTAAGCTCAGTCTTACTCGAATACTCAATGATGTATGCAACTAAAGAAAGCTTCAAAAAGAACAAGTGGAATATAAAAAACACTTTGTATTGGTAGAGAGCTTTACAAGATTTATTACAAGAGAACTTCTTGGATGCCTTCATCAAATGTGACTTACATCTATTTATACTACTATGAACATTATTCTACAAAGTTCCATGAAGCTTCTAGGATTTTCATGAGGTTCTAGTTCTTCCAAGATATTTTAGAGCTTCCTGTACTTTCCAATATATTCTAAAGGCTTCCAAGATTATCCAGAATCTTCCAAAAGAAGTGTGGAATAATCCGAAATCCCGAATTCTCATAAACGATCTCGTGGAGTAGGCGGGTCGTGACATCCTCCCCCACCTAAGCTCGTGACGTCCTCGTCGTGCCATCCTCGTGATATTTCTTGATCTCGTTCGCAAACTGCCACAATAAGTCTTCGGCTTCCTAACTCGCTTCACTATCAGGAAAATTACGTTACTTGATCAAGTACTCTTTATAGCTCGGTACTCCTCGTCTTCGTATCATACGATCTGACAAAATCTCTTCAACCTCTCGATCGTAAGAAGTAACAACCGCTGTTGGTGCCCCCTTGGACACCCCTCATTCCGGGTATTTCTCGTCTTTATGATAAGGTTTTAGAAAGCTAACGTTGAAGATCGGGTGAATCTTCAACTTGGGCGGTAGTTGAAGCCGATACGATACCTTCCCAACACGTCCTATCACCGGGAAAGAGCCTTCATACCTTCGTATCAAACATTTGTGCACCTTCCTTAATGATTTGAATTGTTGAAGCAAGAGCTTCACCATTACTCGATCTCCGAAGTCGAACTCGACGTGTCTCCTTTTCCCATCCTTAGTGATTTGGATTGTTGAGGCTTTAGAAAGCTAACGTGGAAGGCCGGTGAACCTTCAACTTGGGCGGTAGTTAAAGCCGATACGATACCTTCCCAACACGTCCTATCATCAGGAAAGGGCCTTCATACCTCCGTATAAAACATTTGTGCACTTTCTTTAGTGATTTGAATTGGTAAGGCAAGAGCTTCACCATTACAAGCCATTAAGTTTAAGTCCGGGTTGCAATCTGAAGTGAGTACAAGCCATCTTTGATTTTTTTTTGAGAAACGACATGTTTGAGAAAACATTTTAGTGAACTCTCGCTCAAGCATCTGTATATGTTTGTATCATTGTTAAATGAAATTTTTAGAAATGTACAGAATATCGATTATACGAGAGACATGTCGTGAGAAGAATATTTTTGGATTTTAAATTTTATAATGTTTTTGTATTTTTTGAAAAATTTATAATTTTGTATTTTGATTTTGTTTCTATAGAAGAAATGGAAAATCAAAAATAGAATATTGAAAGAATGATGATGAAGAGTTTATAGATTTGGAACCCTCTAATGAGCTGGGTTCTAAGATATTTGATTCACCTGCAACCAAAGACGAAGAGTTTTCACAAATAACAGTGTTAGAAGTATATGTTTCCTCACGCTGAGAGTGTTCACTATCAACGGTTGTAGTGGTTTCTACTTCCTTATCCTGGTGATTTTCACTATTATCTGTGTTGGTGCAAATATAAAAAATCTTTTCTATGTGTATAGCATTTTCTTTTGCGAAACTACTCTTAGATGCAAGCCAATCCATAGTCTTGTGTTGAGTGTTCCTAGGTAATGGTTTACTACTACTAGCAGTGCCTTGAAATCTTATAGAATTCATCACCATAGATTTTGCACCTAAAATTCCGTCTTTTCGAATCTGTGCCTTTTTCCTAGCTTCTTCTAGATAGTGATTGTGGATCATGTCGTTAGAAGTAACATATTCTTTAACTAGATTTGTAGTCACATTCTGTGTACAATTCCTAGAAAGGCTAGGTGTAATCACTTCTGGTTTTTCGACAACCGTTTTTTCAACTTCTTTTTCAACACTTTTTATTATTCTCTTTTTAATAGGCAAGGAATGTGGAGTGACTGTTTTTGACAAATCATTTTTCTCATTGACTTTTGGAGCAAACTAAGAAATAGACATTTTTTGTTTTTTCACCAGTTTTGAAGCATTTGATGTCTCCAAAAGTCAATGGTTTTGCAAGCTTAGTTTCCACACTCTTCCCTTTTCGACTGTCCAGCTGCGCTACAAAAGATCATTTTGCTCTTTCGTGTCCTTTTAGGCACGCTCATACGGTAATTTGTCATACTTGAATTCCTCAAATTTTCGATCAAGTTGTTTAAAATAGGACACGTTTTCTTTTTCAAGTTTTTCAAAAGCTTTTTCATATTTTGAAACAATTGCGGAGGTCTCAGACTGGGGTCTTTCATGGTCTTCAACAGAATATGTTTGTACGATAATGGACATATTATCGGTAGTCATAACATCTTCGAAGAGAATTTTCCAAAACTTTGATGTTTTCAAAACATTCATTAGCTTTCTTTACCAGGGATTTATGGTCCTTGACAAAGTCACATGTTTCTTTCAAAAATGCTTGTTCAAAATGATCTACCCTCGCACTGATTTTTTTAGCGGAGTGGCAATTTCAGTTTCAAAAACCTTTTTTATTTCTAAATGAAAACTTGAATACCAGTTTTGAATACTGAGAATGATTTTAGATTTAACAACCTCTTGAAGTTGCCCAATTCTAGTTTTAATGTCATCTAAAAATCTTCTTGCATCACTTGTGTTAAAAGGATTGTTTGAAGACATTTGTTCCATATTCGAAAATGATTTCGAGATAACTATTGGTTTTGACAATTTGTTTGAAACACTGGGCGTTATGGAAAAACTTGAGTTTTCTTTTTGAGGAACAAAAGAAACAGTAGAAAGTTTGTTAAGTTTGTTGTAATCAATTGGTTTTAATTCTTGGTTCTTTTATTTCATTTTTGTTCTACTCTCTTCAATACGAACATTGATAGGTTCATGCTTATCTAACAAATCCTTTCCATTATACAAAACATTTTATTCTGAGCTTTCTTGAGTGCACAAGGAGTTTTGTTACCAAGAGCCATTTTTTGTGTTGTATGGTAAAACGGATTTGTTTGATTAGTTATCATATTGATCGTTTGAGTTGAATGACTTGTTTTAACAAACAAATTTTCCAATTTGTTGATTTTATCATTTTTCTCAAGAAGTGAATCAAGAAGTGAATCTTCTCATTTTGAAAAATCAACTTTCAACTTTTTCTTCTCTTTTTCAAAATCAGAACAAGCTGTTTTTTGTTTAGAAAGTTGGTTTTTAAGATCATAAATTTCCTCGTTTAGATATTTTATTTTCAAGCTCAAATTAACATCAAGTGTGTCATACTTGATTCGCAATTGTTTTTCTCTTAAAACAGAATTTCTATAACCATTTTCTAATTCTGACTCTTTGTTTTTGTTAAATTCAAAAGCTTTTTCATTTTCCTTGTACCTCGCAATCTCAGCGGTCAATTTCTCATTCGCGGCCTTAACATCGCGATTGACCTTTTTAACTTTTTCAATCTCAATGCCATAACTATTAATTAATGATTCGAATAAGGCACGTGTTTCCTCATCAGTCTTGGTATTCTGTGCAACTGATCCTCCACTAGGATCCACATCTAGAGTTACAGAGTGAATATTGCTACTACTTGGATCGTCCAGGTATGTATCATAAGTGGGTGCTGGAGTCACAGAATGTTGTTCCTCATGAGTAGACGCATCAAATATGACATTATTATAGCATTGATCAATGTTTGGTACCTCAGAGACTTTGTTGGCGTCATAAACAGGATGTGTGTCAGAATCATAGTCATACTTAACCTCCTGAAGATTTTCCATGAAGATGCAGTTCGCATTGATATCCTACGTTCTTCCATTTCATCCATAATAGCTATAAAATCATGTTCCTCAGCACTCAACTGAATCCTTGCTTCTTCCTTTTGTACCAACAACAATGTTTTCTGAAGATACATTCAATCCTTCTTTCTCTGCTTAGTAGGGCAATTCCTTGCAATATGACCCACTCCATGACAGTTGTAACACGTAACCTGATTAGTCTGATTTACATTTCCATAATTCCCAACAACTGGAGCTGCAACATTCCCATTCGGATTACCCACTGTTCTATTCCCAACATTTTGACCCAATTGATTACCAACATTCTGACCCATCTGATTACCATTATACGGAATCACCGGATTCCTGCATATTGACATGTATTCTGCATATTCTGATTGCCCATGTGAAATCCAGTAGCATATCCTTGTTGATTCCCAATAACTCTAACCATTTATCCTCCTTGACCCATATTCAAAATTGGCTATGCAATTTGCCTGTTGCGAGTGTTTGATGAAATCCTTTGGTTGTTGTTAGTTGGTATGGAATAGCGTCCTTTGAATACTTTAGTGAAACAAGCAAATGCATGAGACAAAGTCTCTGTTCGTTCAGCTTCAGTGTCAGTGATCGCTGGTTCCTGGTATTGTGGATATTGTTATTGTTGAATGACTTGTTGTTCTAGTGGATAGAATTATTGTTGAGGGATGATGACAATTTGTGGTTGTGGAATGTATTGTTGCATGTTGTTGTTAGTGGAAGATGATGAAGGTTGTTGTTGTGTGTTCACTGAATAAGGAGTTTGTGTATGTACAATTAATGCCAAGGGATCATGATTCCAATCTTTCTTTCCTGACTTCATTAGCTTCTGCTTGGTTTTGTTTCAGAAAATTGTAGAGTTGATCAAAATTCACCTGATGTAAGTCATTTGTTTGACAATAATGACATAGCGTCCCCGTTCTTCTTGAAGATTGTTGATGAATTTGATGTTACTCACGATAGTGCTAGGTGTCAACTTGTTTCTGATTAACTCATTCATCAAAGTGCAAAACCTTTAATAGTAGGATTCAATCAATTCTCATGTAGTTGATGTAAACTTTTCCCATTCAGTTATCAGCTTGTTCTCCATATCTTGTTGTCCAATTTCTATTCCAAAACATAGCCTTCTAACGCTTTCTCACATATCATAAGCAGTTTCACAGCTATCTACTGCAACAAAGATCTCTTGTGGTAATCCCAGTTGGACGATGTGTATTGCCATGTCATCTGCTTCGATCTGCTTCTTATCATCTTCATTGTATTCTGATTCAGATTGATCACGAAAATGTGGTTGAACAGGAGGTGTTGCATTAGGATCTCCAGGGTCTTGGATTTGTCGTGGCTTGAAGGGTCCATTCTTAATGGATTGTATCATGAGTTTTCCATTAGGTTTGGTTTTGATATAGCGAAGCATACGACTTGTCCATTAAAGATATCCACCTTTTTCGAGCATAGGAGGACGGTTTTCAGCACCGGCTGCATGAATGTCTTGCTGAGTTTCCATTGATGAAGGTATGTGTGATAAAGTTGATGTAGGATTGATTCAACGACAAAGGAGTTGTGTTTGATGTAGATTAAGCTCGGTTGTTGTAGTGAAAATTATGTCTGAAAAATTAAAGTCATTGATAACTTCCATTCGGAGCGATTTTGGGCCTCGAAGGTTGGCTTGAATGGACTTTAGTCTACTCAATCTGTCATTCTACTCGTTCTCAGGGTCGTTTTGATATGTAATTCGTTGAAAACATAGTTACGGTTCAAAAGTTATGGCCGTTTGAAGTTTTGACGAAATTTTGGCACTTATTAGAAACTTTTGGTAGGTTACTCGAAACTTTTGGTAGTTACTCGAAACTTTTGCAGTTTCTATAAACTTTTGTAACTTTCTAATTTGTACAAATTAGAAGTTTTCCCAAGAGTCGAAGTGTTTTTCTAACTTATACAAGAGAGAATAACACTGAGTAATCCAAAAATCTTGAAGATCACGCTGTATGGAGTTGCTAGAAAGTTTAGGGTTTTAGTTACTAGAAACTTGGTCAGAACAAACTTACTAGAAACTTTAGGGTCTGGACTTACTCGAAACTTTTTCAGATTTTTGAAACCCCTTAAATTCAACTAAAAAGTGTTTCTAAACATGATTTTCTTGTACAACTAATCTTAATAAAACCAAAGCTAAAGGAAAGTTGCAAACTTTAACACTTTAAATAAATTTTGAAGTTGCTCGAAAGTTGGAAGAACATAAAGGTACGAATTCAAAATTCAAATTTTAACCATAAAGCTTGAAACTTTCTTGTTCCAAAATGTTTATAACACTTGTTTGTAATCAAATAAGTGCTAAAAAAAAAAAAAAAATAGAAGTTACTTTTATAAAAAAAAGCGTGTAGAGAAAGATAAATATTTTTCGAACCAAAACACAAAACACTCCTAAATCATTGTGAGGCGATTGATACACTTGTAGGACCTTGTTTATATCAACCTTATCACTAATATATGAAGCACTTTGGTGGTGACAAGAGATGTATAAGATATAAAGAAACTAGAGAATTCTTATTAATAAAACACACACTTACACAGTCAAGCACACACCTCAAATGTGTCATTTGAGGTGTATTTATAGTACAAATGAGTTGCCCTAATGGGCTTGGCTTTGGGCTCGTTGGACTTGGATTGGATTGGATTAGATTACAAATTATATAAGGCTAGCTTATACATAACTAATAACCTATTAGCTTAGCCCAATTCATGAGCCCATTGACTATTCTTTTACAATATATAAGACACGTTACAAAGTTCCTAATCGTAAATGACCATCACTTTCTATTAAGGCTAACAATTATGTTATTTCGCGCATAACGGGAACCATCTTTAGACGTTTTACGTCGTTAACTACTAGATCAGACTAAGACTTGGTCTACTCTAAGAAAGCACATTAACATTTTCATGACCATGATTTAGTAATCATATGCATTTGATTCATTGTCCATGCATGATTTTTCATTCCTAAATCATTATACATGCATGCATGCACAACATACCGAACATTATTTCACCATCTTACTAATACATATTAACACTTACACATCTTAATTAAAATAACAACCTTTCCTACATCTTTTTCTATCCAAAAACATGCCCCCTTCTCTTTTTAGTCCTTATGGTAAACTTACTTCACATCCATCACACCATGGTCTCCCCTCATCTATCTCCTACATTTGGTTAAATTGTAAACCCTTCAAACCATTACACAAGCCACCTAACACCACCCTTGAAACCCCAAAACCGCACCCCAAGGGTTGCACACCCTTTCCCATAGTACTTGTGTCATGGTTTTGTTCCCTTGGATCCTCTTAAGCCAACTAAACCCATCACAACTTAGTTAACCCAAAGTAACTAACTAGTTACTTCCTTTATTTCCCTATAAATAGAGCCCAAGATTCAGCCATTTAACACACACTTCATTCACTCCTCTATCTCTATTTCCGCTGGTAAACACAAGGGCACAACAAGTTTCAAGGGTTTTTCTAAGAATAACAAGGGTTTTGGTAGTGTGCACTTGGGGTTTATAATGTTCGGGTTGGTCCAAGCTCACTTCACAATCATCAAACTCATTCATTTTGTATAAGTGTCTCTATAAATTCATATTACACTTATTTTCATGTCATGCATAGATTTCATGTCACCCTATCAGATTTGTTGTATAAAAAAGTTGATTTAAACAAGGATACAAAAGCTAGGGTTTTCTGTCCAAAATTAGGGTTACTTTGGAATGTGTTTTACCTATTTTACTAAGCCTTTTTTGAAAATTTCTCTTAACCATGTTATACTCTAATGTATTAGGAAGATTTTCATCTAGAAGTCATAATTTTTGGTTGAGATTTGGTATTTTAAAACAAATTAATACACACAAGTGTTAAACATGTAAAGCTGTTGACACCCATGTCTTGGTTGAAGGTCAAAAACTTTGAATTATTGAGTGAGGCCAAATGGTTCGAAAGCTAACACATAAACCTAAATTCCATATTTCGTTTCACTAAATTTCATTAAGAATTGAGAGACTTATGGGCTTTTAAATTTGAATCACATTTTCTGGCAGAATCTGTTTTGAAACTATAAAAGCAAAGTACATTTTCTACTCCTAAATACTTTTACTTGTAGAAGTTGATAAATCTTATACAAAGTTTATATGGGTGGTATAACTTTTCAAAACTCATGTGCATATAAAACATATCATTGTGACCTTAAGGCGTATTATTGATTTAGGTTGCGGTTAGGTCATACAATTTACATCGAGCTTCCCTTATTTACTCTCGTTACTATCACTAGTTGATGCGAGTCTCATAGCCTATACTTTACTTGTTTTGAACTAGTATGGGGTGAGAATACTTGCTCATTTATTTTATAGACACAAGTACTCTAAACATTTACGTATTGCTTAAGTTACACATCATTCCACAAAGGCCCCACCCACAATCATGAACCGTTAGTTATGTGAGTAAGCATGATCGTTATGAATAGATCTATTAGGTTGACACTCCCGTCCGAGTTTGTAGCTCTCTTGACTGGTATGTCAAACGGACACAAAATGATTTGAGGAACTATGAGTGTTCTCGGAATGGAACACTTACAGGGGCACAAAACATAACAGTTAAGGCATCGGTTTCATGAGTTAGTGCAATAGTAATACTTTTCATGATATTTTGAGTGACACAATAGTCGTTAAATCTTGTGGTCCGTGACACTATTTATTTAACCTATCTTTTAGTCGCACGTAAGATGGTTAGCATTTGGAGCGCCATACTAGAGTTACATTTTGCGACCTCATTGCATCGGAGATTTCATTGCATTACTAATAGCGTTTGGTTATGTATAAAAATCTTTTTCATTTATATTGTGAACTCTTAAAACTATTGCCTTTTGTTGAAACTCTGTTGTTGTAATCAAATTATTATTTTCAATGACTCATATAGAGGTCGTTCAATATAACTTGTGACTTCATTCCATGAAAGTCACGCTCCGTTATCTTCTGCTGCAATGGGATGTGATGGTAGCCCCTTTTTAAAACTTTAAAGATTGTGTGTAAACTCGATTAACAAATCGGAATTTTACGTTTATTTACACTTAAGTCAAAAATAAAAAGCTCACATGATCATGCATATTTTCATTTTTATTCACCACCGAATATATCAAAAGTTTGACCAAACCAATTTTGACTTTATTGGTCAATTAAATGTTCGATTTTGCCATTAAACGCTATATTGATCGATAAGAAAACTGATTGGCACAAACCGTTTTTCTCATAAGATTGCTCAATTTCGCAACTTGTCAAATTCACAAATTCCGATTCTTTTCCTCAATTGTTACCTAACATGTATTTTCTTTTCGTGTTTTGCTAATGATGGTCTCAATGTTGGGGTTAAGAAATGATTATTATTAGTTATTACATAAACACAAATAAATAATTATAACTCAAAAAAATTCCCTAAAACTTGGATACCTGAAAAAATAGATACACAACAAACTGTTCATTGTGATTGAATCAATCATTCAATCTTTGTTACATAAATATGTTTAGTGTTACAACTTACAAGGTAAGAATTAAAACAAGACAAGATAAAAAAGAGATGGCCTTAGGCCCTTTTTGTGTATTGGGCTAGACAAAGAGCTTTTCTCATTGCTACCAGTTACACTAGCCTCGTTATTGTTGATTGTTGCAACTTCCATGAAAGACAAACGAATAGGTGCTTAGCCTCGTTATTGTTGATTGTTTCAAGAATGATACTCCGTAAACGAATAGGTCAATTCGCAAAGTTTACTGTTCCTTTTATAAATTTGTTTTTAGTCTTTAATTTTGTTTATCTTTTGCTTTGATGCTTGATTTATGTCAAACTATAATTATTTTAAAATTTACTTTTTTCTAACTTTTACTTTACATTCGTATTCATATAAATGAGAATTTTGGGCATAACATTTGTGTATTCTCACTGCAACACGTGAGCAGGAACCACCTTTGTTATGATGTTATCATCTGTTTTCCAGACAACTCATTGTCTAAATGTGAAGATCTCTTTCTTTCTTGAGTTCACTTTATTTTCGTGATACTAAAAAATCCTCAGATACTAAGTGATAAATCCCAACCTTTCATCTAGTTTGATCTAATTGCAGAATTAACCCAAGATTT